>JBAIAA010001216.1:0-346768 GCA_037893245.1 Crossaster papposus | reverse complement strand
TAAAGATCCAAACCTAGATTCTTGTATCACTTGTTGGGTTTGCTCTTATACAAAAACACATGATTCAAAGAGATCACAATCTGCTTTTTTTATACAAACCATTTTTTTAGTTTGGAAAAAGTCATCTTCACTGTCAAATTTGTCCTGAAACGAAACGGAACGTCTGTATTTCAGTTTAAATTTTGCGCTTGTCATACTAATTTTGTTTGGTTTTGGGGGTATATTAATTACGAATATTCTTATGAATAAACTGATGAGAATTGAAAAGCCTCTAATGTCAGTATTCATTGGTAATTTCCGTTTTTTTATCGTTCCTCTGTCGCGGGTCCACCGCTCATGAATAATGCATTTTATTTAATCTAGATTTAAAAATGACACATGCGCACAACTGTATGTCGCTTGGGGAATCATACAACACCTGAACAAATCCCCTCATCTGAATATACGTAAGAAACGTACAAAATAAAATTAAAATACACTGGTGGTGACAGTTACTATAAATTAATATTTGAGCAAACAAGGATGGTGCCTATAATGTGATCCTGACCATCACATCAAAACCAGGAATAAGTCGGAAAACGAACCCGGGTAACAATTGAGCCACAGGCTCGTGGTCGGTGATACTATATACCGGAAAAACACCGTGAAAACACCGAAAACACCGGAAAACACCGGACAACTACCGGAAAAACTACCGGAAAACACCGGAAAACACCGGAAAACTACCGGAAACTACCGGAAAACACACTAAATACCGGAAAACACACTAAATACCGGAAAACACCGGAAAACTCTTACCTACCGAAAAACACACTAAATACCGGAAAACACCGGAAAACTACCGGAAAAACTACCGGGAAAACACCGGAAAAACACCGGAAAACTACCGGAAAACACCGGAAAACACCGGAAAACACATGAAGACTACCGAAAAACTGCCTGAAAACACTTTCCCCAAACACTAAATACCGGAGAAACACCGGGAAAACTCCAAAAAAAATACCGGAAAACTACCGGAAAACTACCGGGAAAACACTTTTTAAAAAACACTAAATACCGGAAAAACACCGGAAAACTACCGAAAACACATGAAGACTACCGAAAACTGCCTGAAACACTTCCCCAAACACTAAATATCGGAAAACACCGGAAAACTACAAAAAAATACCGGAAAAATACCGGAAAACTACCGGAAAACACTTTAAAAAACCCACTAAATACCGGAAAACACCGGAAAACTACCGGAAAACACCGGAAAACACCGGAAAACACATGAAGACTACCGAAAAAACTGCCTGAAAACACTTTCCCCAAACACTAAATATCGGAAAACACCGGAAAACTACAAAAAAAAATACCGGAAAAATACCGGAAAACTACCGGAAAACCACTTTAAAAAAACCACTAAATACCGGAAAACATCGGGAAAATACCGAAAAATACCGAATAACTACCAGGAAAACACTTTTTAAAAAGCACTAAATAACCGAAAACACTACCGGAAAACACAGGAAGATTAATAGAAAAAGTACCGAAAAACACCTTCCCAAAACACAAATTACTGGAAAACACCGGAAAACTACCCAAAAAACCGGAAATTTACCGGAAAACACTCCCCCAAAACACTAAACACCGGAAAATACACGGAAAAAGAGGAAAAGTTGTGTAAAACATCCACCCCCCCCCAAAAAAAAAAAAAAAAAAAAAAACAGCAACAAACTCCCCCCCCCCCCCCCCCCACCCCCCCCCCTCCAAACAAAAAAGGGCCCCTCCCTCGTTAAAATAAAACCAAAAAAAATACTGGGAAACATCAGGCGAAACATAACCGGGGGAGGGGAATATTCTGCTGATGGTTATAACCTGCCCATGATTTACCTTAGCGACTCTTATTTACATTATTTTTGAAATGCCTTCGATTCTATTTCGCTTGAGTTTTTTTAATAAGGTTCTTTAAAAATAGTTTAAATGTTGGTTAAAAAAAGTTGATCAGGGTATTGCCTCCTCGGTATTATTTATAAGTTTTTCGTTCAGAACCTGTTTCGATATTCCCAGAGGCTGTAGGCAGCTGCAGACGGTTTGAAGGGTAATTATACCTTTTGAATACATTCAAAAGTACGCTAAAAGCCAGTACCCAAGAAGCAGAGAAACCTCCTCAAGCACTGTGTTAACAGCGAAGCTGGATCCGTTCCCTGGTAAGGCAACATGATTTGATTGTGTTTTACTATGTATTTTGTTCCATATGAGCTCTTGATGATTGTGTTATACCTGTTGTACCAGGATATGAGCTCTTGTTTATTATAATAAAAGTTTGTAACACCTTTTACAACTGTTGTTTGGTGTTTATCTTAATTTCAATTGACTTGAAGCATAATTTGGAATATACAAGTAATTATCTCTGGCCCTTGCATTTAAAATGTAATTAGCCCTAAAACTATGTAATATGATATGTAATTACCCACATATACCACCATCTACAACACACTTTATTTTTTAGATAATAACTATAACACATGCCCTACAATGTTTCAACAAACTTCATATTTGTAAATGCTAACTTTAGTGTAAATTGTAATATTGAAATTACATTTCATTAAAGTATGCATACATAAGTTTTTCATATGAAACACATGTACAAAGTCTACAAAGTCTAGTAGTCTGCTGGAGATAGGCAAGGAGGGGTGTTTGAGAGGCTCGTCATCCTGGATCTTGGTAGAGGTAGAGGTCTGAGAAGCGTCAAGCGTCCTGAGGAAGTACGTGCCTGGGGTGTTGTGGAAGTCCTTGAGGCTGGTAGAGCTGCTGTCCATGGCCGCGTGGAAGGCAGTGCTAAGGATCTCACTGGCTGGCACTGTGGAAGGCTCTGTGGAAGGCACTGTGGAGCTGGCAGAGGTCTGGGGCTGGGGTGATGGCACCTGGAGTCTGGGCACTTGCAGCTGGTGGAACTGCTGCTGCTGCTGCTGGTGTTGCTGGCGTCGCAGAGAGTACTGCTCCATTTAGGCTGGCTCCTGGGATTGCCACACAGAACCATGGGGGAGATGTCACAGAGGGGTTCCACAGGTTGGGGCTGGGCTGCCAACAGGACTGTGGCACCACCAAAGGTAGGGGCAGAGCTGGATCTGGGGTACTGTGGCTGTGGCTGGTACTGGGGTGGTGCCTTGGGTGAAGGGTGGAAGGCTCGCCTCCCAGAGGGCAGCAGGGCAGCACGGGCAGCAGGGGCAGCAGGATGGCAGCAAATGTCTCCTCGTCCTCTTCCTCGTCAAACTCCATCAAGGTCTTGTTGGTCACCCTCTTCATCTTCTTGAAGTGAGTTGGTTGACATGGTGCGGATGAGGTCCTTAATGTAGTTGCCGTAGGCTTCCTGGGCGCTCGGAGAGTGCAGCTGTTGGGCTAGGAGGGTGTTGATGGCTTCGCCTGAGTCCTCCAGTCTCTTGGCCAGGGTGACAAGGATACGGTCCTCTTCAGGTGTGGCAGCGGAGGTGGTGGTGGGTCGCCTGGAGGTGGAGGCTCTGGGTGGCTCAAGGCCCAGCTGCTAGGTCGGCACACGCTTCTTCGGCTGCCTCGAGGTCCCCGCCATGGCTCTGGATCACCTGCTGGACACTCTGGAAGGGCTCACTGCGGTGGGTGATGATGGTCTGCAGGAACTTGAAGTTGTCCCACACCCACTGGTCCCTCTCTCGGTCAGGGCTGGTGGAGCTCCATCGCCGGACTGCTTCTTGTGCAGCCTGGTGTTGTTGTCTCGGAGGGAACGCCACCAGCCGAGGATGTGGTCACAGTCTTGCCTAGGTTTGTCAGTAGGCTTGGGAGGCATCACTGGATCGCAGGACACTGGTTAGTAGGTAACAGAGACCGCGACAGAACGGCAGATACGATAATCGAGATGTTGAAAAGTGCCTCTCGATGTCAAGATCTGATGTCGATATGCCAAAACGCAGAGCTTATATTGGGAACGTCACGTGACGGTTTAGTTCGGTCGCCGCGCGGTGGGGGCGCGTCCTGGTGCGGTCATGTTTTGGTCGGCATGCGCCGAGTGCGTTGTGTTACCGGTGGGGGCGCGGTGGCTAGCGGTGGGGGCGCGTTGACTTTCGGTGGCTTTTGGTGGCTCTGCACTGACAAACGGTGGGTATTTACAATTTTGTGTGTCGTTGGCATGCGCTGTGGTGCGCTCAGCATGCGCTAGTGTGCGTCACCATGCGCTGAGTGCGTTCAGCAATGCGCTGACAAACGCACTTATTTTTCCTAATTTTAAGGTGTAGTTTTGACTCTAGACGCTGGCCTGCGCTGGTCCTGTGCGGTGTCTACGTTCGGCACGCGTTCAGCCCGCGGTGAACATGCGGTACTATACGCTCAAACGGCCGATTTGGGGGTATTTTTGTGCGTACAACAATTATTGGTTGCACGCTTCGTGCGCTGATGGCGTGCGCTAGTGTAGGTGACTACAGCTTAAGGTCCAGTAGATGCCAACTTGCTTGCCGTTCCACCTTCCAGGTTGAAAACTTATGGGAAGATAGAAGTTTTCTCGGTTGCAGCCCCCCGCCCGCTGTGGAACGGCTTGCCTCTCACAACCTGGCATTTCTTCATTCAAATCCAATCTCAAAACTTACCTCTTCAGTCAAGCCTACATTAATTTTTCCCTTGGTCATTTTTTGTTTTGCGCAGTGAATAGTTTTTTCTAGATACCAGCGCTTTATAAGATTTATTATTTATAATTATTATTATTATTATTATTAAGGCCCTGCACTTTTTTAATTTACGCAACATGAACATTTTCTGATTTGCTTTAGTTTGTATACTCTCTACTTGGGAATCCCATTTTAAATCAGCTTGTTATTGAAAGATCTTGAGATAAAGATAACAACAAAATTTGTTCCCGAATCCCATGGCTTTTATAACATTAAAACGATAGTCGCTACGTGGTCAATATTGTCGAAAGCTTGGCGCTGATCAAAGTTGACCACGCCAAAGGGTAAGTCATTTACATTACAACAATTAATAACATCACGAATCAGGTAAAATAGTGCGATCAGCACACAGTAAGATTGATCTTACTTGGATAACATTACCAACAAATTGTTTAAGTCTATTCGCAAGAAGCTTGGTAAACATTTTAATCAGTATTCAGAAGGGAGACAGGACTCCAGTTGGAAATATTAGAAAGATCACCTTTTTAGGAATAAGGGAAATCACAGCTTTCAGAAGAGAACGGGGAAGGAACCAGAAATAACGGCAGTATTCAGAATATCTATGATAAGATAACGCAAAAAATAACGCAAACAAAAAACGCAAAAAACTCCAAGGTCAGTCTTGTCAAACCTAGGCGTTTTATTTTTGCCAAGCTGATTGAAAACACAATCTCTGTTCCTCTGTACGAAGAGGACTATCAAAATCCTCTGCGTTGAAGAGGGCGTCTATAGGGCGTCCTCGGCAGTAGGAACGCGACTGTAAAAATTTGGGTAAAAAAAATAAATACATTAATTCCTAAATACATAACAAAAAATTAAAAAATAACAATAGTCATACATACATAAATACAAAAAAAACAAAAACCCAAACACAATTCATCTAACCGAATGTGCAATCTTGGCCTTTATCACCCGGTCTTTACTTGTGGTTTGGCCGGGCACCCGACCGAGAAAGAAGAGAGGAGGGGGGGGGGGGGGGGGGGGAGGGGGGGGGGAGGGGGGGGGGGGGGGGGGGGGGGGAGGGCACAAACAAACAACGAAAAAGGGGAGGAAAATAAGATAGGTATATTGCTGATCATACCATGCCCCTTACCCACCCTCCTGGGAAAATTATAAGTTGAGAATGTGCTTGTAAAACAAAACAGAGGATTTGCTCAATTACTTTTATGACTTAATAAACCAAACAAAATTGTAACCGAAGAGGGTTTTGTACATTGTTTTCACGACGCCCGGTGATTTCTGCTTTTGCTGATTTCTGGCGAGTGCTTTTCCCCCTCTCTAGACAAAACCTTGTGAAGCCAACGGGCACGAGGGGAAGTGGGGGGGGGGGTGGGGGTGGGGGGGGGGTGGTTGGGGGGGGGGGGGAGTTTCGAGGATTTAATGTAATATTTATTTTGTTGTGCGTTGTTTTTCTAGATATATATATATATATTATATAAATATTACATATAGGCATGTTTTAGTGTGTTTGTAGGTGTTTTTCAGAAGGTCGATTTACTTTTTTGTTTGCGTTTTTAATATTTTTAGGGCGGGGAGGTTTTCCGGTAGTTTCCAAGTATTTTCCAGTGTTTTTACGGTATTTAGTGGTTTTTTAAAAGTGTTTTTCCGGTAGTTTTTTGGTAGTTTTCCGATATTTTTCGGTAGTTTTCCGGTGTTTCCGGTATTTAGTGTTTGGGGAAAGTGTTTTCAGGCAGTTTTTCGGTAGTCTTCCTGTGTTTTCCGGTAGTTTTCCGGTGTTTTCCGGTATTTAGTGTTTTTTTTTAAAGTGTTTTTCCGGTAGTTTTCCGGTAGTTTTCCGGTATTTTTTTGGAGTTTTCCGGTGTTTTCCGGTATTTAGTGTTTGGGGAAAGTGTTTTCAGGCAGTTTTTTCGGTAGTCTTCATGTGTTTTTCCGGTAGTTTTCCGGTGTTTTTCCGGTATTTAGTGTTTTAAAAAAAAGTGTTTTTCCGTAGTTTTTCCGTAGTTTTCGGTATTTTTTTTGGAGTTTTCAGGTGTTTTCCGGTATTTAGTGTTTGGGGAAAGTGTTTTCAGGCAGTTTTTCGGTAGTCTTCCTGTTCTTGTCTTGCATTACGATCGAGGATCGAAACACAAAAGAGAACAAAGGGAACAATTAGGATCCTCGATCGACGGTTTTGCTTGTCCGAATTCTGTCCTCGATCGACGTGTGCAAGCGCTAAGCAATGGGATTGGGTTAAGTAAAGGAAGAAAGGAAAACACAATATCGATCCTTGGTCGTTATGTGGTTCACGACTGCATGTGTTTTCCGGTAGTTTTCCGGTGTTTTCCGGTATTTAGTGTGTTTTCCGGTATTTAGTGTGTTTTCCGGTAGTTTTCCGGTAGTTTTCCGGTAGTTTTCCGGTGTTTTCCGGTGTTTTCCGGGTAGTTTTCCGGTGTTTTCCGGTATTTAGTGTGTTTTCCGGTAGGTAAGTGTTTTCCGGTGTTTTCCGGATTTAGTGTGTTTTCCGGTAGGTAAGTGTTTTTCGGTGTTTTCCGGTATTTAGTGTGTTTTCCGGTATTTAGTGTGTTTTCCGGTAGTTTTCCGGTAGTTTTCCGGTGTTTTCCGGTGTTTTCCGGTAGTTTTCCGGTGTTTTCCGGTGTTTATCCGGTGTTTTCCGGTGTTTTCCGGTATATAGTAACACCCCTCGTGGTGTGCATCACTAGTACCATGGAGGAATAAGAAGCCTTCTTATTCCTCCATGCTAGTACACCCCTCAAAAAACCACTTCCCACTGACCCACCTTCCCCAATGCGCCGGGTAACATATAGCCAACTTTTGCAAAGACCGTATTTTTATAAACTTATCTCGAGTTACCTTGACTCCCAAACACAAGGAAACAGCGTCAAAATGTCTGAAACGTGAACAATAGGCTAAACTGACCTACCACGCCACATCCGAAAGCCCCGATTTGCATAATAAGTCAATCTGCCCTCGACCAATGGAAAATGAATATGTACGTGTACTCTGTGTGCAGCAGTCCTGTGTCCAATAATAGGCCAAATGCCAACACGGCCATGATCCATGACTTTCGGCTGAGCTTTAATTGAAAGAGAACGGACGTGTTGTTTTTCTCCTATACTTGCAGCGAATGCGTATGTGTACTGTCTAAAGGTACGGCTTTAGCTCTTACAACCCAGATGTCATACATTCATAATTTATGGCTCTATTTGTTATTACACATATAGTTCTTTTCGTTTCTCCAGCAGTTATGGTGTCCGTTTTCATAACGGGTTTCACACCAATTCTGAACGGCCAATATGGCCGACGCACATGACAAAGATGAAGATGACATGTGGTGGGACTCAATATCTCAGAATAATTGAGAAGGTTTCAGACCAAATCTTAAACCACAATCGAAAGACTAATGAGCCAAGCTCAAGATAGTGACACTCCACCTCCAAAATCTTAACAGTAGTAGTACTAGTAACAGTAACAGAAAAAGACACCGTAATGCTAGTGAATGCCTGAGTGAGTCACCCAGTGAATCCTACTACCAGTCACGCCAGATGATCGGCACACTAAAGCGCCGCTATATAAATGACACACCCACTGTAATCCAACCTTGATTATCATAACCTCACCTGATGTTAGACTAGCAATCATAAACCCTATCAAAAATTGCTAATGCTCTAAACTCTGTCGGTCACAATCTCATTAAAAATGTCACCAAAAATACAAGGGGGGAATTACTGTCAGATGCCACAACTCTGCCCAGGCTCAAAAGTGAAAACAATAAACCATCCAGGTAAATGGTCTGTGTAGAAACAGAATATGCCAAAGTCGGAATCCAAAGTAAAGGAGTAATATTCGGGCCTTCCGACTGATATCCCCTGAAAAAGATATGTTACAATGGCAACAAATCTGGGGTTATCGAAGCTAAGAGACTCGCACGTAAAAGAGATGGACATATTGAGAAAATAGTCTTTCTGTGTGTTTAACCTTCAACACGCCTAATTTACCATCTCGCCTTTCAGCTTGGATACGAGCTACTGAAGTTAAACCATACATCCCCCGGTTATTCGATGTTTTAATTGCCAGAGATCGGGACACGTTGCAAATAGATGTCGTGCAAAAACTCGATGTGTTCGTTGTGGTGGAAATCACAACTATGAAACATGTACTCAACGAGATCAGGTTCGATGCTGCAGATGCGGTGGTAACCACTCATCCGCATATGGTGGATGTGCCACAATCAAAGACGAAAAGACAATTCAAGGAATTAGAGCAGGCTGTAAAATATCATATGCTGAGGCTGCGAAAACAGTTAAAACAAACTTCACTATAAGAACAGATGATGTACAAACCCCCTCAACCATGTCAACAGTCACTAATTCGAACATGGAACCTGTAGGTAAGCAACTTGGTGAATTTGAAGCTCACCAATACCGACTACTTGATGATATCTGGAGACAGTGTAGTGTGCGCACATTTATAGGGTCACGAAGTTGTCATTTTTGATATTTACTATGTTCCCATAATTATTCAGTCACTTATATGATTTAGCAAATGTTATTGATGTAAGGATATGTAAGTAGAATCACCAAAATAAACTTTTCAAAAAATAAAAAATATATATATATATCCAAATATGGGAATAAATATATTACGCGGCAGGGATTAACGATTTATGCAAATTAGTCATATTTCCACCACTTGGATTTTTGTCGACTTTTAGTATGTAATTCTAGGGACCTTATAGAAGTGCACTGTGGTGAAAAACAATTTGTTGCAATTTGTTTGAGGTCAAAACCTATTTTTCCTGGACTACTAGTGAAGTCACTTGTTGAACAAATACTAGTGAAACTTCCTCACCTAAAGAAACTAACGAACAAAGAAAATCCAGAGTTCCATCACAATCACCTGATGCCACAAAAATGAGAAACCGATCACAGAAACAATCCCAAAGTAAAGAACAGGAACCAACTGACAAATCTCAAATGGGACCACCAAGTACATCCACTCGAAGTCGAAGCTCAAGTAAAAATCACAAAGACAAGAGCCGTGCACGAAATAATTAATTTCATCTAAATTTGTAATATTAACATATTTTATTTTATTTATGTCATCTTTAATAAGGGGTAAACTCCAATCAGTGCATAGCACTGCTTTCCATAGAGGCCCTCAGTACACATAGCAATAATAAAAGAAACTAAGCGTACATTATAATAATATCACATAAGATAAACTAACATGTACACCAAATACATCAAAGATAACACACAAATACAACATTACAAATACAATTAACAATATACATATTACGGATTATTTGAATTTAAAATGTGCCCCTTGACATGCTTTTTAAAACTTAGAATAGTTGGCAAGCTTTTAATGGCAGGTGGAAGTTTATTCCATGACTTGGCTCCAGAGAACTTGAAAGAACGTTTGCCAATTTCAGTTTTTACAGCCGAGTGAGAAATGTTATTTCTGGTATTGAATCTAGTATTATAAGAATGAGTATTCATCTTTGATTGTATACCAATAAGCCATTTGCGCGTGACCCCGAGTTAAATTTGAATAACATCTGGTACACTGACTTGCTCACACAGCTTGGCACAGTTTAACTTTAAATTCTCCAGACCAAAGACGCTGTTGCTATAGCACATCTCATATAGTAAATACGTATAGATCGCGCGCTACCTCGAAGCGCACCATTGAAACACGTACAAATTTGCACTAGAAGAGCTCCGTTGCATCGCTCTTCGAATTCAGTGATTTATCCAACGTCTGCAAAGCCAGATTCGTACAGTACAGGCATGGCGTAAACTTTTGCGTTTTAGAATTGGCAGAAACCATTAAAAAAAAAAAAAAAAAAAAAAAGATCAAATATCTAGAGGATGTGCCGAGGGATTTTTATTTAACTTTCAGGAATAAAAGATCTATTCCTAATTATTACGTTAGTGGAAAAAAATCAGAGGATGAACGATAATTTTTTTTCACATTATGTCGATATTTGTAGCCATTTTAGGGGAGACGTTTTGTAACGAAATTCCCACCTGGACCCATTCATACACATTAGCTGCTGCAATAAACCAACGGAAAATTGTCGGTAATATTTTTACGCATTTTATTTAAAACTAAGCACCTCAACAATTGAAAATACTCTTTCAATATAAACTATTATGTTTTCAGTGCTGTTAAAGAGAGAATTTTAACAGTATACATGGATTTTTTATTTATGTTTAATGGTCATCACCTTTTTTTAAAATGGAGTGTACCCAAACTGCGATCGCAAATGATTGCGCAACACCCCTTCCGCCCCCCCCCCCCCTGCAAAACTCCAAGCCTTTGAGAAATTTTGGCAGCAGTTTTATCAATGTGCATGTCCCATCTGAGATATTGGTCAAACCATGCTCCAAGATATTTGAATTTGGTCACATTCTCTAATATGTCATCTTTAAATTTAACATCACATTTAATTATCACATTTATTTATTTTTTGAGATGTGCCATCTCAAAAAATTTCCTGGTCGGCGCAAGCAATTTTGGGCCTATTTACAACCGTGCACCACTGACCTCTACACATGGACAGATCATCATTGTTTCACACTTGAAGTCGGCGCGAACTGGAAGTGCAACATGGCGGACCCACGAAGTGACTCTGTGAGCCAATGAAATGTCCAGGTGTAGAGTTCAGTGGGTACGGTACGTATGACATAGTGTTTATAAATACAAATGTACAGAGTAAATCCACTGACCTCTACACCTGGACATTTCATTGGCTCACAGAAGTGACGTCTTGGGTCCGCCATGTTGCACTTCCAGTTAGCGCCGACTTCAAGCGTTAGTCCGGCAGAATATGAAAAATGGTCCGTCCAGGGCCCAATTTCATAGAGCTGCTTAACGGTAAGCAAATTTTCGTGCTAACTTTAGCAGAAAAATTTGCTAACCTTAAGCGCTATTTCACGGCGTTTTTGTGCTAACGTTTGCGCGCGCATGGAAATTATACTGTTACGTCACTGATTTAAGCAAATTTTCCCGCTAGGTTAAGCGTGCCTTTTGCTGCGCTTACTGCTTACGGTCCCCATGAAATAGACGGAGGCTCGGTTAGCAGAAAATCGTGTGCTTAGCAGCGCTATGAAATTGGGCCCTGGTGTAGAGGTCAGTGCCGTGCACCTGTATAGAGGCTGGCTGGGCCCACTGACCTCAACACCTGGACGGATCATTGTCCATATTCTGCTGTGCTAACACTTGAAGTCGGCGCGAACTGGAAGTGCAACATGGCGTCACTGCTGTGAGCCAATGAAATGTCCAGTTGTAGAGGTCAGTGGATTTACCAACCAACTGAACTCTACACCTGGACATTTCATTGGCTCACAGCAGTGACGCCATGTTGCACTTCTCTGCATGCCGACTTCAAAATGAAACAATGGATGATCTGTCCATGTATGCTGGGCCACGCATCATGCGGATAAGAAAATAGAAGACTGGTACCTAACCACATGGGACATTATAAATACACGTACACGAGAAGGAAGCTAAACACAGTCTTGTTCACGACACTTCTTTTATTAAATATTAAAACCATTAATTTTGCTCATATTCTTTAAAATTAAATTATTTGTATAATTTTCAAACGTTATTATTTGTCTTTTGTACTTGACTGTAAATATATTTACGAAAAGTTTGAAAGGTACTGCATTACAATACTAGTTACCGCGCGAATTATTTGGCGCGCTATTTGTGACCCTGTGACCTTTAGAGATTATTTGTGGACGCAAAAAGTTGGGGTAAGTTCAAACCCTGCGACGTTCACACTAGTTCCTTTTCCCCGGGAAAAACGTTAAACCCCGGGGATTTCTCCTTTAACCCTACTCCCGAGCAGGGCTAAATATTTCCCGGGGAAAAGCAGTTTCCCGGGGATTTCTTTGGTAGTGTGAACAGACCGACCGAAATTCCCCTGCAATTTCCCAGGGAATTGCGGGGAAATCGTCTAGTGTGAAAGGGGCTTTAAATTGCTGGCACACGATCCGGCCCTGCAGGGTATTCTTCAACAGTTGCATTGTGCTTGGTGAATCACTACCTCCCATTATAGGCAATAACTCAGCCTCCCCCCCCCCCCCCCCCCCCCCCCGACAGCTTGTATACATTGCCTCTGTTTGAATAATTTGTTTCCGTTCGTTCTCTATGGCTCTGTTTGTATTTCTTTGTTGATGGTACAAAGGGCACGTAGTATGCTGGAAGGGCCAACCTAACCTTCAACAACAACAACTAGCTGCTTTACGTGTATGTTGGTGGACTTCACTCTTTTCACATCTCTCGTATAGTGGGGATCGTGCCAGGTGTCAATTACGACATCATCCATACATACAAAATAATATTCAAGACATGAGTTCAACAAGTAACATCGATCAACAGCTCCAGGAACTGGCCGACAAACATGGATTTTTGCGGCCAGATCGAGGAGATTTAAACAACTCACCGGCTCCATGGCGCAACGGCAAGCCCGATTATCGCAAAGCAGACCTGCTATACTTCAAGGGAAAAACCACGAACCACAAGCCAGGCTCTCTTGAACTGATCGTTGAGAACTTGGTCAAGAAATGGGAAATGGAAGGTTCGCATCTTCCCGACTACATGACCTGGACCACCATCAACAAGGAGAAATACGGGGTGCAGGCGAACGGCAAGCTTTTCAGCGGCAAAGAGTCATCAACCATAGGTAACTACAACTGGTTGCTGTCCACTACTTCTAAGGAGTTATACGACAGCGAGCAGCACACGTTTGAGAGTTCTCATAGCGCCTTCCGAGGAGCTTTTCTAGATGGCTTTCCGTGGGAGGTGTTGCAAGTTTTCTCAGGCCCGCCTAATTAAGGTGGCTTTCTCCTGGCGTCACTGGGCTAATTTCAACGGCGAGTACAAGGGCAGAGTGGGTGAGGGGCAACTGATTGAAATGCACGGCTTCGCTATAGCTACAGTCGATGAGCAACTTCTCATCTGTCAGATAGAGGTGTATTATAAACCAGATGAGTTTCTGAAGGCTTTGGAGGGTAAAATACCAATATCTGATGTGTCAACTGGGAAGGAGATTTTGGGCACTGGCTGTCCGATTCACCGTGAGAAGTAGATCTACTGATGTGTGTGGGCCCGGTTTGACTCCAAACCATGCCGTTGGTCGTGGGGTGTATCATGGAGGAATAAGAAGGAACCATCCATGGGTGTATTAACGCACTAACGTATCTTAATAGGAAAACCATTAGTTGTAAAAACTGTTGCTGGAAATGTAAAGGGGTAAAAAAATGCTTGAGAACAGTTATTGACAGTTGGTTAATGTTTAGGCCTATACTGCATGGGACAGAACTAAAGTTCGTCAACGTTTGATGACAATAAAGAAAATATATTTAGCTACAAAGTCAAACTTGCAGTTGTGATGAGAGATTAAAGAATCAAGAGAAGAATTGTTTTGAAATGAAAATATATAGTACTTATAATGATATTAAAGAATGGTTGTTGACAGGAATGTCATTGGGTAGAGTTTTTGAAGTATCATTTATGTATCTTTAAATATATATATATTAACATATTTCACATATTAAGAAAACTAATGACTCAATTTTTTTTAAGGGAATTAATAAAGTAATTTAAAACTAATTGTTCTTAACTTTTTGTAATATTTTGAGCATAATACAATAGTATACACATATGGACTGACAATGAGGTCACTAGAGCATGTCTATTCCCCCGAGGGACTGTGAGTGACCACTAGACTGGGGGACCTATTTCCCAAGGCCGAAGGCCCAGGGGATAGACGTGCTCTAGTGACCGAATCATGCCAGTCCATTACGTGTTTTATAACACACCTCGGTCCAAAAGATTCAGACGCCGCCATTTTTCATATAGCCCATATTAGGTAACCCCACGTGACCGTGTTTAAGCCAACCAGAATACAGAACTAGCAAGAGGTGTGTTATAATGTTTAAGGAAACATGCAGTCTAACATTTTCATTACGCAATTTTTGTTTTAAATTAATAGATTTGTTTATTAAATGTGCTGGTTCTAGTGTACGTTTAGTGTGGTAATTTGCCGTCCAAAAATTGACCCCCCTTTTAAAATTTTGCAGCCACTAAAAATGACCGACGTAAACAGAGGCAGAACCCGGACAAATTCTCAATAGTCGGTACGCGACGTCTAGGTACGAGACGGGTTCGCGTGGCACGTACGCCATTGACGTATGAAGCACGATATGTGGCAGAGCAACCCCCCCCCCCCTCTTTTGTGTTGACCATTGTGTTCCCGGAATCTCAGGATTTTTTTTTAGGTTTCAAGGGGGGATGGGTTAGGTTACAATAGTGTTGAGTGCAAGGTATATATGGATAAGAAGGGGTACCCCTCTGCCACATAGCGTGCTGGTTATAGCCATTGATCTCCATTTATCCAGCCGGAATTCCAGCCTCCGTATACTTGAATACGCGGCTAAAATATCAGGCCGCTTACGCGGCCAGGTTCACTCAGGGGCCAATTTCACGGAGCTGCTAAGCACAAAAATTTGCTTAGCATGAAAATGTGTCCTTGGCAAAAACAAGGTTACAGACCAAATTTCCACGTGATCTTTACTGTTTTTGATTGATAATCAACTGGTTTTTTGCTTAGCATGAAAAACACGTAGAATTTTGGCTGGTAACCAGTTTTTAATGAGCAAGACTTTTTTGTGCTAAGCAAATTGTTGTGCTTAGCAGCTTCGTGAAATTGGCCCCAGGTCGCACACATTGTGCGTACATCTACCCACGGTGTACGAATCGCGTACGCTTTGTGCACGGTAATCGAATTTCACATGGACGATCGTAAAAGTTCTTCCTCGGTTTTTGGTGAATCCGACGAAAACAGTACTGATTCGTCTGATGTAAAACACAGTATTTCTTATTCAGACACGGTCTCTTGCGAGGATAAAGATGGGGTCTCTATAGGCGCTCTACGGGTCGAAGCACGACCGCTCAAAATGGTCGCTTACTAGGTAAGCTTTACTTTGGCTGTCTAAATCCTCCGATATTTAGGATCAGCCGGAAACAAATGAAGGCTTACTCCATTCTTAGTAGTTTTTCTGCAACTACACCTAGTCGGCATGACCGAAAACTGTTGTATTTTTACCCGGATTCAGAATGAAAAACCATGTATAGACGGACACTTGTTGCAATCAGTATGCAATAGGCCGGGTAACAGCGCGGCGAGTCTCTGCCTCGATTTACGTCATACCCCTCGCAAAGTTTTAAGTTAATGAGGCGGAGTGGTTTGACAAAAATTTAAAACAATTATTTTCCCCCATTTATTACAGAAAATAAACACAACCACACACTTAATGTTGTTGTCAATATTATACTTTAATGATTTAAGTTTAAAAAAACTGATTACATGTTTCCTTTAACTAAGCAATATATATTATTCTTCCCGCACTTTTCGTGGGGAAAACCCGCCATCAGCAGATATCATCAGCAGATATCAGTAGATACAATTGTGTTATCAACTTGAAGACGCAGAGAAGGCATAACTATGAAGGCAGCATACATGAAGATAATTAATGCAACACCAAACTAATGAAATTAAGTTGTGTACTTCTATAGTATTACAAAACAAATTGGCTTTGGTACCAAATTCCTAACATTCCTAATCCACTTCCATGTTTATATTATTACATATAAAATATATCTTCGCGACAAATGTTCCGGTAAGCAGGGAGAGAGGGATGAATATATCTTTGTTATTAAAAGAGAACAAAATATTCTTATCTAACTCCACAGGTATATAAAAAAAAGAGGATAGGATCTGTGAAGCAACAATTCCCGTCCGGGGTGGGAGATGACAACCTTCACGCGGTCCACCCTGTTTCCACTAATCAAACAGATGTATGCAGCAACAAGTTAAGCTGCTCATCATACGAAAGAAGAAGTTCCCGTCCCTTTTAATACTTGCACAGCCATTGCTAGAAGCGCACCACAAAGCCCATAACAAAAGCCCGTTTTGCCAGAGTGCGTTTCACAAAAGCTAGGTTAGGTAATCAATTGGATCAAGTAAACTAAACCTCGTAAAATCTGATCGAGTGGGCTGCGACCTGACTGTAGAAATGCTGCAAACGCTAACAAACAAAACTTTGGTAAACTGACCTTTGGTAAACTGACTGAACAATATGCATAGTCTAAAATCCGATCTCGGTTTTGCCCGTTGTACCCGCCCTATGATGAACCACGAAGCAATAATCTACATTTTTATTGCTCCATGGATGAACGCTTGCCCGGGTTCTGCCGTGTTATATACATGTACATGTAGTCTGTGAATGAAATTGATAGCCGACACAATTAACGGTACTGTATGCATATCGCTGTAGTTAGCTCTGCCAGATTGTATTGCTACTGGTAGTGACAATGGTTGCTCTGTCGTGGGAGCAGCTTTGTTTTTGCAGACGAGAAAGTTTATCAGATAGCGTGTTTATGAATTCCGGAATATTTACAGCTTTAAATTAAATATTACACAGCATGCTTTTTTACCACTAGCTTACGTATCAAAGCCATAACCTTCACTTCTTTAGATGTATTAATAACATTCACTAAAGCCTCGTTGTCTATGTGGTCAGGAGTATTCTTTTATTAGACGAGTGATGTCCCCAGACAAACACCGCGGCTACGATATAACACTATTTTAGTGTTATATTTCCATCGGCATATGGTGTTGGCCATTTCTTATAAAACCTTTGGGTACCGAAAACTGCACCGTACCCAAAAGCACCGGATGCATCTGTGTACAATGTAGTGTCTGGTCGGTCTGCCAAACAAAACAAAACACGCTTAAATCTAATCTTGCTTGAGATAAAATGCATTGGGGACTTGATACCTATGGTTAAGTCTATGAATCTCCTTAAAATGCCCGACCAGGAACTACCACTTTACACGTAAAATTAAGAAAGCCGACAATAGACTCACTGCAGTTCCCATAAAGTAGCCTTTTTTTCTTAACTCATTGGGTCTCTTCAGTTTGTCTGCTGGGGACCGACCGAGCAGCCATTGCTGCTCGATCCCCATGTCATGTCATGTTGTACTTTGGTCTCTGTGGGCGAAGCCCCAAAGAATCTTTTCACTAAAATATGCTGACCAATAAGAAAACCATAAAAGAGTGAGCCGATAAAATTATCGTTCTGTAGCAGAGTCCTTTATCAAACAGCTGCCGAAGAAACTTTGCTATAAAAATTACTATAACAGTTTGAACGGGATCAAATTGTCTCTGTACTTGTACTACACCTGGGGTGCGTTCCACTCCAGCGAACGTTGCCAACGTTGGCCAACGTTAGCGTTGTTCGCGTGAGTGGAACGCAATGTTCGCCAATTATGTTGGCAAACGTTAGCGAAAACGGCGAACGACTTTTCGAGCTGTTCGCTGTTGGCCACTGACGTATTTTAAAGATGGCGGAGAAGTTAGCAGCCGACGGATTTCTTTTCACTGTTTTGATTTACGTTTCATACTTTTCGTTATAAACGGTGGGTCGTTTTAAGCAGTCACAGGGATCTTTTAAAGAAAAATAATGAGTTGGACAAAAAGCAGCCAACCAAACGACGTCACTGTCACTGGGCGCCGCCATTTTGAAAACGTAGTTTTTAAAATATCGTTCCACTTCAACTAACGCCAACTCAAAACGTAGGCGAACGTTCGTGCAAACAGTTCGCGTAAGTGGAACGCAGCCCAGCTCAGTGGCGTAACTTTGGTTCAGGGTGCCCGGGGGCAAGAAATGGTTGGGTCCCCCCTGACCAAATGCGGGGCCTACATTTTCTTTGTTATGAAGTCAGCTCCAATTGAACACCTGTATTACCAGGTAGAAGTTAGAACGCATAATTATTATGACTCCCCCGTTTAACCGTTTTGGCCTGGTGGCATGGCGTGGATTGAGGGCGCCCAACCTATTTACAATATGAACATTCAGTGCAAGGCGGATATTTCGATACCAGTACTAGATATCAGAAGCTATGATCAGACAGCTTGATGTCTTCTCAAGATTTCGATAGTTATGGTCAAGTGTAATCCAATGCCAGGGTGGGGAATTTGTTTCCACTTCCAAAAGTCCATTGCAAACAAAGTGTGTATCATCGTGGTTGCCAGACTCGCCGGGTGCCCCCCTAGCCCGGGTGCCTAGGGTTCCCCCCCCCCCCCCCCACTAGCCAGGGTGCCTAGGGGTTCGCCCCCCCCCCCCCCCCCTCCCCCCACCCCCAAGCGCATAGGTGGGTTACGCCACTGTCCCATCTTTTCCAGGATTAACTATATTGTTTATTGGACTGTGGTCTCCATGAAGCAAGGACAGTGGTTGGCACCTTTTGTGAAAGCGATCTGAAGCTAGAGGGATTCACCCTGATAATTTTCATGCGGCCAATTGGAGGCTGCCTATCAGTGGATGTACTTGAAACCGACCGTGGAGAAGCTGATGAGGGAGATTTCTTCTCCTGGGCAGGAGGAGAGGCAATTCTACTGCCCGTGCCAACTGGAGCGCAGAATCACTGTAGCTTCCTCCTTGCTGATGATCTTTCGAAGAATCTTCAGAAGAAGAGAAAACGGAGGGAAAACACAACCGTTTATGTTCTTCTAGTTGAGAAGAAGAGCATCGACCCTCCAGGCCATAGGGTCTGGTTGCCATGAAACGAAGGTCTCCATCTGCGTTGTGGGACGAAATTTTGAAAGTTGAACCACGACGTTTTAAAGTTCAAGTACGACGTTGCCATAGTTCCCTCAAAAGCGAATAATTAATAACCGCCGCAATGGCCACATTCTCGATTGCATAAACCGCGAAAAAAGTGCCATAAACGAGGTTCCTAGGTGTGTTCTTGAAAATAGCATTTAAATTGAAGAAGGTAGAAACGTAAAACAGCAATGCTAACCGCCTAAATCGCCACATTCTTCACTCAGTATTACACAGTTGAGTGTGTACAAAACTGCGAAGACGAAACTGCCCGCCTGGACGTGTTTGTAGGGTATACGATACGCGATAGGAAGAGATAGATAATCGCCAGAGCGAGAACCACCTCAATGGAAATCTGAAGAGCTAGGAGATAGAAGAGAGCCGCTCAAACAGTGCATGCGACAAAGGCGTTTGTCGTTATATCTGTCCAAAATCCACACATGCAGACTCATCACGCGGCCAGTAAAATGTTACGTAAAAAAACCTAATAAGTTGCACAATGCATGAGCGAGAGAGTAACCGCACAAATGGGGACTTTCGTTATCCTGGTTTTGAATTGGCGAAACACACAAGCAGTAAAGATTTAGGATACCTGTAAATCGAGACAAATCTGAGTACAGATTATAGGTGGCCGTAGACGGGAATTTAAATGCTCAAACACAGCCACATTCGCGGTCCAAGCATGCGTCCCCTCTTTTACAGTAATGGCGCCATTCCACACGATAACGTTTAGGGAAACGATGGATCCCAATTCAGCGAAGAGAACCCGTGTTTTAGACGATTTTGTAACTGCACTGTTCCCAGTGTGTGTTGAATGGGATTTCTGTGCACGTACAGTAAGTATGTACATGTAGTCACAAGCGAGTACGTCCGTCGCGCAAACATTTAATTTAAATTTAGGACTTCCACATTCAGTTTCACTTCAGAAGCAAAACGTCAGCTTTAAATTTTAGGCCAACCTCTGGCACTAGCTGCCATAAATTAAACAAAGGTAGGTAATCTGTCCATCACGTCCTATAATTAAGTGTAGTCACTAATGAACATAAACTAGTTCCCCTGACACTGTGACATAGTACAGAAACTAGTTTCTTTGGGGCAATCCTGCGGGAGCTATTTGGATTTTTGTTTTTTTATGTTAAGTTGCATTTTTTATTTCAATTTTTGTTTTGTTTTATTATGTTCATTATTTGTCTGTAGTTCTGTGACAATATAAAGTGTATATCCCGGAAAATGAAATAAATAAATAAATAAAAAAAAACATATGACCATGCTGCATGATTGACACAGGTCTAGACGTGGATCCTGTGATGAGAAAGGGAATCATCATGTGGATGTATTTGTTGGGCAATTAATGGCAATGCATTGCAGTGGTTATTTGACCGCGAACCGGCATCATAATCATTTTGCTATTTGACTGGCACATCACCTACGATATAAACTCCCTAGGGTGATGTGTGCAAAATCATATTGATTTTGGAGGATTTGGGAGGATTTGCATCATTTGAACGATTTTTATCGGGTTCTTTGCCTTCAGACCAAACACAACTGAAACTGCACATTTAAGTTTTTGGTCGAAAACTGATCGTATGTCGGCATTTTGCGTGTAAGAGTGAGTGTCGGGAGGGTGACCCCTGGGGGTGACATCATGAGTACATGGCTGTTATGTTGAGTGTTTAACCACTTTGCGTCGGAATTATTGTAGGAGAGACCTATTGCCCAGGTGCAGGATTATTTTTCATGTAATGTTCTCTAACCACAAATGGCAGCATGCCCATACAGCAGTTTCTACAGGTGCAAGTTACAGTTGTTTGGGAAAGACGAAAGGACTCTCGGAGAGGCAGACGAACAGAGATCTCTGCAGCTTTTATAGTATAGAAGATACATTGAACATTTCCAGAAAGGACCTAAATTAAACTAGCAACACAGCACATCACACAGAGATGGCATGAATCACATTTTTTGTTCTCAACACAGGTTGTGCATGTGAGAATCATGGGTAAGATGTTTTCATCAGCTCTCCCAAGAAGAGTCTGGGGCAGAGTGAACGACGGCAAACTGACCTTGATCCCTGACCCCAAGAACAGATTACAGGATCAGGTCTTGGGCACAATCTACGGCAATTGCATCGGGGATGCCATCGGACTGATGACAGAGTTTATCAGCAAGGAGTACGCGCAGAAGGTAAGGAGCAGGGGAGGGCGGAGGGGGGACCCAACAAAGTGCGCCACCAATGTTGAAATGTTTCTCATTTATTCTTCCACGCTCATGAGCTGCACATCTCACACAGTAAATACGTATAGATCGCTACCTCGAAGCCCACCATTGAAACACGTACAAATTTGCTCCGTGCATCGCTCCCCGAATTCAGTGATTCATACAACGTCCGCAAAGCCAGGTACACAGGCACGATCTACACGGAATTTGTTTGGGGAGATGTCATTTTCGGCCAGTTTCGTTCGAAAACCACACGATAAAACGCAAGAAGGTCACAGGCAGATTTTTTTAAAAATTCAGTATATCACTGCTACATCCTTTTTTAACGTATCCATGGAAAAAAATGAGTGGGGTCAAAGCACGATTTTTAACAATTTATCAATTATTATTGCCCTTATTAGGGGAGGTATTTGTTGAAGTCGGTTGGGTATTTGTGCACAATCTCCACGTGGTTCAACGGTACGTCAACGTTAATTTTTGTTGACTGGTTTTTCCATTTTTATTACAATTGTTGTCATTGGATGATAAAAATTAAGGTAAATAACCACCTTTTTTTAACTACAAAAGACAAGATGTTAAGATATGATGCCAAAAACTCTTTATTTTTCGCGTAAAAAATTGTTCCCCCCCCTATTTCGAGAATGGACTGTACAACAGCGTTTCGCAATCGCAGCCTCGTAGGGCCCCCCTCCACCCCCCCTGGTAAGGAGGTTATAGGCAATCGACAGGCACGGCAGGCCCCTTTTTTTTTCAAACAGTAAAAGTTATTTTCTGATTCTCTACTTTTCTCTCTGTTCCCGACTTCTCATTTGTTCTCTATTATTCACATTATTCGTTCTCAGTAGTCCGGGTTACCGGACTCTAGTTATCACTTTTTTAACATTTGAACATCATCTGGCGCTATCTAGTAGCGCCAGATAATGTCCAAATGTTAAAAAAGCGATAACTAGAGTCCGGTAACTCGGACTACGTTCTCAGTTATTATTATTATTTTTATTATTATTATTCATGGTTTATTAATACATTTAATTGTAAAAAATCCAATTGCACACGGTTACAAAGATAAAAACGTTGACATGTAAACAACAATAAATACATTTAAAAGTGGACACGTACAGTAGGTACATGTAATATTAACTCAAACATTAAAGTTAAAATGTGTCTTTCCTTGGATTTGATCCTGCACCATCCTGCAGATTTTAGGGAGATTTCATTGCAGTGTCCTTATCCACTTAGCTACGAGCGTTGTGTTGTCAGGAAGGGTTGATTGGATATATTTAAATGTCATATTGAGTGAAGACGAGGTCAAGAAAGGTCAAATGACTTTTTTAATATTCAGGTCGAAAGTATATCGAGGGGGTTCCGGTATTACCAAATTAGCCAAATTTTACCTTATCCTACCCCCACGAAAAATGGTTGATCCCTGTAGTACATGTACCGGTATGTTGTTTTAATGTTAATATTGCGCGAACACTTCACGACATCTACAAGATGGCGTCTAGTACGGACAGATTTCTTAACAATACTTGCACCAAACAACGGCCTAGAAACGCATCTTTTCTTGGATGATTTTAGGTGTGGAACAGCTGCTATAATCTGCTCAAGGAACAAGATAATGTGCAAATTTGTGTGTTTGATGGTGCATAAGTGCCGGCCGAGCATGGTAGCTACTACATGTAGTACTCTTCCAGAGAGGACTGTGGCACGGCCTGAAAAAAAAGGGAGTGAATGGGTTAGCTTTTCCAACTGATTCACTAACAAATGAAGTTTTTCTGTTCTCGTAGTATTATGGTGGAAAGCACCTTGAGTATCCGATGAAGAAGATCTCTGCCGTTTACTACATGCATCAGATGGTCTTCCCAGAAGCTGATTGGACAGATGACAGTGATCAGATGATCTTGATCCTCCAATCACTGATGGACAAGGATGGAAAGGTATCTTATTCATAAGAGTCAATCAACCCATAAGTGGATTGCTTGAAAATGTTTAAACATTAAAACTAAATCTAGAACTATGTTTGTTTCATATTTTGTTTTTCAAAAATTAAACTATACCATCAAAACCATTCAAAACCAAAACAAATTTAAGTTAAATTAGACAGATTGAAATGAATTCAAAGTGATCAAAACCATAACGTCACACATTTGGGAGCATGTTGTGGGATGTATAGTATCTCATGACAAACCTAATACTAAAGATGTTTTATTTTAGCATGTTCCGTTGCTGAGATATGGCTTAAAGTTCCAATTATGTATAATTCACGCAAGATGATATCATCATGATGTCACCTATAACACATCCCGGCATATACCGTAATTTCCTGCGGATAAGACGCGTCTTGTCTGACTTTCTAGACCACAAAAACATCGCTGCGCCTTATCTAAAGGTGCGCTTTATCTGGTGTCGCTTGAGTTCAAAGTGACGGTCTTTGTGTGAAGAATTCTTTCAATGCCGCAATCTTCATCAATAATGCGGTCAACCAAGGCTCAACTCTCCAGACATTGTGACCGTATTTCCATTCCAACAATGCCGCGATGTGTTGATCCCCCACGACCGTGCTTTCATTTCAACAATGCTGCAATGCGTTGACCCCCTTAGTGATCGTGCTTTCGTTCCAACAATGCCGTCATACAAACGTTTTTCTTTGTGGCCGTTTTTTCATTCCGAAAATGTTGCAATCAGAATTACTTAAACGACAGGAACAATGCTCTAATTCACAAACATCCAAGATAAAAATCCCTTCCGTATAATAAATTGTCTGATTACGTTGTCTGGAAAGAAACTATATCACTGACTGAACTCACTACTGAATCAATTTACAATCCCACCGACCCAAATCTGGAACGTGGTTTTGAAACCTGATATCTGCAGGAGAGGTATTTGCTTTTATTGTATAAACATCTGCGATTTAGTTCATTGAACCTTATTTATTTCGGAAAAAGATGCACCATTGTAGGGTCAGAAATCGCAAGCATGCACAGCGTTGGCTGAATGGATGAAGGGTATCAATTTACATTGGTCTTTTCTTCATGGCTCTACACATGTGACCAGCCCATGTGGTTACGGTTTAATTCATGCTTGGAATAGTGTGATCGTTCTAAGGCAACAAAATGACCCCTTTGTGGCGATGTACCGACACCTGGTGGTTCCTGGTGTTCTTCTGTGTGCGTTCAAACATGCGTCTTTTGCGGCGGTGCGCCTTATCTGTTTGCGTTTGAATTTATGGGGGTGATTTTAGGGACCTGCGCCTTATCCGCCGAGCGCCTTATCCGCAGGAAATTACGGTACCTACATACCAAGTTTAATCCCAATCGGACTTACAGTTCCCTAAATACAGGACCTTGAAATATGTAACTTTAAGATGACATCGAGTGACCCATGATGACGTCGAGTTTGGAAAGGAAAGAATAAGAACAATGCTAGGTGCTTAAAGAGCCGCTGTGTACAACGAGGCTGAATACAGTACTGAATTTCTTTAGCACAAGCAAAGGAAAACATACATTTTTAATATTGTATCTTTGTGGAGACATGATATTTGTTTTTTTGTTTTATTGTTCCTTTTTTTCTGTACTTAAGCATTTTATCATAGACTTTGTACACAAAATTCCTTGTGGAGACATCCTAACCTTTATATATTTCTTGTGGAGACATTTTCAGTCTTTTGTCCTCAATTATTTATGGGTCTCCAGGGTACAAATTTTGAAACAAGATATGAGCAAAAAGCTAAATGGCATCTTTGCTTTTAAAACAAAACGTCAATGAACTAGGTTTCACCGTACAGTACATGTTACACTGTGGAATCCTTGATACAAAATGTTGTTATTTTTGTACTCAATATAAGTTAAATGGCGGTCTGTCATATTCATCACAGGCGGACGCCTTGGATTTTTCTGCCAAACTGCTTTACTGGAGGGAGCACGGCTTTGCTGAACTAGGAGATTCATGTGGAATGGGCGTGGGCCAAACCACAATAAAGGTGCTGCTCCATAAAGACTTCAAAACAGACCCACACAAGGTGAGAGAGTTGACTAGTGTTGACCGGAATGACGTGGAACATGGTTAACCCTAACTTCCTATGGTGTGTGCAAAATCATATTGATCTGGGAGGATTTGGGAGGGTTAGGGTTAATTAAAGATGGAATATACCTTTTACAGCTATCTAAAAAGTAACCAAACAAAATACTGTTGGAAAGCTTACTTGTTGTAAAGATATTAATGATTCCTAAACTCGCTGTGAAATTATTCCTTTTGGCATGCTGTCATTTTGAGGAAAAAAACACCCAAAAGGAGCGTCTCAGAGACGCACTTTTTGAAATTTTCACCAGTTCTCATTTTTTTGAGGTTCCAATCGTCCCTATAATATCACTCTCACATAAACCTTGTCACTAGAATTAATGATAATAATATGCAAAATGTTCAGTGAGGCAAATTGTGAAGTCGCATGCACGATTACAGCTGCATTGACACATAGAATGTAGTAGCGTGCTAGGATGGCTACATGCACCGAGCATAGAGCACACAGGCACGGTGGATACCACATGAGAAATTACGTCACGCGATTCACAATACCATGATTCACAGCTAGTGCTCTACTAATTTTCTGATTTTTGTTAGTTTCATTAGTTCTTTACGTAATCATCTTTTCCAGGCCTTCATTTTAATAAATCTGAGGAGAGCTGTGCATCGCTCTCCTTAAATCAAAAGGTGAATTTTTAAAATCGCTCTCCTTAAATCAAAACGATGAATTAAGGAGAGTGATTTGCTCTCGCTAACAAAACGCAAGTTTAAAGGCCCTGGACACTATCTGTAGTTACTCAAAATGACAACCAAAGGTGTCTATGCCTTTAATAAACACATACTCAAGAAAAGGAACACAACATTCACCAGTAGTTCAACTTTTGGTTAAGAGAATGATGGCGCTTTCCCATCCAGTGACATTTCTCTCTCTGTGACTTGTATGGCTTAATTAAGCGTGAATTAGTCTAGGCCCGTTACGTCCGAAATAAATGGAACGGGCGAACACGAAAGACTAGATGACCGTTGTTGGTATAAGATAAATCTGATGTGATTTTATTTGGGGGTGCGAGGAGAGAATTGTAATCGCAAATTCTCTTGTGTTAGCAATAGCATGCTTTCGTGTCTTTACTGTTATGACACTCGTCAGTTGCAGGTAGGTGATTCCATGGTGAGGAATCGGTTTTAACTCGCAAGGTGTGTGGGTTTGGTGTGGTGCAATCAATGAACGTGAATTCCAGGTATTTGGAACTTAGCCGTATTATTTATTTTGGGTCCGTATTATTTCTCTTGTATAGAGAGCAGTATGTTGGGTTTCAACTGTGTTTTTTAACTGCTTGGTGTTTTAATTGTTACGGTCCGGTGGTTTATGGCTCGGTTGCTGATTGGAATTGGATTTTTTTTTTTTTTTAATTTTTTTTTTGCTCTTGTTAAAATTGTAAGGAGCGCTTTTTTTTGCTCTCCTTAAAAATTGTAAGGAGCGCGGAGGAGCGCGAGCGCGATCGCGCTCCTTTAAAATGAAGGCCTGCTTTTCAGTCTGGACCCCATTTCTCAAGCCTTCTAGAGTATTCACCCAGTATGTGTATACTAGTATGCATGCCAGCATTTAATTTAATCATCTCCTCACTTTGTGTTTTCAAAAACTCAAATTTGTCTTTTTGGGGGCATTACTGTATATATTGGATATTTTAAATAATTGCTTAATTTAAAAAAAAAAATTTTTTTTTAATTACATATTTTTAATATTTTTATTTTTATTGTTCCCTTTATATCTAATCTATTTATCCTTAAATGTATTATCCAAATAGTTCGGAGAGCCCCTCGACAGAAACTTGTTTCTTTTGGGTAATGTTGCGGGAGCTATCTGGGTATTGTCTTCTGTTATGTTTTTTTGTTATGTTTCTTGTTCAGTGTTTGTTATTTGTAATTGTTGTCTAATTCAGTGATTTTGTATATCCCGAAAAATGAAATAAATAAATTTGTGCAGATAAACAAACAGTTTGGGTAGATTGTACCATGGTATGATCTACATGTATGATAGTTTTAGAGGCTTTGATGAAGAGAAAAGTGACGAATCCCGGAATATTTTTACCCAGAATGTTTGTTTCCTTGTGCATTTTTAACCTTGACCCCTTAGGTATCTTTTCTAGAAAATATACTGAATCTGCCAAAATCAACCAATTTTGTCTTGCACAAAAATGTTGGTGTTGTTACTGCTCAATATGGAGTTATCCTGAATCCATCAAAATCCTGCAGTACTGCTAGGCTTACAATCTTCAATCTCTGAAAATCCCCCAGTTTTCAATATGAAGGTAGCCTGATGAATCCGCTGAAATTCACACGAGGTCTTTGGTTTGTGTATTGTGTTTACATTTTTTGTTTGCAAGTCCACACAGCATTTCCAAGGTTGGTACACCCATAACTGGCAATCATGGACCCCCTATTGTCCTTTTGTTTGTGTCCTCTTTTGGAAGGCCTCCCATAGGTTCTCTACACGATTTTTCAATGGTTTGCAGTCGGTCAATCGTGGACTCTTTGTTTATGCCCTAACCCAATTCTCTGTGGTCCACGATTGCCGGTGTTTATATACTCGCCCACACACCCATAGCAGCCTAATAGTATTTCAAGCAGTAACACAGTTCACTAAATGCATTTAAAGGTAGTTTCTTGGCTTGCCCTATAATTGAAGAATCCATCTTTCGTCCCAGGCAGCGCTAAGCATTTGGGAGTCGAGTAATCGATGTGTGGCGCCCAACGGCGGAGTCATGAGAACGTCCATCGTTGGGGTCCACAGATACGACGACATCAACCAAGTCATCAACAACACTAAGGTCTTCTGTCAAGTCACCCATGCAGACCCAAGGTACATTTCTTCCATCATATGATATTGAACAATTAATTTTTTGTTGGCCATTTCATTACTTGGTACCTATTTGTTTGTTGGTGCGGTAAGGAGATTCAATCTAATTGTTGGTATTTTCTTTTATAGATGTATTGCCTCCTGCGTCGCCGTGACGACAGCCATTTCCATGATGTTGCAAGGTTTATACAAGACACCGAAAGGCCATTACGACATCACAAGCCTCACCGAGGCATCTTTCGATTATGCTAAGGAGTGTCTGCTAAGAGATGAAGAAGGGAATTTGGATGAAGAACAAGTAATGAGACTTACTTCTTTAGTGTTTTATCAACTAGCATAGATAACTAGCCTATTTTTAGATAACCAAATTAGAAATTGTATTTTATTGCGCATTAGATGACAATTACTAAAATTGCATTTTACACAAAATAGTTATAAAACTATTTTGGCGACTTTGAATGTTAAAGTTGGGTTTCTTCTACAGCTACTCGGTTAGCCGGTTCCTGTATCACCCACAAACACACACCAATACTTGCACTGCACTGCACACTGTTTGTTTGGTACATACATGTATACCGGGTACCTTGACACTGTCGTCATTGTTTTAATTCAGGTCAAAGATTTGCAGTTTCACATGACCGCTTCGTTGCCGGAACTGGAGCTGAGCGACAGAAAGAAGATGGGCTACACCTTGAAGTGCCTTGGTGCAGGGTTCTGGGCCCTCAGACAGGACAACTTCAGAGATGCCATTGAGGCGATAACGCTGGAGGTTAAAGCAGACATTCTTCAGTGTGTTTTAATATCTTGAAGTTGAGCAGGAAATATAATTAGTGAGCTACAGAGAGTCTCAGTATTATGCTATGGGATCATTACTAAAATAGCACGTGCCACACGATTCACGAGTCCAAAAAAGTCTTGAAAGGTAGCATTTGCTTTGCTGTAATTTTCAGAAATGAATTATTTGGGCTTAGTATTTCCTAGTAAATATACTTACGCTAACCTGTTTAAGGTTTTGTGCTGGTATAAATATTTGAAATAAAAGGGGAATAATTGTTTTTGTTGTCTGGTTCCCTGAGCTTACTTAAGACGAAACAATAATTGTCCGGTTGGGAAACCAAACTGCCAGGCTTGTACACATTTGCTGATGTGTAACAAATGTGAATTAACTAAAATTTGATAAATTAGGCGCAATATTTGTCCGAAAAAAAGCCACGATGGTCAGCTGACCATTACTATAAATCGTTATTAATAATTTGGTAGTTTTATTTGTTGATGTTTGCAAATGTTGTACTTTACCTTTAAGCTTAAAAATCTAGGCGGTTTTACGAGAGCACTTTTCAAGAATCTGTGGCGGTAGATCCAAAAAAGTATTGCTTTGGGTTGAGTTTCTTACAAATTTAAAAACAAGAAATTGAAGGAATCTGATATCAGTTTGATCCAACACATTGACATAAATTGTTGGTTAATTTTGATCTGCAGGGCGGCGATGCAGACACCAATGGGGCAGTGGCTGGAGCTCTGCTCGGTTGCAAACTAGGATACAACAATCTGCCTCCATCTTGGAAGAATGACCTTACACACAAGGAGTGGCTGGATGATATCATTGCAAGGTAAAGGAGGGAAACTCCTTGATTTAACGTAATAGATGACTAGGTCTGTGGGTTTGTGTGGAGGGGATTTTAGCTGTGTGTGGCCTTGTAAGCAGGTGGAGTAGGGTACACACACTCTTTTATAGTACCTGACGTTATTTGGATATCCCATAGGGTTCGTGTGCTTTAGGAAAATTTCTCTAAACTCTAACTCTGAAAATTTGTTTGACCTACAATTTTCAACATCACCCTATTTTGTCTTCTCCATTTATTTTCATTATACCCTAACCCAATTCTACCTCTAGACCCCTTTACTGGAGACCCCAAATGTTATGGGGATAAAATAATGTCCCAAAAACTCGGTCAGATTTTTTCAAACAAAAGAAAGAAGAAAATATCCCTAAATATCCGGTGAAGTGTCGTGGCCGAGCGGTTAAGAGCTGGGTTTTCTGTTCCGCAGAGCGTGAGTTCGAGTCTCGGTGTCGACACGTGTGTCCTTAAGCAAGGCAATTAAATCACTATTGCTTCATCCTTCGGATGGTCCCGTGTGTTGTATATTTTATAATGTGTGTATATATCTTTCCCATTATAACATTATAAAATTGTATAATGCACGTAAAAGAACCCAGAACACTTATCGCTAAGAGAAGGGGTTTGCCCCGGTGTTCCTGGCCGACACAGCCTCTGTCTGCAGGTTTCTTCTGGCTTACGAGCTACAGTGCCTTGAGCGCTTTTAAAGGGTTCTTGGTTTCATTACCAGAAAATAATAATAATAATAATAATAATAAGCCCCTAACCCTAACCCTAACCCTAACCCTAACCCTAACCCTAACCCTAACCCTAACCCTAACCCTAACCCCAACCCTAACCCTAACCCTAACCCTAACCCTAACCCTAACCCTAACCCATAACTCTAATTTAATGCTATTTTCAAAGTCTAGTTCTTTATTTATTTATTCCATTTCTTTACCCAGGGTGTGCCCAAACAGTTTAAAACTGGTTTTCATTGGGGCCCTGCATACATCATCAAATAAAATAACAGTACATATTATAAATACAAGGATATTACAGGAATTCTAAACATTAATACTAATTCTGATTTACGAGATAGGCAAAAACCCGCCAAATAAAAAACCTTTTAGGTGAAAAATAAGAAGGGGAAATTCCTATCCGGCTCCACATTATAGTGGCAACCAAGTTCTAACTCCGTAGATCAGCGCAATTGGCATAATATCTAACACTCAGATGGCATGTCGGAGCTCTGATTTAAATGTGCTTAATGAGTCCAATGTTCGCAATTGTTCGGGCAGATTATTCCAAATATTTGCACCACTCACAGCGAAACTTGTGGCGTAGCATTCTTTTTTGGCGAAAGGAACTTTCAGTGCCGTGTGGGTTGATTGCCTTGTTTCGCGAATTACTGTAAGTGGTTTGAAAATATTTGTCATGTACAAAGGAGTCATTTTGTTGATACTTTTGAAGACAAGAATAGCCTTTTTTGACTTGACTCTTTTTGAAAAAGGGGTCCAATTAAGACGAGCAAACATATCCTCTGAAGGGGTGAGGAAGGGACATTTAAGGATTATCCGCGCGGCTCTTTTGAGACATTTGTTTAACATATTATCGTGAGATATGTACCTTCCTCCCCACACAGTACAACAATACTCTAATGTTGGCATAACTAGACTTACAAATAGTGTGTGCAAGCTGTGCTGAGGAATACAATCACGGATTCTTCTTAGTATACCTAATTTAGACACCACATTTTTTCTTACGTATTCGACATGTGGGCCCCAACTTAATGCTTCATCAATAATTACACCCAAACATTTATAAGACTTCACATTTTCAATACGACTACCAGCAATGCATACATTTAAATTAACATTAGATATTTTCTGCCTAGTACCAATAAGCATGCATTTGGTTTTGGTGGCATTTAAAGCTAGCTTGTTTCTTCCGCACCAGTTGTGAAAACTAGTAAGAGCTGTATTTAAGCTACTTTCTATTATATTAATGTTGGAGGAGCTACACGTTAATGTTGAGTCATCTGCATACATAAATAAGTTGCAGTTTGGGGCAATACAAAATGGAAGGTCACTAGTATAAACAATGAATAAAAGTGGACCTAGTATCGACCCCTGTGGAACACCAGTGTTTACGGACAGGACCTTTGATATGGTGCCGCCAATATTCACAGACTGACTACGTTCACTTAGGTACGACTTAAACCAATTTATTACAGAAGATGACATGTTCATCCTTTCTAGTTTCTTTAGTAAGATTTCATGATCAACACAATCAAATGCTTTACTGAGGTCTATAAACACACTGCCTGTAACTTGTCCATTCTCCATGGCCGCAAAACACTTGTTTGTCAAGTCATGTAGGGTGCTTTCAGTTGAGTGCAGGGGTCTAAATCCCGACTGGCAACTAGGAATCAGATTGTTTTCATCAAGATATCTATATACCGATGAGTGCACCCATCTTTCTAAAATCTTAGAGATAATTGGCAGTATAGAAATTGGACGATAGTTACCTGTACTACATTTATCTCCTCCCTTGTGAATTGGTGTTACTAAAGCATGTTTCCAATCTTTAGGGTATCGCTCACATCTTATAGACAGGTTAACAATATGAGTTAAAGATTTAATGATATAAGGTGAAGCAATTTTAATCATTTTAACACTAATTCCATCCGGACCTGTTGCTTTCCCAACCGACATGGATGATATTTGCTTTCGAACAAACTCTTCTGTAATGTTAAGTACTACGCAATCTTCATCAACAGAATCAAATATAGAGGCGTCAGTATTGTCATCTATTTCAAGTTCACGCAAAGGGTAATTTCCAGCAGTACGCTTGCCGATTGTTGAAAAGTGTTCATTTAATGTATCAGCAATGTCGGCGATATTGTCAATATTTTCCCCATTTGGGGAAGTAATCGAATTTGGTACAGTTTTTTGTTTCTTAGGGAGTACCTCCTTCAGAGTTTCCCACAGCATAGAAGAGTTGCTTTTATTTTCTTCTATGGCGGATGTGTAGTAATTACTCTTTTTACTGCGGATTTTATTAGTAACATTGTTCCGCAGGTTTTTGTATGAATCCCAATGAATTTGTAAGCCTGTGTGCTTTGCAATTTTGTGTACACGATCGCGCTGCCGCATAAGTTTAAGAATTTCGCTATCGAGCCACGGTACTGAGGCACCCCGAATGCGTTTGGTTTTGACTGGCGCATGGAGGTTAATAATACTCATAAATATGGAGTACCATATAGACCATGCATTATCCACATCATAACAACCAAAAACATCTTGCCATGGTGCATTACGGAGATCGTCCGTAAATGCATCACTGTTTATATTTTTTAGACATCGAAAATTTATTGAACGACCTTTCATTTTTGGTGTTTTCCAACTGTGTAGCCCATAAACAAGATAATGATCACTGATTAGGACTGGTAAAACACCACAGTCATTTATGAGCTCTGGGTGGGAACTAAAAATGAGATCGATGGTAGTTTTAGTAGATTCAGTGACACGTGTTGGGTCATGTATGAGTTGCGCCATTTGGAACAAACTAAAGCAAGAAATAATTGGATTTGATTGCATACTATCGTATTCCTCTGAAACATCACAATTAAAGTCCCCAGTTGTAATAATTTCTTTACATTCACACGAGGCCTTATTAAGGATATCACTCAGTTTTCCCATAAATTCGACAGAGCTTGAAGGAGGCCTATAAATAGAACTGATAAGAACAGGCTGTCTTTGTTTACACTTAATTTCAACCCATATACACTCGACATCATCTATTTCGAGATCTTCACGACGAGAGAACATTAGGGTATCTCGAATGTAAATTGCAACCCCGCCACCATGTCGGTTCCTGTCTTTTCTGACAATAGAATAATTTGGTAGAGTTATTTCGTCATCAGAGATTGAGGCGTCGCAAAAAGTTTCGTTTAGACAGATGATGTCGAATGGATTTTTAGACATTACAATCTTAAAATGGTCAAATTTGTTTATAAGGCTTCTTACATTAAGATGGGCGAATGAGAAACCCTCTGAACTTTGATTGCAGATAATACCATCTGTTATGTCTATTTTAGAACCTTGCCTTGTGGGTTGAGCAGCTCCCTGACCATTTTCAGATGTTGGTTCCACTCCTGGCCTCGATAATGTGTCGGGGCGGGTGCTCTGGTCTGGGATACTGGCTGCCGTCGTTGATTGAGGTTGATTTGGTGCCGTTTCGGATGGGGATGCGGGTAATACTGGTTGGCCATTAGAAAACCCGTCGGAACATCACGGGTCGCTGTAGTCCGCTTCGTCAGGACATCAGAGTACAAACTCTGACCGAAAGGGGTTTTCTGATGTGAAATGCGACTATCAAAGGTCTTTGGTGGTCCTTTGATGTGTTGGATAATGTTCGTGGCAAGTAGGCGCACTCCTGCTGAGTCGAGGTGCACACCGTCCGACACAAGGTGGTTTGAGTTTATGTTACCGTTGTCAATGAAGCCCCAGTTATTTCGCTTTGCTATGGACTTGAGCAGATTATTAGAATCATCTACTCTCTTGTACTGTGGCACCGTTTGGTTTTTACGGTGTATGATCGAAGATATTGTCACTGATCTTGGTTGTAGTGACTCGCCGAGGGAGGTGATCTGAGCGGCAATAGTCTCCGGGTTGTCGGATGTGTTGTTGGTCCCAACATGGAGAATTACCCGAGATACGTCGTGCTTGGTCGACAGCTGTATGGCGTGGGGGGCAAGATCTTGAATTTTTGCTCCACGCATGGTGTGGCACATCACTTTCTTTTGCCTGCTCAATCTCCTGGGCTGAAGCCGTTTTATCATCGAGTCACCGATTAGAAGCACATCTGCACAGTGGTGTTCCGTTGGTGTGGATGCTGATTGTTTTACTTTAGGTGCCGGTTTGTCCTTTGCAGTGGTCAGCTTCTTGTGCTTTTTCCGGTATTGATTCAGCTGCTCGTCAAATTCTAAGGACATTTTAGTTTTTGAGGGATGGGGCAAATGGTTTGGGGTTGGGGAGGATCCCTGCTCCTCGGTGTCAGGCTGGCCGTTTAGCTGCAAGACTTCGAAGTACGAGTCGATCACCAACTCGGCCTCGGTCCGGGAATCACCGGTGCTGGAGTCGGTGATGACGGGATCCTCTGTCGCCAATGCAGCGAAGCGGTTGCTTGTCGGTACCAGAACCGCTGGGCCGACATCCAATGTACAGTGGCTCGCTGGACTGAGATCCGCTGTACGGTGGCTCGCTGGACTGGCTAGACTTGTGGGCGTCCATGGGTGGTTCCGGCTCAGAGCACTCGGCGGGCGTTCTGAATCATCATGGGCTTCACGAGAAGAAGGACTCATCAGCATATCAATGGTAGAATGGAGAGCGTCACATTCCTTCTTCAGGTGGTCTATTGTTTCCCTTTGGGAACAAGAAGATCGAGAAATCTGGCCAGATAGTGTTGCAAATTGGTCTGAAAATTTCTGATCAAGTAATTTTATGTCATTTTGGACCTGTATGATGGCTTGATAAATGACCTGTGGGGTGGGTTCAGGGACTTTGACTTCCTTCAGACAAAACGGAGCAATTTATAGACGTCTGGGGAATTATCAGGTTGAGAAACCAGACTAGTTGGCTGGCACCCATACGGATGTGTAACAGTAATTTTTATACTAACTTTAATAAATTCGGGACTGTGTTTATAATAGTCATATTTTTCAATTATTGCTAGCCTGCAATCATTGGGAATTGATCCATAATTCAATTTTTCTTGAAAACCACAGCGCACTAAATGCTGTGATTCCACAAGATGCTTAACCAGTCGCACCAGGATTATTATAACATGATCAAGCCGAGGCGCGTGATTATTTTCAACGAAACTCGATCCGAGGCGTTTCAGGCCAATGGTACCAGGAAGCACACCCACGCATTTACGACCTTGCTCGCTGCTGACAGACATTAATCGTCACCGTTTTCACGAAGAGGCAAATTGAGCCTTTCACGGTCTGAACAAACTTTCGAGATAATCGCTTGTAAAGTTTGTCCTCTTTTCGTTTGGCAGTTTGAAACATAAATATTCATAGAATATACAAGATTAAGGTATCATAGGAAAGAAGAGATTTCAATCTTCTTAAATATAGCAAACGTTAAGAAAAATAGGTGATTAGTTTTGCAGAATTAATCAATTAATAGAATTGCCTCTTCGTGAAAACGAAAAGAACGATACATTAGCAAATTCGCCCGTGGCTGTGAGAGTCAGAATGTATACATTTCCCCATTGCGCCCCCAATTTGTCTCTTCGTGAAAACGATAAAAGCCACTTCGCGACCAATTCGCCCAATTCGCCTCTTCGTGAAAACGCTAAAGTGACTAAGCGCACCAAAGTGCCCTTCATAAACACGTTGAAGTCAACGCTATTTCGAATTTGCCTCTTCGTGAAAACGCTAAAAGCCACTTCGCGACCAATTCGCCCAATTCGCCTCTTCGTGAAAACGCTAAAGTGACTACGCGCACCAAAGTGCCCTTCATAAACACGTTGAAGTCAACGCTATTTCGAATTTGCCTCTTCGTGAAAACGCAAAAGGGCACTTGAGGACCAATTCGCCCATTAGTTAATTAGGTTAATTGTGATTTTAATGATTTTGTGGATGTATAACTTCACCAGGTTGTAGAAATTGCAATATTTAATCGTTTTCATCAAAAAAAATAATTTCGATAAATAGACGATTTTTCATGAAATTCGCCTCTTCGTGAAAACGGTGACGGGATTTTGGGTCCTTGCTTGTGACGTGTTTATTTATGAGTCATCCGTTTTAAATCTGGGGAAAACTTTGTGTGTATATACGTCCTCCGGCGCAAACTGGTTAAGACGGTTATTCACATTTATGGTATTTCTTAATGATTCATTTTTTTTTTTTAATATTCTTTATGTTTACGAATGGTGTATACTACCTTTTATTAGACTCCTTATTTGGAATCAACCTGGGAATTATTTGTCCAGCAAAGCTTCATTTTATGATTGCTCATTGTCCTAGGTATTTGAAGTTGGACATCATGATTGAAAGCTGTGGCACCCCTGTTGATGGGCCTGAAGGAGGAGTAAGACTCACCAACGAGAGAAGTGAAACCACTCCAGAGACCGAAGGAGGAAATGACAACTCGACAGACACCCCTACTGCAGATGAGGTGACCTGCGAACCATCCACAGAGGTCAAAGTTCAAAGTTCTGACAAACCTGAGTGTAGAGTTGACAATGATTCTGAAGATATGGTTCCGCACCAATCTGATGACCCAAGTAGGTCAGAGGTCGAACCTGCTGAGGTTTCCCTCGAGGTCACGGGTCAGACTGAGTCCGGAGGTCAAGTGGATTCATCAGCTGGTGACGCTAAAGTCTTGCCTCAGGGTGATAGTGATCGATAGTGAATGGCGTATATTGTTTCACGTTTATTTAGTTTTATTAACCAGTTCGCGCCGGGATTATTTTAACATCACCGAGCCGAGGGGCGGGATTATTTTTAACGAAACTCGATCTGAAGCGGGTTCAGGCTGATAGTGCCGGGAAGCACACCCACGCATTTCCGGCCTTGCTTGCTGCTGACAGACATTTCCGGCCTTGCTCGTGGCGTGTTTATGCGTAATCTGTTTTGAATCTTGGGAAAACTTTGCGTTTATATACGTCATCTGGCGCGAACTGGTTAAGTATTGTGCCATCTAAAGGCATGATAACGTCAGCTGCCTGTTTGCACTAACATCTTGTAAATCCTGTAGCAGCTGTTTTATTTTAAAAATAATTGATTCTCTAGGCTTTCCTGGAAAACGATCATAAGTCAAGTTTGAAGTCGCTCGCACGATGATGAGTGTCCGACACGGATGGTGGGGCTGTATCTGAATGCGCATTTGTTTTTAGCATCGTACGTGTACGCATGAAACTCAACTGAATCATCGCTAATTAGATATGCAATGCAGTATTACCCTGCAAGACTATTTAATATAATGGACTGCGTGAAGCTGATATGCGTATTCAAAGATACACTAATACTGGAGTTTGCATTAAAATTCCACGCCCCATTTGTCCATGTTTCCCAAGATGTTAAAGCGCAATTACTCTGTCAAAAACAGTTGCGCAAGGGCGCTCTACAACAATCACAATCGATACTTTCTAAGCAACATTTGAATAAAATATATATTTGTGAGGCAATCTGGCAAAATAAGACAGAACTGGGCACAGGGCATAGTGGAAAAACTGCAAAATAATGAATAATGAGTGATTTGTTTGATATATTCAATATATTTTGATATTTTAAGAAATAGTATAAAAGTAGTTTAATAAGTGTTTTAACCAGTTCACGCCGGAATTATTTTAACATCTATTATTTTAACGAGGATGATGTGGAAGTAAACGGCGAAATATACAAAGCTTTAATAGACTCTGGTTCGCAGATAACATCGATCACAGAGGACATGTGGAAAACAAATCCGAAGCTCCAAGACAGGAAGTTGAAAGCCGTAGATGTCTCTATATATCGAAGGAGCCGGAGGTCAGACAGTCCCGCACCTGGGTGTTATACCTATCTCTTTGAGCATACTCGGTGTTATGTACAGTGATGTACCGGCCTTTGTAGTGCAAGCAGATAGCTACAGGAAACAAGTACCTGTGTTGATAGGCACCAACGTCATCCAGGCATCCAAAAGAGACCAACAGATAGCAAAGGGACAACACTTCATGCAGCAGGTCAAAGCAGAAAACAGATCATGGCATACGACGTACACAAATATAGCAGTATCAGACCTGGGTGATCAGCATGGAAATATTGGGTATGCCAAGTATGTTGGCCGATTCCCTAGAATAATCCCATCTGGTGCAGAAGACGACATTATCTGTGAAGCTCCAAGAAGCCCCGGTAACCAGCCATATACAGCCGTGATAGAAAGCTTCCCACACAGCCAATCATGCCTGAAGGTTGGATCTATCATCGCGGACATTGGTCCCAATCGGAGAGTTCCGGTACGACTTTGCAATTTGTCAGCAAAACCTATCACCATAACACGAAATTGCAAACTTGCTCGATTGTCTTCCGTCCTTCGTACTGCACCGACCCCTCAGGAGACAACTACTGAATGTTTGCCGTCGGATGACTCGACAAGAGGGCAGGTTAGAAACATCACAATATACGAAGATGCGGTAATACCCTCTCTCGACTTGTCGTCGGCAAAATTGGAAACCGACCAACAGAAGCAACAAATTAGAGATCTTCTTCGCAACAACTCAGATGTTTTTTCGTTGTCTTCCCTCGACTTTGGATGCACCTCTACTATAAAACACAACATTCCACTCGTAGACAACCAGCCCTTTCGACTACCATATCGCAGAATCCCTCCTTCCCAATACCAGGCAGTCAAGGATCACCTGAAGAGGATGGAAGACTCAAACGCGATACGACAAAGTTGTAGCCCATATGCTTCTCCAATAGTGATTGCGTACAAGAAAGACGGCTCCATTCGACTTTGTATCGATTACAGACAACTGAATAGCAAGACCATCCGCGACGCCTACCCCTTGCCCCGCATTGAAGAAGCACTTGACGCCCTAGGTAAAGCAACCCTTTTTAGTACCCTGGACCTTACGTCAGGATACTGGCAAGTGGAGGTCGAAGAAGAAGACAAACCCAAAACGGCATTTACAACTCCAATGGGGTTATTCGAATGTAATCGAATGCCATTCGGGTTACAAAACGCCCCTGCTACATTCCAAAGGCTGATGATGACTTGTCTCGGGGACCTGAACTACTCAACGTGTCTCCTGTACCTAGACGACATCATTATATTTTCCTCTACCTTCGACGAACATATCGATCGCCTTGAGAAAGTCTTGTCGTGCCTCCGTCAGCATGGCCTGAAACTGAAGCCATCGAAGTGCAAACTACTTCAAGAGGAAGTTAAGTACTTGGGACACATTGTATCAGGCAAAGGCATAGCAACAGATCCAGACAAGACATCTCAGGTGAAAGACTGGCCGACACCGACGAATCGGAAAGAAGTTCTACGATTCTTGGGGTTTACTGGCTACTATCGTCGCTTCATAAAAGGGTACTCCAACATAGTTTTGCCGTTGTACAAGCTCACGTCTGGAGACCCCAGGAGGAAGAAGAAAGGGAAAAGAAAACGTCTTCCTGCACCCCAACCTTTCATCTGGACAGACGAATGCAGCAAAGCTATGGCGGTACTGAAAGAGTACATGACATCTCCACCAATCCTGGCGTATGCAGACTATAACCTACCTTTTCTCCTTCAAACAGACGCATCCGGTACTGGTCTAGGAGCGGTTTTGAGTCAAATCCAACATGGAACAGAGAGAGTTGTTGCATACGTCAGCAGAGGGCTCAACCCTGCCGAGTCGAGGTATCCGGCCCACAAGCTGGAATTCCTCGCACTGAAATGGGCTGTCACAGATAAACTCCGTGAGTACCTCATCGGTAACCATTTCACTGTTCTCACTGACAACAATCCACTAATCTATGTCACATCAAGCGCTAAACTCGATGCAACCGGTCAGCGATGGGTAGCGGCACTGTCTCAATTTGACTTTTCCATCAAATATAAACCTGGAAAAAATAACCAAGCTGCAGATGCCCTGTCCAGAAAGAATGAATCAGATGTCTCGAGAGCTACATTTTTGTTCCAGAAAGAAGCAACGACTATCTCACCTGATGTCATACAAGCTGTCTGTAGTGGCCATCCTCCCATCTATCGGCCATTCCTAGAACCTACAGTGGCACAATGTCAAATTACCACCAGATACCAAGCAGGCCTTCCTCAAGTTAAACAGGCAGAAACATACGAGCTTCCAAACATCTCACCGAAAGACGTGGCTCTATCTCAGCGCGATGACCCCCTTATCTCCAGAATAATACGGTATGTTGAAATGGGTAGAAGATCGACCAACTCGCCAAGAAAAGCAAAGAGAATCGTCTGAATCTCCGACCTATTTACGGCAATTTGAGAAACTTCAGATTAGGGACAACTTGCTTTATCGCAAGAGGAAGCCACCAGACGGGACGGCCGATTACCAACTCGTCCTCCCGAAACAGTTTCGAGCTACTGCTATGACCGGACTGCATGCATGATGATCTGGGTCACTTGGGATACGACAGGACTATAGATCTGGTGAGAAGTCGCTTCTTTTGGCCCAAGATGGCCGAAGACGTCAAACAATGGTGCGAAACTTGCAAACGATGTTGCCTACGCAAAACACCAGTAACAAAAACACGAGTACCGCTAGTCAATATCTCTACCAGCGAGCCATTAATTGGAGCTGATCTGCATCGATTTCTTGAAGCTAGAACAGTCCAAGGGTGGTCACGAAAATATACTCGTTATTACAGATCACTACACGAAGTATGCCCAAGCCTTTCCGACACGGGATCAAAAAGCAGATACAGTCGCAAGAATCTTGTGGGAGCAATTTATACAACACTACGGCTTTCCAGTACGCATCCATGCAGATCAAGGTAGGAACTTCGAGAGTCACCTCATTGGGGAACTTTGCAAAGCAACTGGAATAAAGAAAAGTAGAACGACACCCTACCACCCTCAATGAAACGGTTTAACGGAGCGGTTCAACCACACACTTCTGAATATGCTAGGCACGTTAGACAAAGAACAAAAGACAGAATGGAGGAAGTACGTCGGACCCATGGCACACGCGTATAATGCAACGCGCCACGATTCCACTGGTTATGCGCCGTACTTTCCTATGTTTGGGCGTCACCCAAATCTGCCTATCGATCTGATGTTCAACCTCAAGAGGAACATTGACGAAGCTCCCGCATACGAAGAATTTGTAGAAAAGCACCTGGAAAGATTGAGATTCGCCTATAAGGCAGCTAATAAGCATACCGACAAAGCCAAGTCAAAGCAAAAACGTTTGTATGACAGAGGAACAAGAGAGGCCCCCCTTCATCCAGGTGATAGAGTGCTCGTACAACACAAACACATCGTTGGTACGCAGAAGCTCAAAGATAGATGGGAACCTCATCCGTACGTTATCATCGCCAAGAAACCTGAGCTTCCTGTCTACACGGTTTGCTGCCTTGAAGATGGAAGAGAAAGAACACTTCATCGTAATTTGCTCACCCCGTGCATGTTCTTCCCCATCGACCAAGACAGTACTGAAAGCAAAGAGACTAAGCAGCCGGTCATTATAGAGGAGATATCTAAGCCAGACACTGAAGAGAAATCCAACGAAAACAAAGGTATGGACGGGGACCAGCTAAACAGCGAAACAAGCGACGAAGAAGTTGACATAGTCTTCATCTCGGCGATAGTTGATCAGCATTTACCATCTTCCGTCATGGATGCCAGTGAGACAGAAGAACCAAGTACACAATCCCCTGTAGCAACTGAAATGAATGGTACACAAGACACCTCGTCAGAAATTCTACAAAATGTCCCACAGTCTTCACCAGAGGTCGACGATAGTTCTCCTTACACCAATCGAGGTCAACAATCTCAAGAGGACACAATTTCCGATTCGGCAGCAGTTATTGAGGATGTCATTGAAACATCATCGCCAATTATGCCCAGACCAAAAAGACATCGAAAACCAGTAGATATCATTGGCATACACCCGTCTAGGACGGACAAAGCAACACAGAGTCACTGGAAAACAGATGTCGGATGATCTCTACGAGTTGAAATTGCAGGCCGGAAAGAAATTATTAGAGAGATGGAAGCGACCAGAGATGTCTGAAGTAAGAACAAAGGCTGCTATGAGATTGCTACTACAAGAACAGAGCACAAAGTAATCCGATGACCCAACCCCAACCATAACCAAAATTTGTATTTGTTGTAAGATACTGTTTATTTATGTCTTGTTTATTCATTTCATTCATATTATCTACTTGAGATCGCGTGCTTACATAGATCATTATTTTGTTTTATTTTTTTTGAGGTACATAATGTAAACCAACAAAATAAAAAATACGATTGTTTTCTCATGAAACCATATTTGTACAGTATTGATTTCCATTATAATTGTATGTATTAAAGTTTCAAATCTGTATGCTATTGTGTTATTGTACTATGCATATAAGAAGCGAGGCTGCAGACATGTTTCATTATTAGGATTTGTGGTGTTTTAGGACTTACTGTATTCTTTATAGATTTGAAGAATATATATTACTTTTTGATTACATGATGAGACCAGGCGCCGGTTAAATCTTAGTTATTTAAAGAGATAGTGTAATGTTTACACACATTTAAAACTAAAGACCACATGTTTATTTATATATTTTCCTTAATCTTGTATGTAGATAACATAACATGTCGAGGACGACATTTATTCTATAAGGGGAGCAATGTGGCAGTTGTAAAAAATATACCCCCTTTAATTTTGCTTTAGTATCGCTATCTTTTCAATATTCATTAGTTATGTAGCCATATCCTATTTTGCATTATCCATGTATTTATTCATGTGTCACTCAAGCGTGCATACATTTCTTTTTGTTATTTAAAATATTTGTGGAGCGCCCTCAACGTTGTAGTTTGAATTTCGCGCGCTCGTGACGGTCATTCTGTTAGTCGGCGAAGACCACTAAACTTCTATTTTATTTGTACTCCGCCATCTTACAGGTATGATACGTCTTATTCTATTTATTTAAAGGTTTTCTAATTATTTGTATTTACAGCTAACAGGTTAAGTACACTTTTGATTGATCTGTCATAAGTTATATTTGCTTTTATAAGTATTTTGAGACTGTAAGTTTAAAGAAATAAAATAAGTCACTCAGATACGATAAGTCATATACTTGACGTTCTTTAAAATTAGTTTGTTACAATTAATGTACATCAACTACTGTAAATAGTAATCACATTCATCATTCTCATTTCCTACAAATCATAAGTATATTTTAGTCAATTTGATGAAACTATTTGTAAATATAATGTATTTTCCAAGATGGCGATAGCCACTAGAGTTTTGGCGGCAACGATCTAAAACATGGGATTAATTAATTATATATAATCGTGAATCCATATCATTCCATCTTTGTTTGAATGTGCTTAGACTAAGTATTTATTAACGGTCATTCTGTTAGTCGGCGAAGACCACTAAACTTCTATTTTGTTTGTACTCCGCCATCTTACAGCTAACAGCAATAAACCACCTGCCGTAACCTCAGAGCCAAACTGTGACTTGCCGATCCCCCAATTTATTTAAAGTGTCACATAAGCAACAACAATCTTAAATTTGGGGGGTTTCCTTGAACTTGTTCAAGTCTCTCACCTTAGGCAACCCTTCACCTACTTTTTAGCCCAATTTAGGGACACATCATTTTTTCCAAGTTTTTGTTTTCTGGGCTAAATATCACAATGTTATCATTGTCGATATGATTTTTCATAAGTTTTTAATATGATAACTGTGCCAGTAAGCAACTTGGTGAATTCGAAGCTCACCAATACTGACTACATGATGATATCTGGAGACAGTGTAATGTGCGCACATTTATAGGGTCACAAAGTTGTCATTTTGGATAATTACTGTGTTCTCATAATTATTCAGTCACTTATATGCTTTAGCAAATGTTATTCAAGTAAGGATATGTAAGTAGAATCACCAAAATAAACTTTTCAAAAAATAAAAATAAAATATATACCCAAATATGGGAATAAACATATTACATGGGAGGGATTAACGATTTATGCAAATTAGACATATTTCCACCACTTGGATTTTTGTCGATTTTTAGTATGTCATTCTAGGAACCTTTTAGAAGTGCACTGTGGTGAAAAAACAATTTGTTGCAATTTGTTTGAGGTCAAAACTTAGTTTTCCTGGACTATGAGATGTTAACCTGATAAAATGCATTGGGGACTTGATACCTATGGTTAAGTCTATGAATCTCCTTAAAATGCCCGAACAGGAACTACCACTTTACACGTAAAATTAAGAAAGCCGACAATAGACTCACTGCAGTTCCCACTGAAAGTAGCCTTTTTTCTATAATGTTCAACGGGTTAACTCATTAATTGGCTCTCTTCACTGTCTGCTGGGGACCGAGCAGCCATTGCTGCTCGATCCCCATGTCATGTCATGTTGTACTTTGGTCTCGGTGGGCGAAGCCCCAAAATACCGTTAAAGAATCTTTTCACTAAATGATGCTGACCAATAAGAAAACCATCAATAAAAGAGTGAGCCGATAAAATTGCAGAACGATAAACATTTATCGTTCTGTAGCAGAGTCCTTCATCAAACAGCTGCCGAAGAAACTACATGTATAAACAGTTTGAACGGGATCAAATTGTCTCTGTAAACACAAGCTCATTGGCGTAACTAACGTTGGTTCAGAGTGCCCGGGAAGAAATGGTTGGGTCCCCCTGACCAAATGCGGGGCCTACATTTCTTTGTTATGAAGTCAGCTCGAATTGAACACCTGTATGTATACCAGGTAGAAGTTAGAACGCATAATTATTATAGCTCCCCCGTTTAACCGTTTTGGCCTGGTGGCGTGGATTGAGGGCGCCCAACCTATTTACAATATGAACATTCAGTCCAAGGCGGATATTTCGATACCAGTACTAATCAGGGGCGTCCCATTTCAAATGTGGGGGGGACATTACTGAAGTCAAGAATTATTAGGTGACCAATGGTCAAATTCTGACCCTACTGACCATTAGGTGACCATTGGCCAAATTAATTGGACCAAGACTGTGGGAGAAGAAGCATTTCGTAATTTTAAAGAAAATGACCCCTGCTGACCATTAGGTGACCATTGGCCAAATTATCGGTGTACACCCTATATGAGGCTTGGTCCAGAGATATAACTGACCAAGTTTGACATGAATTGGATCAAAACTTTGGGAGAAGCAGCATTTCCTAATTTTGAAGACAATGACCCCTACTGACCATCTGGTGACCACTGGCCAAATTCTGTGAACAAATTTTATGAGGCATGGTCCAGAGATGTAACTGGCCAAGTTTGACAATAATTGGACCAAGACTGTGGAAGAAGTAGCATTTTGTAGTTTTAAAGAAAATGACCACTAGTGACCACTAGGTGACGTTTGACCACACCTGCTGATCACTACAGATAGAACTCGGGTCAAGGAAGATCCTGTCCAAATTTGGTTGAAATCGGTCAAAGAATTTGGCAGATATTGAATTTGGAAGATTTTTTTTGTGAGCGTTTGCCCGAAGAAAGAAAGAAAGAAAGAAAGAAAGAAAGAAAGAAAGAAAGAAAGAAAGAAAGAAAGAAAGAAAGAAAGAAAGAAAGAAAGAAAGAAAGAAAGAAAGAAAGAAAGAAAGAAAGAATTGAATTTTCCAATTGAACTTTATTTCAAAAACAAAGAAAAATAAGTATACAAATAAAAAACAGGTTCAACTGGATAAATTACAAAATAAGTACATATACAAAGAAAAACACCCCCAAAAGGGGGACTATTGACAGTTCAATATTAATAAACCAAAACCAAACATATAAACATATATATTATATCCTCGACAGTCACCCCCGCCAGAGGTAGTGAGTTCACTACATCTCACCAAAGTGAGCATGTTCATCAGCTACCTGCGATTGGGATGAATGCGAGGGCATTTTCACAAAAAGATAATAATAATAAATCGCCTTAAAACAACCAAGTGAGTTTATCGCCAGTAAGATCAAAAAGAGAACAATTATGATCCCATTTTTTGGTGAACTTATTTAAATTGTTAGGAGATTGGTAATAGTGAAATTCGATGAGAATTTTGCATTTCAGCCGAAAAATCCACACAATGAGGGGGTCGTTAAAAGACTGTGTCAAATAGAGGGAGTAGATAGTGGATTTTAAACTCATTATGAGATAATTAAAGACACAGACAGCCTCTTTCAATCGACTCTTGGCATATGGAAGTAGAGACCAATAAATATCAAAATTGAGAATTACGTCAGGAAGAATCCTATGTAGAAGAGCATGGAGAAGGTTGAGAGCTGGTTGAATGATTGGGCACTCAATGAACAGATGAATAATAGTTCCTCTCTCATCACACCATCCACACAACGAGGAGATGTCCGGTTGAATGTGATGCAGCACTGTCAGGCTAGGGAGAATGTTGTGGAGTAGTCGGAACTGGATGTTAGCTTCCCTTTTGGAGACTGGTAAGTGGTATATTTGCTTCCAAGGAATGATTTGGGTGACGGGAATGACACCGTTTATGTGCCAATATGTTAGTGTTGTTTCCTCCAAGAAATTGACTTGTTGGTTGATGTACCGATAGATTGTTTTGGAGGGAGAGTTTGTGATTATCAGATCCGGCTTGATTTTGATTTCTGGTTGTGGAGTTGGTATGGTGGGAATGTTGCGAAGATGAAAAGTTGAGAGGCGGTAACCGGTTGAGTTGAAGAGGTGAGGAAAGGCTCGCATGAAAATAGTTTGAAGATTGTTCAATTCAGCTTGAAGAGTTCTTGCAGAGGGAGGATGGAGGGTACGATCTCGGAAATACTGTGCAGAGTACCATTTACCGGAACTTCGGTCGAATGTGTCTCCCACTAGTTTGATTCCACATGCCAAGAGTCGAAACGAGAGGAGTGTTTGTTCAATTGGAATAAACTCACTTAAACAAATGGCATTTAAAGGTAAATTATAAACAAATTTAATGCAGTCGGGTTGTGTATCAATTCGAGCTTCCAAAGTCATCCAAGCACGTAAAATATCACCGTAAAAAGTTGGAAGATGAACCAAAAATTTGGGATCCAAGTGAATACAAAGGAGTTGAAAGTCAAAATTTAATCTACGATATTGGTGGAGGTAATGTTTTAAAAATATATAAAAGGGATGAGTAGGATTTTTGATAAACTTTTGTATAACTGAAAACCGGTAGGTGAGCAAACGTGCTTGGAGACAGGTAAGTCCCATTCCTCCTTTCTCGGGGGATTGGTAAAGCAGATCTTTTTTTAGCCAGTGTCTTCCATCAGACCAAACAAAATTGATTAGTTTGTTTTGAAGTTCTTTGAGAATGTGTTCGGGAGGAGAAAGAGCAGCAATTATATGGATAATTTGAGAAGTGGCTAGTTGATTGGCTATGAGAACCTTACCCTTATAAGATAAATATTTGGACATACCTTTCCATCGAGACAAAACCTTGGTGAGTTTTTCCCGGCACATTTGCCAGTTGAGTTGGAAATAATTATTGGTATTTCCCAACTGAATACCAAGAAACTTTAGACCTCGATTGTTCCAATTAAAACCAAGAGGGTGATCTGTTCTATTATTCCAAGAACCCACCCATAGTCCCTGAGATTTTTTGTAGTTCAAAGAAGCAGCAGAGGCCCTATGGTACAAAGAGTAAGCGTCTTCGACAACACGAAAACCAGTATCGTCGGTGACGAAAATAGAAATGTCGTCAGCATAGGCGGTGACTGTTAGGGGAGTGTTACTTTCTGGCAAAGAAAAACCTTTGTTATGCAGATTACGTCTGAGAATGTGTAATAGAGGTTCAATGGCAATAGTATACAACAAACCAGAGAGCGGACACCCCTGTCTTATTCCCTTCTCAAAAGGGAAGGGGCAGGTAAGCGAACCAGAAACTTTGATAAGACTCTCCGTTTGGTTGTACATTAGTTTAACATAGGAAATGAAATGATTACCAAAACCCATAGCTTGCATAGCACTGAACAGATACTCTTGATCGATATTGTCGAAGGCCTTTTTCTGATCCAGATTTAATACAGCCAAGGGAATATTATGATAATTCGCAAATAATAAAGTGTCTCTAATTAGATTAATATTGTCATAAAGAGATCGACCAGGAACAGTGTAGCTTTGATCAACGTGAATGACACTACTAATAACATCTTTAAGTCTATTAGCCAAAACCTTAGCCAAAATTTTGTAGTCGACATTGAGCAAAGAGACAGGTCGCCAATTAGAGATGTCTAACAGATCTCCCTTTTTGGGGAGAAGAGTAATGATAGCTCTTCGACAGGAAATTGGTAAACAATTATCGCGAATAGAAGCTTCAAAGACGAACATGAGATCTTCCTTTAGGATGGGCCAAAAATGTTGATAAAACTCAGAGGTAAGGCCGTCGAGCCCAGGGGACTTGTTTTTACCGAGTTGTTGAACTGCAATGTCGACTTCTTCACATGTTATTGGACGATCACAGTCCTGTGCTTGAGATGGGTCCAGGGTAGGTAAATCATCAAAAATGGTAGCCTGAGCGTCTTTATCAATGTCGACTCGACTATAAAGATCTCTGTAAAAGCTCAAAATGTGGGATTTAATTTCATCAGGATTGTCGGTGGTATTTCCACAAGGAAGACGAATTTCACTGATATTCTTAGAAGCGGATATAGATTTTTCCAAGTCAAAAAAAAAAGTAGAGCAGGTATCGATTTCATTTGTATATTGAAAACGAGCTCTAACAAGAGCCCCACGAGCTTCATGTTTAAACATTTCGCTAAGGGCCTCTCGTTGTTCTTTGAGAACCTCTAATGTGTCTGGTGTGAGATCTGGCGTAGACTGCAACTTATCAATGGTCTCCTGGAGAACTTTAATTTTAGTACGTTTTTGCAGAGCGGATTTTGCGCCATACATCTGGGTTATTCTTTTGAAATGAGATTTGCCCATGTCCCACCAGGTGCAAACATTAGAATAGTCAGCTTTTTGCGTCTGCCATTGTTTCCAGAAATGTTTGACTATGTCGTCATAACAAATATCTTCAAGCAACGAATTGTTAAAGTGCCAATATGAACTACCTCGTTTCTGTTTTTGAGACAGATTGAGGTTGAGAATAATGGCACTGTGGTCGGAAAAGGGACAAGGGAAAATGTCACATGAATGCACAGAAGACATAATATAACCCGGAACATAAAAGCGGTCAAGTCTAGCTTTCGACATGAGACCGGGTTTGTTTGGATTACTCCTGAACCAAGTGAATTGAGTAGAATCAGGATTGATTCTACGCCAGACATCACAAAGAGAAAGACCAATGTAGAGGTTCTGAAGAGCAAGTGCGACTGAGTGTCGCGTTTCAATATTGTTGCGGAACCTGTCCAAGGAAGGGTTATGGGTACAGTTAAAGTCACCTGCCATGACAATAACTCCACCTTCCAACTTAGTAGTGTGAGAATCAATTTCTTCTAAAACTTTAAAAGCTTGATTGTTATTTTGGGGAATAAGTATGTTATATACGTGATAAGTAGTGTTTTTAATATCTAATTGAACGTAATTAACATAACCTGTAACTATGGCAACAGAATATGAGATTTTAAAATCTTCATTGTTTTTCACCAAAGTGGTAACACCGGTCCCATGACTACACCCTTCATTACAAAGCGGTCTATAAGGCCACAATTTCCAACAAATATCACTGGATTTGAGGTGATTAGTTTCTTGTAAACAAATAATATCTGGGTTATTACAGGATTGTTTTATGTAGAGTCGAATGGCGGCGTTTTTCGTCGAAGAAGAACATCCGCCAGTATTGAGTGATAATAACGAAAGAACCATAATAAAATAAAAAAGCTGAATCGTATGCATCATATAATTATACATGAAAAGGATCATCGGGATCAAGTGACTTGACCAGTTTGCGGATCCTCTGCTGCATCTTTTTTTGGACTAAGGAGTTGTTACGTAATGGCTTGAGTTGTTTAACAAGCCCGGGGATATTATTAGTGAATTTTCTCGCTATTTCATCGGGCCTTTTCTTGGATTTGACACTCTTTAGGAATGTAAGAAGTTCCTGATTAGATAGAGGTCCTGTTGTTATAGGCAAATTGTCTTCGGGTTTATCTTGGGATTCTCCTGTGTCCTCCCAGGAAACTGAATCCATATCTGACTCAGTTTCCTCAATAACAGCTGGCGACCCAACTGAAGGGAAGGGTGTGGGGGTGGCAGTGTCTATCACTTGAGTGATAGTCGGTGTGTCTGTGACGGGAGATTTATGTTGTTTGGTGATTTTTCTAGGTGGAGAGGGTGTTTTGAGAATAACAAGTGTATGTGTTTCTGTGGAAGGAGTAGGAGAATCAGGTTGTTTGCGTTTAATCACGTCCGAAAATAGTCTGGTAGGCACAGGAGGAGATCCCCATACAGAGATAAACTTTGAGGGTTGAGGTGTCGGAGATGGCGAGGTTGGAGTTGATGACAAGTAACCTGACATAGGAATCATGGGGGCGGCTGACGAAGCTTTTTGCTCACTTTTGGTCGCATTACTATTACTTAAGTTAGGGGTGGCACTCTGTGCCACTGAAACATTAACTGAAGCAGAGACAGATTGGCCATTTTTGTCAGTAAGGGAGGTAGGTATCAACCCAGGAACGCCTGGTAAGGAAGGAAAGGCATCTGTGGTTTCATCGGATAGTGGAAGATCTTGTTTTCTCTGAGGGCCTTTGTGTATGGAAGATGATCCAGGGGCTTTCGATGGCTGTGGGTTGTGGGGTTTTGATTTCGATGGATGTTTTGGATCTGATTTGGAATGATGAAAGACTGGAGGACGGTTCAGTGGATTGTCTACGTTTTCTTGAGTTTTCTTGCAATTTTTGCTTATATGTCCACTTTCCCCACAATTGAAACATTTGACTGTATCATTCGATATGAAGACCCTGTAATTTACACCATTAAATGGAATGTTTATATGATCCGGAAGGGTAACATTAACATTAACAAGAACATGAACCTGTCTTCTGAATGAAAAGATGTGAGAAAGTTTTTTTGTTTTAATCCCGAGGGGAATAGGCCGAATCGCAGAAACAACTTTGCAAAACCCGGACAAATTTTTATTAAGTATTTCATTAGGAATTTCAGGATAAACATTGGACAGTACAAGACGTGTCGTTGGCTGAACTAGGGGCGAAACCTCAATATATGTCCGATTTAATTCGAATCCAAACAAAACAGCGTCATCAACATCCTGTTTATTCTTAAGATAAATGGCAGCTCGGCCATTAGAGATTCGTGATGCTGAGACTACCGTGCTCGGATCAACCATGTCAGCAAACGCGTCAACGTACGTAGCAATAGGAACATTGTCCTCAACTTTGAATACTATGCCATGATTCCTTGTTATGTTAACAAAAGGATTAGTATCAGTACTATTTGGCACATTGTTAAACGGGCCTGCCTTAGTTCTGGTTGGCTGATCACGACTCGAACGGTTGGCCGTAGCTTGACCAGCCATGGCGGCCAGCCCAGCTCAACCAACGACACGAGTCCCAAAATGAATCCACAGAAATACACACTAAAAACAGAAAAAAAGGCCACAAAAATAATCTTGTGGAGCCTAGAACAACCAATAAAAACAACAGTAAAGCAACTTGGAACAATCGAGGTCTAAAACCAGCAAAAACTCACAACTTTGGAGAGCTCGATGGGAACACAACCCGCTGCGAAAGAAAGAAAGAAAGAAAGAAAGAAAGAAAGAAAGAAAGAAAGAAAGAAAGAAAGAAAGAAAGAAAGAAAGAAAGAAAGAAAGAAAGAAAGAAAGAAAGGCAGGCAGGCAGGCAGGCAGGCAGGCAGGCAGGCAGGCGACGAATACAATATATCAGCCTGCTTCGCACGGCTGATATAATAAGAATAACTTAACTGATCGACGCCGGTTCAACAAACGCTGTTTTTCGTGTTTTTCTCGGCATCCATGATTGTAAAACTTCGGACAGGTCAGTTAAACGATATTTACTATAAAATACAACCCCCCAAATCTACATATTCCTGATAATTCGAGCAATTACCAATGGTGTATCTTACCTTTAATACTTATACTGCGATTTGATTGATTGTCAGCTTTGCGAAGGTTCGCTAGAGTTGAACACGATCAAGCACAGCCAATGGCACACGCACTTCACTGAACTTTTGTGTACACAAAACTTTCTCAAACAAGGCTACAACTTTACCAAAAACACAGATTTTAACCACAGCCGAAGTCCACACACAACCTACATGATACAGTATGAATATGGCTGCAAAACATAATTTACTGAATTATCGATTTCAGGGGCTACAGCAACAAATAATATAAATTTAGGACAAAAGTGAGATTACGTCTGGACGAGATAACGCCTGTTTTCAGGCGAACAGTATGTTCACGTACATACATATCCATGTACATGCGTACATGCACACGTACCACCACACGTGAAGATCGAGTTCGCGCGCGCACATACGCGCGCCTGCATAGGGCAGCCAAACCGCAGTAGCGCGTTAATGTCCGGTTCTGTTGGCTCCGCAGCCGTTGTTGGACTTGGATGGACTCCGTGTAAATTCGTCACACTTACGCCGCCGCTCCGCTATTCTTGACAGTTTCCGCTACAGTACATATTGCCCTATTATGAGATACACGAGTTCAAAAACATGGGGGGGACATTTGATATTGTGTCCCCCACCCTTCAAAATATGGGGGGGGGGGACGTGTCCCCCTGTCCCCCCCAGGATTGACGCCCATGGTACTAATAGATATCAGAAGCTATGATCAGACAATTTGATGTCTTCTCAAGATTTCGATAGTTATGGTCAAGTGTAATCCAATGCCAGGGTGGGGAATTGGTTTCCACTTCCAAAAGTCCATTGCAAACAAAGTGTGTATCATCGTGGTTGCCAGACTCGCCGGGTGCCCCCCTAGCCCGGGTGCCTAGGGGTTCGCCCCCCCCCCCCATAGCCCGGGTGCCTAGGGGTTCGGCCCCCCCCCCTCCCCCCACCCCCAAGCGCATAGGAGTAGGGTTACGCCACCACCATAAAGCGATTAAGCAAGGACAGTGGTTGTTGGCACTTTTGTGAAAGCCGCGATCTGAAGCTAGAGGGATTCACCCTGATAATTTCCATGCGGCCAATTGGAGGCTGCCTATCATTGGATGTACTTGAAACCGACCGTGGAGAAGCTGATGAGGGAGATTTCTTCTCCTGGGCAGGAGGAGAGGCAATTCCCCCCCTTGCCAACTGGAGCGCAGAATCACTGTAGCTTCCTTCTTGCTGATGATCTTTCGAAGAATCTTCAGAAGAAGAGAAAACGGAGGGAAACACAACCGTTTATGTTTTTCTAGTTGAGAAGAAGAGCATCGACCCTCCAGGCCATAGGGTCTAGTTGGTCTCCATCTGCGTGTTCCAGCGAGACGCGAAAAGGTCTACTGATGGGACGACATTTTGAAAGTTGAACCACGACGTTTGAAAGTTCAAGTACGACGTTGGCATAGTTCCCTCAAAAGCGAATAATTAATTATAACCGCCGCAATAGTGTGTACAGAGTTGCATAAACCGCGAAAAAAAGTGCCATAAACGAGGTTCCTATGGTGTGTTCTTGAAAATAGCATTTAAACTGAAGAAGGTAGAAACGTAAAACAGCAATGCTAACCGCCTAAATCGCAACATTCTTCACTCAGTATTACACAGTTGAGTGTGTACAAAACTGCGAAGACGAAACTGCCCGCCTATATGTGTTTGTAGGGTATACGATAGGAAGAGATAATCTAATCGCCAGAGCGAGAATAACCACCACCACCTCAATGGAAATCTGAAGAGCTGGAGCTAGGGGATAGAAGAACCGCTCAAACAGTGCATGTGCATGCAAAGGTATGGTGGCCCTGAAGGGACATCGAACATCGCAAATATCTTTGCAAATATTTGCGATGTCGCCAATATCTTTGCAAATATCTTTGCAAATATTTGCGATGTCGCAAATATCTTTGCAAATATCTTTGCAAATATTTGCGATGTCGCCAATATCTTTGCAAATATCTTTGCAAATATTTGCGATGTCGCAAATATCTTTGCAAATATCTTTGCAAATATTTGCGATGTCGCAAATATCTTTGCAAATATATTTGCAAATATTTGCGATGTCGCAAATATTATCGCATACTTTGTCGCATACTTTGTTGCATAGTTTGTATTTTTGTGCCGGAATTTTTTTCAAGAGCCTCAAGGGTCTTAAAGTGGTGTGGATTCCAGCCTTTATTCCATTAACATGTACACACGGGTGGGTTAGGGTTAGGATTACTTCGTCTGATAGCGATACTACCAGATAGACCGACTACCCACCCGTGTGTACATGTTAATGGAATGAAGGCTGGAACCCAAACAACGTTAAGGCCCTTTAGGCTCTTGAAAACATGCCCGGCACAAATATGCAAACAATGCAACAAAGTATGCGACAAAGTATGCGATAATATTTGCGACATCGCAAATATTTGCAAAGATATTTGCAAAGATATTTGCGACATCGCAAATATTTGCAAAGATATTTGCAAAGATATTTGCGACATCGCAAATATTTGCAAAGATATTTGCAAAGATATTTGCGACATCGCAAATATTTGCAAAGATATTTGCAAAGATATTTGCGACATCGCAAATATTTGCAAAGATATTTGCAAAGATATTGGCGACATCGCAAATATTTGCAAAGATATTTGCGATGTGCGATGTCCCTCAAGGCGTTCGTCGTTATATCTGTCCAAAATCCACACATGCAGACTCACCACACGGCCAGTAAAATGTTACGTAAAAAAACCTAATAAGTTGCACAATGAGCGAGAGAGTAACCGCACAAATGGGGACTTTCGTTATCCTGGTTTTGAATTGGCGAAACACACAAGCAGTAAAGATTTAGGATACCTGTAAATCGAGACAAATCTGAGTACAGATTATAGGTGGCCGTAGACGGGAATTTAAATGCTCAAACACAGCCACATTCGCGGTCCAAGCATGCGTCCCCTCTTTTACAGTAATGGCGCCATTCCACACGATAACGTTTAGGGAAACGATGGATCCCAATTCAGCGAAGAGAACCCGTGTTTTAGACGATTTTGTAACTGCACTGTTCCCAGTGTGTGTTGAATGGGATTTCTGTGCACGTACATAAACAACCAACGTTCATGTCTTCGCGCGTGGGAATGCAGCCAAGCTGATTGATGTCATCATGTCCAAAAATAATTCGGTCTGAGTCACACATTATTTCGAAAGCATATAAAGGAGATGAAATCTCTAATTTAGATAAAGCATGGATAACGTAAGCCTTCTATTTTAGCCGTGTGTGTTCCCATCCTTCCTTCACGTCACCTGGCTGTACGGCCGAAGAACTCGATCGACAATCTACATGTCGAAAAGCGCAGGTGCTTCTAATTCCTCCATTGTGTGTGTACTCTGGTCACGTATGTTTCATCCGTATAGAGTGTACGTGCATTTAGTTTTTTTTCTGACGCATGCGCAATGGCGACATCTTCGTCGTCTGCATAGAGCGATTCTAGCAGACGACGCACCGCGATGTTTACACTTACGTCGGATTTTTACTTTCAACTCCTTTGAAAACAAAATAAGTGAATATATTTGCAAGAATTTATTAAATGATGATATTTGACCACTGATGTGCAAAAAATAAAAGAAAAAAGTAATGACTAAGTGGGAAAAAAATGGTTTTTGCGACAAGAAATCAAACAAAAAATCATGCACAAAAATTGTTATTTTTTGACGAAATGTTTACTCTTTTACATACTTTTGCTGGGTTTGTATTAACATATCTGTTATAGCATTTAGAAGAAAGATGCTTGTTTGAAATATTACAGTTAATTTCCAGTAAGAAAGAAATCGTTGAGCTTGAAATACATTCATTTTCTTACAGACTTGTTTTGTAAAAAAAAAAAAGGTTCATAGAAAGCGCGCCACCATTCGTCTTATATATTGTCAAAACATCAGCAGGCTTTTTCAAAATTGCGTTGGTTTTTTTATTTAAAAAACCTTTAGAAAAATAAAATCATAATAGTTATTTGCTAGAAATATCAACATTAGAAAGATCAAGGAAATCTATAATCAATAGTAAATTAAAAATTACTTCCTATACCGCGGTTCAAAAAATGAAACTTGCATGATTTATTAGACCCGGCAAATTTGAATTTGATGCGTCAAACCAGAATTACACCTGTTGTTACGTTATGGCTTCGCTTTCCGTAAATTCTCTCGGTTCCCATCTACAATGCTTGAAAAAGCTTTGTAGGCTTTGTGGGGAAAAACATCAAACCTACCAGCAACAGTCAACGGGGAAAACGTCAAATAAGGTCTCTGCAAGTTCAAAGAAGATCCTCGAAGTGTTTGGAGTAGATGTGACAAGGGATCGGGAAGAAGTTCATCCGATCTATATCTGCAAGCCCTGCTATGTCAAGTGTTCCGACAAGAAGAAACGCATCCCATACGAATGGAAATGTCATCCAGAATCACAGGAATACGACTGTGAGGTATGCAGCCACTACAGACAAATATCGAGAGGTGGAAGACCACGGAAGCCACTTATTGGCAATGCAGTCAAGGATCAGCCAGTCATGACACCCAGCCATCACTTTACATCAATGACCGATGTCAATGCTACCCCAGTTTCCGTGCAGGGGTTTTCCCCAACTTGCCCAGTATACAACTGTTCAATATGCTGTGAATTTCTGACCAATCCGGTCGAGACAGGATGCAAACACATCTTCTGTCTCAAGTGCATCGAAGCACAATTCAAGGAGACCCACACCATCCAATGTCCAGTTTGCAAAAATGATGTCCACTTCCTCAGCATTCAGAAGGTGAGCGAGTATTTTCAACAGGCCCTCAACTTCGCTTATTTTGAGTGTAACGAATGTAAAGCAAAGCTTCCACGCCCTAAGAAAAACAGCCATCAATGCTTACACTCCCCATCACCTGCCCCCATCCTAAAGTGTAGTCTGTTCACTTCTCTGCCTAATGACCCCCTTACTCCAAGGACAGAAACAATTGGCACAGTCATACTCAAGAGAAAACTTGCCCAGTCAACTGATGGAGTCTCAGTGAGTTTCAAAACTGGTGGACAGGTAAAAAAAAAAGACTTTAAGAAATTAAATAAGAAAAGTGATATCATCATAAATTATGAATTCATCTCAATTTATTTCAAATAATTGTTTTGATAAATATTTCAAGGCATTCATGGGACTTTTAATAAATGCAAATTACTACTCGACAGTCGCAATTTAAAAATAAAAAAACATGTATGCAATTTTACTCATGTAATAAAATTTAAAACAAATTATTAAAAATGATGACCTCTTTTTGATGCCCTTGTACATCCCAAATTTACTTCCCATTGGAAGGTTGTATTTATAGATGAAAAAGAAATGAATCTTTGTTGTTGGAGGCTTCTAATACAACAGATTATATAGTTTGTTGTCTCATCAGTTGTGTTCTTTTCCATTAAATATAAGTCACCACCCCCCCCCCCCCCCGCCTTTTTGTTGTTTTACAAGGCGTTTTTTTTTTTTTCCTTATAGTCTTTGGTTGCATTCTTGGTTCCAAAGCATCGCAAAACCAACGACACAGCTTCATCCTCCATACAACGAAGACGAGCAGCTCTTCTCCAGCAAGCCCAAACACTGGCGTGTGGTGCAGACCAGGGCAAGTCTTCTGATGCTACCTCCAAGAAGACACTCTGCATTCCTGAGGGCAACTTCTTGGCAATGAAGGCCAACCTGTCAATGAGTTGGAAAAAAAGTCGTGAGCTAAAGAGGTTGAGGATAGTTTTATTTGGATTTATGTCAACAAGACTCAACATTCAAAACCATTTTTCAACAGCTAAAAATAAATTTCGAACCAGAAAAGTTGAAAATTTGAAAATAAATGTACTTGCAATTATAAATTCAATATCAAACCCATAACATCTAATAGCTCCAATTTAAAAGAAAGACATCCCAATGTTTTTAAAGTCAAGGTTCTCCCCCTTGTAATCTTGGTCAATTTTGCTGGAGCAGTTGTTTTGTTATTTTGTTCATTTTTCTACCCACCACCCCCCCCCCCCCAACACCTGAATTTTTTTTTTAATAACAATCAATATTTTTCAGGTGGCTAACAAAATACGGCATAACAACAGAAAGTGAGCGAAAATTACGCCTTCAAGGTCAGATAATTATTGGAGACAACATGATTGGGGAAGCCTTGCCATTTATATTTCATGATGAGGTGAACAACGGCGAGGTTGTCCGGTCAGCAGCATGTGTTGGGGTGAAGTCCCTGACAGCCAAGATCATCCAACAGCTGGAGAGATATGACAAGTAAGACAAACTGTTGATATTATACTTGAAGCAGTTGGATCATGTCCTTCTCAGGAGTTCCTTTTTTATATATTAACCCTTGCTTTGCTACACACTCCAAAAATGAAAATTTTGCTTGAAAAGTTAATAGCTTGCAACAGAGCAAGGGTTAATTAATGCAAAGTAAAATAATAAGTTAATTAATTATATTGAGTTCTAATTTTTTTAATACTTAGTTTGTATTTCCTTACATTACAGATTTGGAAAACTGACATGGCATAACGGTGTAGTGCCACATGACAAGATATGGATAAAGCTGGGCGGTGACAAGGGAGGGCATAGCTTCAAGCAGATGTTCCAGATAGGAAACGTGGAACGCCCCAACTCACTTACTAACACTACTGTTGTATGCGCATTCCAGGCAGACGACTCCTGGCACAACCTGGATGTTGGTCTTCGCCGACACAAGGACCATGTGGCAGAGCTCATCACATCTTCATGGAGGTAACAACAAAATGAAAATTTCTTTAAGTTAGATTAATTCTAAAGGAATTTCTCACAAAGTATAGCTTATATGCCTTAATGACAAACAGGTAAAATCATCTTTTAAACTTTTTGGCAGACATTTCAAGTTTGAGGTTTTCCTCTTTGGAGACTACCAATATCTGTGTAGGATGTACGGAATCACTGGAGCAACAGGTATGTAAACACTGACACTGTTGGTAAAAAGTAAGTACGTGTACTCCTAGATAATTTTCATTCAGGTAAACTAAGTACATGTACTTCTTTGTTTTTGATTCATCACTTCACAGGTCGACATGCCTGTTTATACTGCACTGTGAAAAGGGACGACATGAAACTACCAAGAGATAAATGCCCCACTTCAAAACTCAGGAGTCTGGACAATATGGCGTGTGACCTGTCAGAGTTTAAAATAGATGGAGGAGGCAAGACACAGAAAGCCAAGAACTTTAACAATGTTGTACGCCCACCGATGCTCCCAATCCCCCTTACTCATGTAAGCACTTTTAGAAAACTTTTTTGAACAGGTAGAGTTTCCCTCCTCCCCCAACCTATTTTCCCAAACAATCTTATTTTGTATGATTTACTTTTATTGACACAGATTTTTCTTTCCAAATTCTCAATCAGGTGTGCCCACCGGGACTACACATCAGTCTAGGGCTGTTTCTCAAGCACTATAACAGCTTAGAGAATGCCTGCCATGCTCTTGACATAAAGATAAGCCAAGCATTGGCTTCTGGTGCAGAGGGACAACCGTGGAATAACAAAACCTTTCTGGAGCTTACCGAAAACATGGAGGCAGCACTGTCCCTTGAGGAGGAGGCACAAGCATGGAGGACCAATGCAACAGCTCTACAAGGTCAGATGTCAGCAATGGTTCTCCAGCATGACGAGGCTATAGCAGAGCTACTAACAGATGCTGTAGAAGAAAGCATGGTGAAATACAATGAAAAGGTAAAACATATCTTACTTGAACCATGCAACTTGTTAGTTTTTTTGCATACACTCATTTAAAAAAAATTGTTTCCAAATTAGAAATTAGCTGCATTAGCACGGAGGGAGAAATGCAACCTTAAACATGGCCAAGGACCTCTCACAGCTGAACTGGACAAGACCCTACAAGCCATAGGTGTACATCGCCAGGCGTATCATGGAAAATCATTTGTGGGCAACCACGTACACAAATGCTGCAAAGTAAGTCACTTACATCAATTAGAATGTAGTTAAACAAATCGCTCAAGGGCACATGATTTTGATTATCGATTATGAACATATTTCCCTTTCTACACAGGAACAGAACATAATGAAGCTGACATCATCCATTGTTCTGAAAACCAAGGAGATCTGCAAGGACCCACAGATGGTGATGGATGCTCAGCAGCTGGCAGACAAGTATCAACAACTCCTTACTCTTTTTGCCAAGTGTCACAATAGGTATAACCTTGCACGACAGATGACTGAAGAGGAGATCAAGGAACTAGGTAACTAAGGTCAGCAATCTCACATGACATGTAGAAGTGGCAGAAAACACCTCCAACAGGCATGTGTTATTGCAGCCTGTCTGTGTATGTAAATATGTACTAATAAACACCTAAGACAGTTTACCCATTCCTATTAGTCGAGAGCCTGTCACGTGGCCGGTATTAAACATTAATCATATAGCTTCTTCTACATGTACAAGTATGACCACATCATCAATGGAGTAAACTTCGTGATCAAAGCAAGTATAAATGAATCACTCAGCCTAATACTCACCATGCATGTTTATGCACCCAAGAATTTTAACCAATATTATGACTGCCCTGTAAATTCTTGTGAATTTTTTCTTTTAAATTTACAACAAAAGTAGCTGCTATGGAACTATAGACTTCCACCTCGATTGGCAAATTTACAGACATAAATTTTCTCGAGAAGAAACCACAAGAAATTCGTAAAATTTGCAAAGCAGTGGGGAGCTTGGGTAAGGTTAACTCGCATAGTGTGTATTACTTGGCTCAATGATTCTGAAGAAAAAAAGGCATCATTTCCGTAATTTTGAGCTCGCTTCAGTATAGCCCTGCATGAGCACAGATTTACTCCAGTGTGCGACTATAAAATAGGGCTAATTATAATAAGGTTGTTTTCAATTCCGCTGCCATCTTGAACTCAGCACAACAAAGGGGAACAAACTTACCCGGATGATAGCATTACGGTTGTTCCCCTCTTCCTACATGTAGTAGGCCTACAGAGGGCACTCCACTGAGCATGTGCAACTGGAATGTAAAACAACCTTCTGTTCACGAAATGAGCAGCCTTCGTTGGTTTTTTTTGCTGAAAGAAATATAAAATAAACTACAACCTTATTTTTCTAAGAGAAATGTAAAGATATGTCGTCGCTTGATTTGTTTTTGTTGTTGACATTAACAGATAGCTGCATTCAAGACTACTTAATGTTTTTCCGACGCTACTTCCCTCGTGAAAGTGTGACCCCCAAAATGCACCTTCTTGAGGAACATGTCGTACCGTGGATATCTCGCTGGAAGGTTGGCCTTGGATTCCATGGTGAGCAGGGCGGCGAATCTGTTCACGCCAGATTCAACAGCATTAGCCGGGATGTCAGAGGGATAGCTGATGAGGTAGACATCCTCAAGTCGGTGATGACTACCCACTGGATTCAGAACAATCCTGACAATTAAATAATACTAGTAATAACCGCGCTTATATAGCGCTTTCCATCGTATCAACTGGCCCTGACAACGCGGCAGCCGTTTATCAGCCTTGACCTTCACAGGTACCCATTTATACTCCTGGGTGGAGAGAGGCAATTGTAGTTAAGTGTCTTGCCCAAGGGCACAATTAAACACCATGTTCCCACGCATTATCGCACATGAGTCAAACGCCGCATCCACTGCGTCATGGCATTCTACATGGGTCATGCATTCCACAAGTACAATTAAAGTTCCAGTTCCATGGTTAAATATATTGTTAACCATTTAAGAAATTGTTTGTACAAATCTGAATTGGAATAAAGTACTGTTGTGTAAAAGAGAATCAGCCTGTGCATTATGTATCATAATCTAGGTTTAAAGGCTAGCTTTGCTGGGAGTTGAAATTTGTTTTGGGGTCCTCATGATGTATTGGCGACTAAATTTAAATCCTTGAGTTACATTTGGCATCTACATCTACATCTATGTTTGTATACTTGTTGTATGTTGAACCATATAAAGGCTGAAACAAAATACATTGCATAAAGAAATACTAGACACTTGGGCGATAGACATTTAGTGGAATTTCGAACTGGAATTAACTTGAAAGACAAGTTATTTCAGAGGACGAGTCTTCAACATTATCAACAGTACAGTAGCCTACATTTTCTATTAAACTAGGTCTCTTTTATACTTACAGTTTTAGGCAAAAACATACTAAAAGTAAAACTCTGTAGTTTTTCCAAATCAGGACTATTTTCTTAGCAATGTATCCTAAAAAATTAGGACGGACCGTATATCAATAATTCATACTGTATCATGATACAGTGTATGTCTGGTTGTGTAGTGTACAATGTACGAATTACCCAATGTACATGTTTCGTTATTTTGTAAGCAGGCCTAATATAAAAACGTTACATTCAACGTGAAAACGTACAAAATAAAACCTTACCCTACCTTGTTACAACGGTTTCCTTTTTCGATGCCATTTTTTTCATCAAACTGTCACAGACATCGTTTGTCATTTGTCGGTAAAGACAAGTCCGGAAAAACCCGGCAAAACTGCAAAATTACCCCTAAAACTGTTACCTTGTTCCTAATTTGTAACCCTCAGTTTTGAGATTTACGACACAATAAGGCAAATATTTGGCATCAAATACTCTTTTTTTTCACCATAAAGTTTCACAACTGTTACAAGAAAGGCCTAAAATTATTATCTACGTGGAAAGAAAACAGAAACAAAACAATTCGAGAGTGATGTTGACCGATTACTCAGTAGGGTCAAACCGCGACGTTGTCAGCTGTTTCCGCTCGGTATTGGGATTTAATAAGTTGAGTGCGCATGCGCGAATACTTAATGAGCAGCTGAAACATACGTGTGGTTCTGGCTGCGCCTCCCCGTAGCTGATCACAAGCGCGCGAGCCCATCGCGCAAACATTACATTTTAGGACTTCCACGTTCAGTTCCACTTCAGAAGCAAAACGTCATAATTTTAGGCCAACCTCTGTCACTGCCAGAAATTAAACAAAGGTAGGTTTTAGGGCCTAAAGTCCATCACATAGAATTATAAAGTGTATAGTCAATGCATGGTATATGACGGTACATGTTTGGTAGACACTGGTCTAGATCAGGTGGATGATGAGAAAGGAAATTTCACCATGTCGATGTATTGTTAGGCAATCAATGGCAATGCATTGCAATGGTTATTTGACCGCGAACCGGCATCATATTCATTTTGCTATTTGACTGGCACATCACCTACGGTAACTCCCTAGGGTGATTCATATTGATTTTGGAGGATTTGGGAGGGTTAGCATCATTTGAACGATTTGTATCGGGTTCTTTGCCTTCAGACCAAACACAACTGAAACTGCACATTTCAGTTTTTGGTCGAAAACCAATCGTATGTCGGCATTTTGCGTGTAAGAGTGAGTGTCGAGCGGTGACCCCTGGGGGTGACATCATGAGTATATATGGCTGTTGTGTTGAGTGTTTAACCAGTTTGCGTCAGGATTATTGTAGGGGAGACCTATTGCCCAGGCGCGGGATTCTTTTTAACGTAATGCTCTCTAACCACAAATGGCAGCATGCCCATACAGCAGTTTCTACAGGTGCAAGTTACAGTTGTTTGGGAAAGACGGAACATGGAGGAATCCTCCATGGACGAAAGGACTCTCGGAGAGGCAGGCGGACAGATCTCTGCAGCTTTTATAGTATAGAAGATACAGTGAAAATGCCCAGAAAGGACCTAATAGCAACACAGCACATCACACAGAGATGGCATAAATCACATTTTTTTTTTTCAACAGAGGTTGTGCATGTGAGAATCATGGGTAAGATGTTTTCATCAGCTCTCCCAACAAGAGTCTGGGGCAGAGAGAAAGTGAACGAAGGCAAACTGACCTTGACCCCTGACCCCAAGAACAGATTACAGGATCAGGTCTTGGGCACAATTTACGGCAATTGCATCGGGGATGCCATCGGACTGATGACGGAGTTTCTCAGCAAGGAGCAGGCCCAGAAGGTAAGGAGATAGAAAGGACAAAAAGAGTTCCGTGCACGTCGACAGGCACCTTTTTTTTCAAACGGTAAAAGGTAAGTGCCGGCCGAGAATGATAGCTACTATAGTACGTACTCTTCTAGAGAGGACTTTGGCATGGCCTGAAAAAAGGGAGTGAATGGGTTAGCTTTTCCAACTGAGCCACTAACAAATGAAGTTTGTCTGTTCTTCTCGTAGTATTATGGTGGAAAGCACCTTGAATATCCGATGAAGGAGATCACTGCCGTTTACTTCATGCATCAGATGGTCTTCCCAGAAGCTGATTGGACAGATGACAGTGATCAGATGATCTTGATCCTCCAATCACTGATGGACAAGGATGGAAAGGTATCTTATTCATAAGAGTCAATCGACCCATGTGGATTGCTTAAAAATGTTTAAAACATTAAAACTAAATCTAGAACTATGCTTGTTTCATATTTAGTTTTTCAAAAATTAAACTATTATACCATCAAAACAATTTAAAACAAATTAAAGTTAAATTAGACAGATTGAAATGAATTCAAAATGATTAAAACGATAACGTCACACATTTGGGAACATGTTGTGGGATGTATCTAAAGTATCTCATGACAAACCTAATACAAAAGATGTTTTATTTTAGCATGTTTCGCTGCTGAGATATGGCTTAAAGTTTCAATTAGGTATAATTTACGTAAGATGATGTCATCATGACGTCACCTATAACACATCTCGGCATACCTACATAACAAGTTTAAGCCCAATCGGACTTACAGTTCTCTAAATACAGGACCTTGAAATATAAGATGACATCGAGTGACCCATGATGACGTCGAATTTGGATAAGAAAAGAATAAGAACAATACATGCTTAAAGAGCCGTCGTTTACATTGCGTCTAAATACAGTACTGAATTTCTTCACCACATGCAAAAGAAAACATCATCTTTTAAAATTGTATCTTTGTGAGGACATGATATTGTTTTTGTTGTTCTATTGTTCCTTTTTTTCTGTACTTAAGCATTTCATCATAGACTTTGTACACAAAATTCCTTGTGGAGACATCCTAACCTTTATAATTCCCTTCTGGGGACATTTTCAGTCTTTTGTCCTCTTTTGTTTATGGGTCTCCAGGGTACCAAATTTAGAAACAAGATATGAGCAAAAAGCTAAATGGCAACTTTGCTTTTAAAACAAAACGTCAATGAACTGGAGGTTTCACCGTACATGTTACACTGTGGAATCCTTGATATAAAATGTTGCTATAATATAAAAATTCAATTTTTAGGAATAATTACAGGATATCTAGCGCAATAATTTTGCTGAATGCCTAGATTCATTATTTACTTTCAAATGAGTAAGATATTTCTTAATAATTCGGTAGTAAATATTTTCGATATCTGCAAATGGTGTATACTACCGTACCTTTAAATGGCGGTCTGTCATATTCATCACAGGCAGACGCCTTGGATTTTTCTGCCAAACTGCTTTACTGGAGGGAGCACGGCTTTGCTGAACTAGGAGATTCATGTGGAATGGGGGTGGGCCAAACCACGATGAAGGTTCTGCTCCATAAAGACTTCAAAACAGACCCACACAAGGTAAGAGAGTTGACTAGCGTTGACAGGAATGACGTGGAACATGGTTAACCCTAACTTCCTATGGTGCTGTGTGCAAAATCATATTGATTTGGGAGGATTTGGGAGGGTTAGGGTTAACCAGTTCGCGCCGGGATTATTTTAACATCGCCGAGCCCACGGGCGGGATTATTTTTAATGAAACTCAAACTGAAGCGGGTTCAGGCTGATCGTGCCGGGAAGCACACCCACGCACTTCCGGCCTTGCTCGCTGCTGACATACGTTTCCGAACTTGAACTTGGCGTGTTTATGCGTCATCCGTTTTGGATTTGGGGAAATTTTTGCGTTTATATACGTCATCCGGCGCGAACTGGTTAATTAAAGTTGGAATATACCTTTTACAGCTATCTAAAAAGTAACCAACCAAAATACTGTTGGAAAGCTTACTTGTTGTAAAGATATTAATGATTCTAAACTCCCTGTGAAGTCTCATTTTGAGAAGAAAAAACCCCAAAAGGAGCGTCTCAGAGATGCACTTTTTGAAATTTTCACAAATTCTCAATTTGTTGAGGTTTCCAATCGTCCCTATAATATCACTCTCACATAAGCCTTGTCACTAGAAATAATGTTAATGATATGCAAAATGTGCAGTGAGGCAAAACGTAAAGTCGCATGCACGATTACAGCTGCATTGACACATAGAATGTAGTAGCGTACTCAGATGGCTACATGCACCGAGCATAGAGCACACAGGGCCGGTGGATACCACGAGAAAAATCACGTCACGCGATTCACAATACCATGATTCACAGCTAGTGCCCTACTAATTTTCTAATTTTTGTTTGACCATTTGTGCAGATAAACAAACAGTTCGGGTAGATTGTACCATGGTATGATCTACATGTAGTTTAAGAGGCTTCGAAGAAAACAAATTGACAAATCCTGGGGAAAAAAGGAATTTTTGTTTCCTTGTGCATTTTTAACCTTAACCCCCTTGGGTATCTTTTCTAGAAAACATACTGAATCTGCCAAAATCCACCAATTTTGTCTTGCACAAAAATGTTCGTGTTGGTGACTGCTCAATATGGAGGTATCCTGAATCCATCAAAATCTTGCAGTACTGCTAGGCTTACAATCTTCAATCTCTCAAAATTCCCCACAAAATCCCCCAGTTTTCAAAATGAAGGTAGCCTGATGAATCCGCTGAAATTCACACGAGGGCTTTGGTTTGTGTATTGTGTTTACATCTTTTGTTTGCAAGTCCACACAGCATTTGGAAGGTTGGTACACTTTAGCCGTGTTCGCACTGGACTTTTTTTGGGAAGGTTTTACTGAGACGATGGTAAAATAAAAAATGGTCAAATGTTACCACTGTTCGCACTTGGACTTTCGACACGGGAAAATTTTACCGAGACCGTGGGAGAAGTAGCCGAGCTGTCATTATAATGACTCGTGAGGGCGCTTTGCGTGACCTTTCTGCATTGACCCCAACTCTACGTAATCTTTTTGCAGAACCACATGCGAATGTGATCACGATGCGATTTGCATGCATGCAGCGTGCCCGCACGTAAACAATGCAAAGAGCGCATGCGCGGTGTCTTGTGAAGCATGACCTCGCACTGGGGGGACGAATTAACGTTTTCCTGGGATGCTTTTACCGAGTCGCGCTGTTCGCACTGGACTTATCGTCTAGGGAAAAGTGACCAGGGACGTTTTCCCGGGCAGCAGTTGGCCGGTAGAAGTACCCACTGGACTCGGGAGAAGTACATGAGAGGAAAACGTCCTAGGCTGTCCGCACTGGACTTAAAATGGGAAAAGGACCCATCGTCTAGGTATGTTTTATCATTTTAAGTCCAGTGCGAACAGGGCTTAATTATACCATAATGTAACTGGCAATCGTGGACCCCTATTGTCCTTTTTTGGAAGGCCTCCCATAGGTTCTGTACACGATTTTTCAATGGTTGGCGGTCGGTCAATCGTGGACCCTTTGTTTATGCCCTAACTCAATTGTCCGTGGTCCAGGATTGTCGGTGTTTACATACTCACCCACACACCCATAGCAGCCTAATAGTATTTCAAGCAGTGACACAGTTCACTAAATGCATTTAGAGAAAGTTTCTTTGCTTGCCCTCTAATTAAACATCCATCTTTCGTCCCAGGCAGCGCTAAGCATTTGGGAGTCAAGTAAACGATATGTGGCGCCCAACGGCGGAGTCATGAGAACGTCTATCGCTGGGGTCCACAGATACAACGACATCAACCAAGTCATCAACAACACTAAGGTCTTCTGTCAAGTCACCCATGCAGACCCAAGGTACATTTATTTCATCAATATGATGTTGAATAATTGTTTCTTTTGTGCCATTTCATTACTTGGTGCCTTTTTGTTTGTTAGTGCGGTAAGGAGATAAATCTAATTGTTGGTGTTTTCTTTTATAGATGTATTGCCTCCTGCGTCGCCGTGACGACAGCCATTTCCATGATGTTGCAAGGTTTATACAAGACACCGAAAGACCATTACGACATCACAAGCCTCACCGAGGCATCTTTCGATTATGCTAAGGAGTGTCTGCTAAGAGATGAAGAAGGGAATTTGGATGAAGAACAAGTAATGAGACTTACTTCTTTAGTGTTTTATCGACTAGATAACTAGCCTATTTTTAGATAACCAAATTAGAAATTGTATTTTATTGCGCATTAGATGACAATTACTAAAATTGCATTTTACACGAAATAGTTATAAAACTATTTTGGCAACTTTGAATTTTAAGGTTGGGTTTCTTCTACAGGTACTCGGTTACCCGGTTCCTGTATCACCCACAAATGACACCACTACTTGCACTGCACTGCACACTGTTTGTTTGGTACATAAAACGGGTACCTTGACACTGTCATCATTGTTTTGATTCAGGTCAAAGATTTGCAGTTTCACATGACCGCTTCGTTGCCGGAACTGGAGCTGTGCGACAGAAAGAAGATAGGCTACACCTTTAAGTGCCTTGGGGCAGGGTTCTGGGCCCTCAGACAGGACAACTTCAGAGATGCCATCGAGGCAATAACGCTGGAGGTAAGAACAGACAATCTTCAGTGTGTTTTAATATCTAGAACAGGAAATATATTTAGTGAGTCCACAAAAGTCTTGAAAGGTAGCATTTGCTTTGCTGTAATTTTCAGAAATGAATTATTTGGGCTAAGTATTTCCTAGTAAATATAGTTACGCTGACCTGTTTGAGGTTTTGTGCTGGTATAAATATTGGAAATAAAAGGGGAATAATTGTTCTTGTTGTCTGGTTCCCTGAGCCTACTTAAGACGAAACAATAATTGTCAGGTCGGGAAACCAAACTACCAGGCTTGTTCACCTTTGCTGATGTCAGTGTAATAAATGAGGACTAACTAAAATTTGGTAAATTAGGCGCAGTATTTGTCCGAAAAAAAAAAAAGGTGGTCGGCTGACCATCATTATAAATCAGTATTAATAATTTGGTAGTTTTATTTGTTGATGTTTGCAAATGTTGTACATTACCTTTAACCTTAAAAATCTAGGAGGTTTTACGAAAGCACTTTCAGGAATCTTGGGCGGTAGATCCCAACAAGTATTGCTTTGGGTTGAGATTCTTACAAATTGAAAAACAAGAAATTTAAAGAATCTGATATCAGTTGGATCCAACACATGGACATAAATTCCTGGTTAATTTTGGTCTGCAGGGCGGCGATGCAGACACCAATGGGGCCGTTGCTGGAGCTCTGCTCGGTTGCAAACTAGGATACCACAATCTGCCTTCATCTTGGAAGAATGACCTTAAACACAAGGAGTGGCTGGATGATATCATTGCAAGGTAAAGGAGGAAAACTCCTTGATTTAACGTAATGGATGACTAGGTCTGTAGGGAATTCTAGCTGTGTGTGGCCGTGTAAGCAGGTGGAGTAGGGTACACACATTCTTCTATAGTACATGACGTTAATGGGATATTCCATAGTGTTCGTGTGCTTTAGGACAATTTCTCTAAACTCTAACTCTGAAATTTTGTTCGACCTACAATTTTCAACATCACCCTATTTTGTCTTAATCTTTTTTTCATTATATCCTAACCCAATTGACCATTTGCGTGTGGAATTTAAATAATATCTGGTACACTGACTTGTTCACATAGCTTGGCACAGTTTGACTTAAAATTATCCAGACCAAATACACTGTTGCTATATCACGTGATTCGGGGCAAGCTCTTGCATAGTACGTAAGAGACGCTCAGCACCAATACATTGTTCACAATGGTTGAGAATGGTAAAAAGACACCAGACCATTCCAGAGCCGGGGGTTGCTAGCGTAAGGCTTGCCCCGAATCAGGTGATATAGCAACAGTGTCTTTGGTCTGGGGAATTTAAATGGAAACTGTGCCAAGCTGTGTGAACAAGTCAGTGTACCAGATATTATTCAAATTCCACACGCAAATGGCCAATTCTACCTCTAGACCCCTTTACTGGAGACCTAAAATGTTATGGGGATAAAATAATGTCCCCAAAACTCGGTCAGATTTTTTTCAAAAAAAGAAAAAAAGAAAATACCCCTAACCTCTAAACCTAACCCTAACCCATAACTCTAATTTAATGCTGTTTTTAAAGTCTTGTTCCTTGACTTCCTTCAGACAAAACGAAGCAATTTATAGACGTCTGGGGAATTATCAGGTTGGGGAATCAGACTAGTTGGCTGGCACCCATTCACGGATTTGTAACAGTAATTTTTAAACTAAATTTAATAAATTCGGGACTGTGTTTATAATAGTCCGATTTTTCAAATAATTGCTAGCCTGCAATCATTGGGAATTGATACATAATTCAATTTTTCTTGAAAACCACAGCGCACTAAATGCTCTGATTTCACAAGATGCTTAGCCAGTCGCGCCAGGATTAACATGATCGAGCCGAGGCGCGTGATTATTTTTAATGAAACTCGATCCGAGGCGGTTCAGGCCGATGGTACCAGGAAGCACACCCACGCATTTCCGGCCTTGCTCGCTGCTGACAGACATTTCCGGCCTTGCTCGCTGCTGACAGACATTTCCGGCCTTGCTCGTGGCGTGTTTATTTATGCTTCATCCGTTTTGAATCTGGGGAAAACTTTGCGTGTATCTACGTCCTCCAGCGCAAGCTGGTTGAGACTGTTATTCACATTTATGGTATTTCTTAATAATTAAGTTTTTTTAAAATGTTTTTTATGTTTACAAATGGTGTATACTACCTTTTATTAGACTCCTTATTTGGATCAACCTGGTAATTATTTGTCTAGCAAAGCTTCATTTTATGATTGCCCATTGTCCTAGGTATTTGAAGATGGACATTATGACGGAAAGCTGTGGCACTCCTGTTGATGGGCCTGAAGGAGGAGTAAGACTCGCCAACGAGAGAAGTGAAACCACTCCAGAGACCGAAGGAGGAAATGACAACTCGATAGACACCCCTACTGCAGATGAGGTGACCTGTGAACCATCCACAGAGGTCAAAGTTCAAAGTTCTGACAAACCTGAGTGTAGAGTTGACAATGATTCTGAAGATATGGTTCCGCACCAATCTGATGACCCAAGTAGGTCGGAGGTCGAACCTGCTGAGGTTTCCCTCGAGGTCACGGGTCAGACTGAGTCCGGAGGTCAAGTGGACTCATCAGCTGGTGACGCTAATGTCTTGCCTCAAGGTGATAGTGATCGATAGTGAATGGTGTATATTGTTTCACGTTTATTTAGTTTTATTAACCAGTTCGCGCCGGGATTATTTTAACATCACCGAGCCGAGGGGCGGGATTATTTTTAACGAAACTCATTCTGAAGCGGGTTCAGGCCGATAGTGCCGGGAAGCACACCCACGCATTTCCGGCCTTGCTCGCTGCTGACAGACATTTCCGGCCTTGCTCGTGGCGTGTTTATGCGTAATCTGTTTTGAATCTGGGAAAAACTTTGCGTTTATATACGTCATCCGGCGCGAACTGGTTAAGTATTGTGCCATATAAAGGCATGATAACGTCAGCTGCCTGTTTGCACTAACGTCTTGTAAATCCTGTAGCAGCTGTTTCTTCTTAAAACTAATTGATTCCCTAGGCTTTCCTGGGAAACGATCATAAGTCAAGTTTGAAGTCGCTCGCACGATGATGAGTGTCCGACACGGATGGTGGTGCTGTATCTGAATGCGCATTTGTTTTTAGCATTGTACGTGTATGCATGAAACTCAACTGAACCATCGCTAATTAGATATGCAATGCAGTAATACCCTGCAAGACTATTTAACATAATGGACTGCGTGAAGCTGATATGCATATTCAAAGATACACTAATACTGGAGTTTGCATTAAAATTCCACGCCCCATTTGTCCATGTTTCCAAAGATGTTAAAGCGCAATTACTCTGTCAAAAACAGTTGCGCAAGGGCGCTCTACAACAATCACAATCGATACTTTCTAAGCAACAACATTTGGATAAAATATATATTTGTGAGGCAATCTGGCGAAATAAGACAGAACTGGGCACAGGGCATAGTGGAAAAACTGCAAAATAATGAATAATGAGTGATTTGTTTGATATATTCAATATATTTTGATATTTTAAGAAATAGTATGGAAGTAGTTTAATAAGTGTTTTAACCATTTCGCGCCGGGATTAGTTTAACATCACCGAGCCGAGGGGCGGGATTATTTTTAACGAATCTCGATCCGAAGCGGGTTCAGGCTGATAGTGCCGGGAAGCACACCCATGCATTTCCGGCCTTGCTCGCTGCTGACAGACATTTCCGAACTTGAATTTGGCGTGTTTATGCGTCATCCGTTTTGAATTTGGGGGAAAACTTTGCGTTTATATACGTCATCCGGCGCGAACTGGTTAAGGAGAAACAATTGGCATTTGAAACTGCCTTTTTTTGTCAACATTTTACTTTTGCAACATACCTTTTTGGCATGTTGATAATGCAAACTTTAAACAGCCACAACTTGTTAGTGGAATTCCTGATTGAAGCAAAACAAACAGTATTGTATAAAGGATATAATTTTATCCTCTTTTCTGCCAGTATCCTTCACATTTGCTAAGCACAAGTTGGTTACCTCCCTTACATGTAATACAATGCACTCTATTATGACTGGTACTTGGTTGATATTTTACCATATAAATGTGACTTGTCGTGATCTCTGAAGGAGCTTCAGGTTGGACAACATTGCCAATTTGCAGTACAGTGGGGCAAAGCTAAAATGGGAAGCGGTGGGTGATTTATATTTTTGGTTCAAATGAACCTTAGGGAGTTAGGGAGTTCATATTTTTGTAAATATTGGGACGCCGGCCTATATGTTTTGTGTTTATAGATGCTGGAAAAACCCAAGAACATTAACCCTAATAACTCCCTCCTGTAATTTACTAGGAACCAAACTCATCCTTGCAAATGCTAACTGTTGGACTCTGATTCTGGAGGTTTCCCTAACTTCATGTTAAGGACTGTCAGTTTATTTAGGGGTCCAGTATTCATCCTAACATATCCGAACTAAACCTGGTGTTGGAGTTTGACCGGATGAGGATTATATTGCTAGGGTTAATGCTGGTTCATTGACTTCTTTCAGACAAAACGAGCAATTATAGACATCCAGGAAATTATCAGATTGGGGAACCAGACTAGTTGGCTTGCACCCATTCACTGTTGTGTAACAATATTGCAAAAAAAATGTAGACTAACTTAATTGAATAAATTAGGGGCAGTGTTAGAAAATATCCGGGTATTTCCAACGATTGCCAGCTGGCAATACTCGGAAATTGATACAAAATTCCACTTTTCTTGAAAACCACAGCACACCAGGTGCTGTGATTTCACAGGATGCTTGAGACTGTTATTCACTTACAGTCCAGTAAAGGTATTTCATAATAATTAAGTAGTTTTTTAAAAATGTTTTCAAACGGTGCAGTAGACTTTGAAACCAATATAATTGTGTTTTTTTGTTAGTTGACTGTTCATTTATAACACAACTGCAGGATTTCTAAAAGGCCATGAATCAGTTTCACAAGTATTGCTTGCTCTGCAGCGTCCAAATGTAGAAATATCATAATTACTAAACAATAAATCTGACTTTAAGCTCATTTTGTAATGACACGTCACTAATTAGCTGTACTGTGCTAATTAAGCAGCTCAGTGATTAGGCCCTAATTAAGCTAATAATTGCCCTTCAGGTGTACATGTATAGGTAGTTAGTAAAACAATGATTGATTTTCAAATTGTGATTTGCTGTCAAAATCAGACGCTAGATTTTACACCCAATTTCTCAGTTTTCTACTTTTTGACGTTATGAAGTTTAAAGTGATTTAAAGAATTTAATAACTATATTTTGTAGAGAAAAATCATACTTTAATTAACCCTAATCCGGGATAGTTGGGCCGGATATCCTGCTAAATGCAGCAACATGCATTACTTGTGAAAATGGCAAACCTGTCCAGTGCGGCAAGATCCCTCAGGTCAAAAAGATCAAGGCCAGATTGCCTCCTTGTGAGTCTGTGGTCAATGCATGCAGCTGTAGCATGCAACCGTGGCATTGTTAGAGGACTACAGGTAGTTCTTGGCTCAGAATTGGCTGTTTTATGCATTTGTGTTGACAGCTGAATGCATCAAAGTGCACCAGATGGTACACCTGGTGCACCATGCTGCATCCAGTAGAGGTAGGTTTAATTTGTAAAACCAAACAAAAAAAGTATTTTTCGGTAACAAAGTCTTACCGCAAACTACTTGTCTTATTGCCTTTTCGCAATGCAAACTTACAAATCTCATCAAACCGAAACAAAAAACATGTATGTGCCCAGAAGAATCAGATTTAGACCACATCACAATTCTTTAATCAGTTCGCATTAGAGGACGTGTATACACGAAAAAAATTTTTTTACCGATAAACAAAACCACGAGCAAGACCAGAAATATCTGTCGGCGACGGGCTTACAGCAAGAGAGGCCGGAAATATTAGGGTGTGCTACCAACAGATGCCGGCCTGAAGCCATCTCGGATCTACTTTGTTAAAAACAATCCTGGACGCACCTCGGCCCGGTCAAATGTTAAAATAGTCCCTGCACGAACTGGTATAAACAACACTGAGAAACCAAATGACGACTGATAAACAGCTGCCAATAAAAAGATCAATATTTTTTCTAGTGCAATTTATTTTGTTTAGATTGTAATCTTTGTATAAACAATTACATTTTCTGTTCTGTACTTTTAATGGTGACTACATTTTTTTTTATATATGTTTAAATTATTATCATTCTGTATGTAGCCTACATGTTTATGCAAATCTGATTTGATCATTTAGATGGTCGAGGTTTTTATGACGATCATTAGAGACAAGGGGATGATTTACTTTTCTCCTGATCTCACTTTATAATGCAATGACGTCTGTAATTTTGTTATCACAATCTTGCCAAAAACTGGTTTATTTTGTGCTCATTCATTTATTGCCACTATTTTGACATTTTCCCCAGAGAACAAGGAGAACAATCTGTATTATAGTCGGATGTAGTCAAGTTCATCCCAAGTCCCAACTCAAACCACGAGCTTATACCCAGCAAGATATGGGACCGACGGATTCCCCCTAATCATGAGTCCCCCATATCTATATTCTCTGGACTATTATTACCTAACACCCGCCCTCTAAAAACCTAAAAAGAATTCCTAAGAAACCACAACATTCCGCCAGTACAATGACCACCACAAATAAGGGGGGGGGGGGGGGGGGGGTCTCTCCGTTCCATATCTTTCTTCATACCCACAAGCTATTTAAATGATTTTTGTCAAAAGCATTTCTTTGTCATTGTTCTAACCAGTTACTTGTGATTTGCTTTATAAAAGGACTTGCGGCTGGATTTGTAAAAGGAATCGACCACAACTCTGGTGTTGTGTAGTACCATACTAAACAATAAGCTAGCTTGTAACGTTGGTTTATTCCCAAATACATTATGATGAACTTTAATTTTAAAAAGGAAAAGTACATTGTAAATTGTTTCCTGTTCTTTTTTTGCCGTTAGTCCTATAAAAATTAGAACAAATCTTTTGTACTGTATTTAATAGTTGGGTGTATACCTTGACATTACTAGGTGTACACTTTATGGTATGAAAAACAGTGTACAAAACAAACTAAAAGAAATGTATCGACTTGAAATTAACCAAACAAGGAAAAAACCGAATGGATCATGGAAATATATAACAAGTTCCATTGTATAGCTCCATGACACGGACATAATTATGGTTCCTGAAACATGTCTGTTCGATGAACAGAACATAATAGGGCTTTTCCGCATTATGATTATTTCTCATTTGTTCATGCTTATCATGATTCTTTTGTCAACGTGTAAGAAAAACATTTTATGTTACGGAGTTTAGTTCCTTGTTTTACGAGCCACCCACTAAGTTTCGTGACAAGTTTCATTGTAACTTCTAGTTTGGTGACGTCATCAATATTTCTCCCCTCAACTTGTTCGTAGCATGAAGCTGATTATATACATCAATTATAAAGTGATTTCAGCAAACTTTTCCACACAAATTTACCACCAGAAATAAGGGAAAACACAAAGGAGTAGGCCTATGATTTTGTAAACCAAAGTTTGAAAATCGCGTAAACAACTAAATCATTTTAGATAAAGTGTTTTATGTGAACATTTACACACAAACTTTCTAACAATTCAGATGAAAAATGTAGGTTGTTTTTGTCAAAATATTCAAAGGCGTTTGTTTAAAATAATTACCCTAAAGATGAACGCGTGCGCTGACGTGACAAATGCACTCGCGCGAACTTTTAGGGCCTATCTCGCTAAACCTTACACCAAAGCGGTGCATTTGTTTGTTTTCCGTGCATTTTACATTTAAACGTTGTAAAGGTATAATAACCTTAAAACCGGCATAATATTTTATTCTTACTACAATATTGTTGTGGATGAATGATCCAATGGATTACGCCTCGGAAGAAAAAAAAAGGGGGTATATCTCCTGGATTTTCGCTCATAAATCAATTATCAAACAAAGAGAAACAATGTGAATGTGATACCATAAGTTAGTTTTTTTTGGACCAAGGAAAATATCTAAGCTTATGATAACTCAAACCCTCCAAATAATAAAAATCCAGAGTTGTATACAAAAAATATGTGTACGGAAAGATTCCTTCCGCAGATCATCCCCGAAACTTTTGGGCTATCGGTGTATTCATTTTGGGCGTATTAACCAGCCCAAATTTCCGCGAATTATTTTCGGGATATTGACCAATCACAGCTCGCCTTTAGGACAGGCGTACCAAATCCAAAATGGCCGGTACACAGAAAGCGGCAGGCATGGCAGGTGAGAATTCATTGAACGTTTGTTGATTTTTTTTAGGAATGATATTTCAACTTTGTGGAGTTTTAGATTCTAAATCGGTAGACGTGGGCACTTTGTAAAATGGTTTAGCACTAGCAGGGATGTCTGTAAAATGAGGACTTTATTGCAGTTTGTTGTGGGCACAGAAGACACTTTTCAGAAAGGGAGGTCGAGCTTTATCCCGGTGCCGTGGTTCCTGCGCTATTCCCGCCACACCGTATGACACCGGCTTATTGGTTGAGCAGCTAGGCCGAACTTGTTTTTCCGCATTCTGCTGTCCATGAAACTGTACTGTAGCAGTTGTACTAGATGTGTTCTATAATCTCTCAGCTTTTACCATCTGGTTAATGCTACATAATTTGACAATAAACTACATATAATAAATCTTATTTTTTTTATAACCCACAATTTTCCAGAAATCTTTGTATATTTTTCAGTTGAACTGCATTGTACAGCTTTCAACAATTATACATTTTGTATGACATATTGATTATATTTGACCTGTGACCGATCTTGCCTGACCTGTCGCCGCGTAGCGCAGGGCCACGAGTTTCCCTTCCCCCTCCTTGATTCTCCGAGTCTGATTCTGATTGGGCAATTAGCAATAGCAGCATTATATTAATATTAATGAATGAATGAAACGGGCTGCGTTAACTCACGTCGCGAACAATGCAAACATTCGGCGACGTTCGCTAATTGTGCCTGTCCAATCTTGGAGGTAGTGGAAATTGTTCGCATTGTCAATGTTTGCATGATGCAGCGCAGCCCAGCCTGGTCTCTAAATATACATTCTGATCTTTCTTCATTCTAAGTAATATTAAGCTTTAAATTTTGATTTATTTAATTTATATATTTTAATTTATCAGTGCAACAATGAGAAGAAAGTTAATTCTTAAAGAGGTACATTGCTTTGGATCGGGCGTTTTCATGTATAAAAATAAAACAAATAATGGTTGAGAAGTTATTAAAAAAGTAGAATATAAAGAATCACATAACTATTTTTTTTAAATTGCATATTTTTATTTTGTAACAAATTATGATCTGTCATTTTGTAGAACACAAAATGGCAGACTGTGTTCTGCTAGTCGTTTTCCAGTCACAGCTGGTTAAACTATGGCTGAGCTATTATTATTACGATAACCGTCTGTTTGTGTTATTCAACGAAATAATACATGTACATGTACGTCTCTCTCAAATGACGCCTACAGATCAGCCACGTGAGTTGATGCAAGTTGATGCAAGTTGGCGCTGACTCGGCGCTGACTCGGCGCTGACTCGGCGCTGACTCGGCGCTGGCTCGGCGCTGGCTCGGCGCTGGCTCGGCGCTGGCTCGGCGCTGGCTCGGCGCTGGCTCGGCGCTGGCTCGGCGCTGGCTCGGCGCTGGCTCGGCGCTGGCTCGGCGCTGGCTCGGCGCTGGCTCGGCGCTGGCTCGGCGCTGGCTCGGCGCTGGCTCGGCGCTGGCTCGGCGCTGGCTCGGCGCTGGCTCGGCGCTGGCTCGGCGCTGGCTCGGCGCTGGCTCGGCGCTGGCTCGGCGCTGGCTCGGCGCTGGCTCGGCGCTGGCTCGGCGCTGGCTCGGCGCTGGCTCGGCGCTGGCTCGGCGCTGGCTCGGCGCTGGCTCGGCGCTGGCTCGGCGCTGGCTCGGCGCTGGCTCGGCGCTGGCTCGGCGCTGGCTCGGCGCTGGCTCGGCGCTGGCTCGGCGCTGGCTCGGCGCTGGCTCGGCGCTGGCTCGGCGCTGGCTCGGCGCTGGCTCGGCGCTGGCTCGGCGCTGGCTGACTTGCATAGCGCGCATTGGCTGTGCCGCATTTTAAACACATTTCGAGCAACAAGCGCACGTGTTCAAAACATTTTACATGTTGCACAATGCGTGCTCGATTGCGTAAAATACACAGTTGCATTCCCCTAAGATGGCCGCCTGTGAGAAATATCTATTTATAGATCGTATTAAATGAAAATAAATGTTGAATTAAACTTCTTATTCCACTAGGCCCTATATGTCACCTGCTCCATCGTAATCAGGAATAAGTCGCTGAGGCTGTTTTACGCAATCGGCCGTTGAAGTGAACGCATGGGTGAAAATCGTGACCAAGTCGATTTTCTGAACATTGTATTTTTAGGAAGTGTAGTTATCACAGATTATTGTCATTAATGTCTTGTATGTAAAAACGATCAATACAGATGAAAATTAAGAGGTTTTGTGTGCGCTGTTTGTATGATTGGGTTGCATTATTGAGGTGTCATATTTCCAAAAATATTAAAGATATGAAATACATGTACAAACTACAGGAGATTGTTGTCAAGGTCGTGACCAACTAATGTAGACAATCAGACAGCAGGAAGTATGCCGTTGCTATGGTTGTTTATTGGAAAGCCTGCATTTGTGTTTACTTTTACAACTGTTTATTTCAAAGCTGTTTTTCTCGGAATGTGGATTCGGCAAATAAATATACACCTGTCATCTTCATCAGACCATAACTCGTTAACCTAAACGGGTACACACTTGTGATGGGTATCATTAGAAAGCTTATGAAATTCCCAAATTTTGAGACTTATTCCTGATTACGATGGAGCGGGTCACATGGTCAAGCCGCAAACCTTGCAATGATGAGCTTGTGAAGCCTGACCGGGGCATTATTTGAACGGTGGTATTTACTGCTGGAAATACGTCTGTGTTTCGCAGGGTTCAGATGTCAGGGGTCAAAGGCCATTTAAAAAAAATTATCACTACTCGCTAACTACGACAAATTATAGGTGTTTTGTTGCATGAGCCTAACTTCCATTTTTTGTATGACCTGAATCCTGCAAAATCTTCCAATTCCAAATTGTTAAAAGTTCATGTAATCCTGCAAAATCCTACAATATTTTTTCTGGTGACCCTGCACTGTCTGAATTCTGCAAAGTCCTGCGATTACCATTGAGCTATAAAGCAGCCAAACAGGAAACAAACAGCTGCTAAGTGCGCTATACAACGAAGGTCTGCACACATGACCCTTGGCATGCAAACGTTTCCTATCCCTGACACATTAAACTTGCACCTTGACTGAAGCTCTATGAATGTGCATAGAGCATGAGCAGTGTGAAAGTACAAAGTAACAAATAAACTAAATCCTCATTTGGACAAATACCTAAGTAACCTCAATCCTGCAAAATCATCCAGCAATTAGTTTAGGCCTTATGACCTGGATCCTGCATTATGATCCTCCAGTGGCAAAAACCCATAACGCCCTCAATCCTGCAAAATCCTCCGATGCATCAACTTCTAAGTGACCTATTCAGTCCTGCAAATTCCTCCATTTGGCAAAGACCTTTTTCTTTTTGAAATGTTCCCACAAACTTTTGCGATAATTTTTGTATTGATCGTCACAGATTTTGCGGTAATTTTTGTATTGATCGACACAGATTTATTTGAGACATCTGTGGACGGTCCCCAGGGTACCTACAAAATCCCAAGTCGAACCAACTTTGCAAAGTGCCAAAGTTGGTGGTCACAACAACCCCGTGCAAATCGAATGGGCGAAACTACTAAAACTGGGAGGAATAAAGTTTGCCTACAACAACTATTGAACAACTATGCTGAAAATTGAACCAGGACTGTTTTTTTACTTGATACTGATCATGGAAGACACTTGCATAGTTACTAGCCAGGAAATATTAATTATGCCTTCCGTGTCTAATTATCATGTAATTTTCAAGTAAAATCTTAAGGCAGTGCGTCCAAAAGAGATTGCATGAAAATTGTTGCAATTTTACGTAAGGCCTCTTAAAATTAATAAAAAGGTTTACATCGCCGTCCGTCCCGATTTTTAGCTCTGTCCCGATATTTTTTATATTTTATATTTTTTCTAAAACGGTGTTTTTTTCTACTTCTGTGCATGCAATTGATGGTCTGACGCTCGGTTCAGACGGGCGTTCCACAGTCGCGCCGAACCAAATTGAAATCAAGTCGCTCCTGAGTCGCTCTAACAACTCCAGCAGTCGATCGTTCGCCGTCTGGCGCGCCTTGTCGCCCTTATTCGTTTCAGACGTCGGACTCAATTCACTCATTTGGTTCGGCGCGACTGTGGAACGCCTGTCTGAACCGAGCGTTAGATCGTCGATAACAACTGCGCGCGCCATCCAGTGCTTGTAGGAAGACGTACGCGATCGCTTCATCAAAACCCGCCTTCAGAAAAGTCGCATCACGTGGCTGACGGCATGCAATAGCGCGCTCTGCAAAGATCGTCAGTCAAATCCGTGTGTAGATATCGTGCCTGTGTACCTGGCTTTGCAGACGTAGCGGAAATCACTGAATTCGGGAGCGATGCACGGAGCTCATCGAGTGAAAATGTGTACGTGTTTCAATGGTGCGCTTCGAGGTAGCGATCTATACGTATTTACTGTATGAGATGTGCGGCTCGTGTCGCGTCGCTCAAATGTATCTCATGTTTCTCCCTTCTATGCGCATGCGCGTTTACATGCTTCCGCGCACATGACAGACCCCGTGCATGAAATTTCACCTTGAATATTGAAGGAAAGTAAAAAACAAAAAATATAAAATATGAAATATAAATTCCCCTCCCCACCAATTTTTTGAAATCTTAGTTATGTAAACCTATTTATTAATTTTAAGAGGCCTAACTTGATCATCACTTATGTTTCTCTTGTCAACAGAATGTTTCTTTGACAAGAAAAAAGAATGAAATTGACTTCAAATGATAACATTTGATTGAATTTAACGTAAAAAAAAGCAAAACTTGTATATTTTGGGAGGGGAAACTAAATAAAACATCTACATTTCTTGTTTGACACTTAAAGGAAATAAATAAAAGGAGTCCCAAATTGTCATACATGTGGATGTACATGTTATAATGTGGAATTTGTAACTGACTTTTATTTGAATGTATTCTCATCCCCTACAGGCACGAAGCCTGCAAATCCACCAAAGGTGTATGAAGTTGAAATAATTCAAGAATTCACCAAGGATGATGATGTAAGTTCACTAAAATATGTAACTCGCATGCCAGCAGTCCAATCGCATGCCCTTTGCGATGGCCATGTGACTACATCTTTGTGGATGTGCACACATTGCATTCGAGTGAGTCTGGGCCCTATTTCATGGCTAGACCAACCACAGAATTGCAACCACAGAACTTTTCCTCAAAAATGTGACGTAAACTTATGACACTAACATTTATACTGCAACTATTATGTCTGTTTATTCTTAAAAACAAAAACTAACCAAATTTTAAATTCTGCAGGGTGTGTCGTGGTACTTTGTTAAATGGCTGGGCTACCCATCGAGTGACAATACGTGGGAGCCTTTGAGTAACTTGGGTGGCTGCAGAAAACTCATCAGGAAGTTCCACCAGTGTGAGAAGCGGGAGAAGCTGAACCGCCAGGAGTTCAAACGCAAGCGAGAGCTGTCGGGCGAGTCCATCCTCTCCCTACCCAACAAGAAACCCAAACAGCTTCCCTTGGAGCAGGCCATTTCCCCCGTGGACCTGTCCAACCAGCGCAGGAATGCGCAGAAGGCGTTGAAGCGCTGGGAAGCTAAGCTGAACGAGGTGTGCACAGAGAAGGCCATCATTCTGGTAGAGAACTGTGTTGACCTGGAAGGCCCACCCAAAGACTTCACCTACATCAATGATTACAAGCCTGGGCCGGGGATTGTTATCCCCACCGACCCGTTAGTAGGATGTGACTGTGAGGATTGCAGCAGCGAATCAGGCTGCTGTGCTCAGAAGAGTGGCGCCCCTTTTGCCTACAACAAGCTCGGCAGGATCAAGGTGTGCCCGGGCAAGCCCGTCTACGAGTGCAACTCCCGCTGCAAGTGCGGCCCCAAGTGCCTCAATCGCGTGGTGCAGTATGGCCGACGGAAAGATGTAGCCATCTTCAGGACATCCAACGGATGTGGCTGGGGTGTCAAGACGCTCACGACTATCAGGAAAAATGCGTTTGTCATGGAGTATGTTGGAGAGGTGAGTTCAAGGAGATCAAGTCTTTATCTTCGCTTGAGGACTAGACATGAGTCCCTCCAAACTGTTCTCTTCCTGTTCTTATTTTATTAACCCTAACCCTCCAGGGTATTTTGGCTAGAATCCCTGCCAGACGCAACAGATTGCATACTTTGTCACATTGACTTGTGTGCAGATTCCAGCAAGATCAAGTAGTCACCACAGATGGACTGTGCTGGATCTGGCAGGGTTAGGGTTAATGTTTTTAATGTAAATCGCCATCACTCGAGGTGTGGGCTACAGAGAAAAGTGTGGAAGAACCAGCTCCTCACACTGAAACAAGACAATGTGATCTCTTCACAGTATAAATAGGGTTGGAATGCTTAACTCGTCCACAGTAAGGCATTAATCATTCCTCTCCCCAGGTTTAGGCGTAGAAGTGCCATCACTCAAACCAACTACATGTAGAATTACCTGCCCACCAATTCAATGCTCCAGCAGGCCTCGAATTACACGGCGGCCACGACGGCCAGTGCCGTCGATGCCCTTGCAACTGGCCGTGGTGCCCCTCGAAAAAATACCATTTTCACGGCCATAATGTCAAGCCCTTTTCCCCTGTTGGCCGTCGTGCCCTTTTTATGAAAGTTAAATATTTACTTGTGTTAGTTTTCAGCCTACGATGCATCTTGTGCTTGTGACGTGTTTTAATGTATATCCAGCGCAATCCGCTCGAACGAGTCAAAGGAAGTTGCACTAGCGTAAATTGTTTACGTTCAACGCATTCGCGACTCTCTCGGCATCCGTTTTACACGAACACCCGACGTCTTTAAACAAGGGACCAGTCTAAAATAAAAAAACATTGACCAACAGAGGGCGCTCTCTGTTGTTTGAACGCCCTCTTCTGGTGGAATTGTTGCACCGCATGACTATAAAAACTTTTTTAATGAATGAATCCCGTCACCGTCCAAAACTTTTCGAATTAAACTACAAGAATTTAATAGAGTAACAATGCCGCGAAAAGAGCGTTTGAAGCGGACTGTTAAAGGTGAACTAGAACACTCTGCTGCCAAATGCAAGAAATTGGACTTCTTTTTTATTTTCAAATTTTGGCCTTGGTGCCCTTTCTACTGGCCTTGGTGCCCTCCCAAATTTTGAATACTCCAAGGCCAAAGTGTCCTTGCCCTAAAAAAATTGTAATTCCAGGCCTGCTCCAGACCACTAGGCCATGCCACTTGAGTAACAATCATGTATGTTTTTGTTGACCCTGTATTTGCTTTGATTCCACTAGGTCATAACTAACGAGGAAGCAGAGAGACGAGGTCAGATCTACGACGCCAACGGACGAACTTACCTGTTTGACCTGGACTACAACGATGGCGACTGCCCTTTCACTGTCGATGCCGGTCAATACGGCAATGTCTCCCACTTTGTCAATCATTCAGTAAGTAAACCCCAATCACTCAGTCTAAACAAGAAAATGGTGTGTTTACGGTTTAAACCCGACCGACTTGGCGGCCAAACTATCGACCTCCAAACTTTTGATTGCCATTTTGCTCGCTGATAATTTAAAATTAACACTGGTTTAAATTATTTTACACGAACATAATAATTGTCTGCGCTTGAAACTGGATAGAAATGAAAACAAATTAATAATAACCAACAAAATTAAATTATTTCTCTACCTACCTCCCCGGATTCTGTAAACACACCATTTATTTTGTTTGGCTTCAGTAAGTTAACAAATAAATGATCCAATTAAATTTAAATGATCAGTTTGATTGAGCCGGATGGTACAGAGATGCTGATATTGCACACAGCTCGTAATGCCATCTGTTAGTAGTTCTGCCAATTGCTCTGATCTACGGAGTTATAACTTGGTTGCCGCTGTATTGGAGCCAGATGGGAATTTTCCCTTATCTTTTTTCCCCAAAAAGGTTTAATTCAAAGGAAGGGCAAAAGGCAATATTGAATTTACATCACTCTAACACAAAAAATGAAGATATTTTCGTGATTTTTATTAAAAGAACATCTTGTGAAGTCTTGAAGTTTTTTTTCCTTTAAAACAAGTATTTTAAGGAATGTCTTTGTGCAAATACAAACATACATGTACTTTAGATTATTTTGCAGATTTTTCATCCCCCCCCCCCCCAGTCTTGCTTCTGGAAATGATTTGACATAGCCTGATCTCCTTTCTTTCCCCCAGTGTGATCCCAACCTGGTGGTGTATGGTGTCTGGGTTAATACTCTGGATCCCAGGCTACCTAGGATAGCCCTGTTTGCTAGCCGGGAGATCAGGGCGGGAGAGGAGCTTAACTTTGACTACCAGATGACAGGTACGGTCCTGGCTAATGGCATTTTTATTTAAATTCCAAAGTGCATTTTTTTAGTAACGATACAAGATCACTAGTCATAACCCAAGCCCATCAAACTCCAACTGCAGGTTTTGCTATGTTTTGGCAGGTTTGGTACCAAACATTAGCAACTTGTTGTGGGACTTTGTTTGACTCAGTACAAAAGGCCCAGGGAGACCCTGTTGAATCTTGTGAGGTTCAGGGCAGAAAGGCATGAGACTTTTTAAAATGTTTGAGTTTAGGGGAAGGGCACAGGTATTTCTTCGTGGGTACACTAACCCATGGTACCTTGCACAGTTCCTGGCCAAATGTAAATGTTGGAGTTTTGTGGAGTTCACAGGCATTTTTTCGTGGGTTCACCCACTCACCTACGGTCCCTGGCACAGCTCCTAGTCATGTTTTTATTTTTATGTAGAGTCGACTCTTTTTAGTACAAAAATGGAATTCCGGTGATTACAAACATATTCTTGGTCCCAGCCAAACTGTGCGCGTTTCTATAGGAAAAAAATGCTTATAACGAAATCTGATTGTACAAAATAATTCCTGTTACAACGAAAGGTTTTGCTTGTTGTTTATTTGTGTATTAAAAAGTATTGTTAGCGATCGATTTATAACGAAAGCTTACAAAGCGTAGCCCATGGCTTTTCATTTTACAGGTAGAAAGTTGTCAACAGTTGATTCATCTTGCCGATGGAAAATATATTTGACTACTAGCCTGGCTATTTCTTGAAGTAAAATTGAGCAAAACAAATATAGAATGGACTTGAACTTGAGGTTCTCAATAGAGCTGGCAAGACTGTTGGGGTGTAATCATTAGTCTGCTGGTCTGGGGTAATTTGATATTGTTTCCTTTTGATTTATGTGTAAGTTAAGGTGTGCAGGGGCCAATTTCATAGAGCTGCCTAAACAGAAAAATTGCTTAAGCACAAAACATTCTTGCTTAGTAAAACCAGCTTACCAGCCACAACTTTATGTGATGTATATTGTTTGTGAATCTGTTTGGAGCTTAGCATAACAATCGCATTGAATGTTGGCTCCTTACCTGATTTATTAAGCAAGGGTTTTTGTGCTTAAGCAAATCTTTGTGCTTAAGCAGCTCTATGAAATTGGCCCCAGGACTGTATTTTGTATCGATTCTTCATTTGTTATTTCCCCTCCTTGATATTCCAGGTGAACTCAATACCTCAGGCTCAAGCTCCAAGCTTCAACCCATCCGGTGCAGATGTGGCGCCAAAAATTGCAGAGATTTCCTCTTCTAAAAGTTAATTTTTTTAACACTTTTGACACAGCTGTTCTCACCATGTTGTTCAAAACTATGTACCTTACTTGATTCTACTGAAAGTTGTTGAGTGTTTTATGAGTGTAAAAAGGTGTTTTTATTACCACAGTGGATACAGAGTATTCTACAAAAAATAAACAAGCGGTCGATGGTTTTGAGGCAAGTATGTATTCAGAGGATTTGCTTTCCTAATACAGTGACATGTGGAGGATTGCTTTAGGTTTGGTGGGGTTGTGAACCTTCCATATTCCATTCACTGTGGACCTGTGAACAAAAGATGTCCACAGGATGCAGAAAGAAGTTACGGTTTTTGGACTAGCACACGTCTACACTCCACAGTCCGTTTTCCTCTCTGAAAAAGAGTTTCAGAGGGAAAATGGGGTTAGGGTTATGTGTAGAAAAATGCAGATAAACAGTTTTAAAAAAAAATTAGTATATAGCCAACCTTTTATTTTACTACACAAAAACAAAAGAGGAATGTCCACAGTACTTTTGGAACGTAAGAATGTGTGCGCGTCAGAAACACAACAAAGGGGGAAAACAGGTGGAAGTTCTTGATTGGAAAGAGCTGGGGTTTCTTGCGTTGTTTTGCTTGTTTGTGTCACTTTGTTTGGTCGACAGTAACCTTTTGTTGACATCGATTGGTCCCATTCTTTTAGCTGGGTCAAGTCCCTTGATAGTTATTGCAGTAGTACTGTACTTTATACTGCAAAACACTTCTGTGACCCATAACATTCATCGCCTCACGCAGATTTTAACCGTCGCGCTTCGTATGCAACTTTTGACCAGTGAGGAAGCCGCTGCAACTGACAGGTGTAAAACTTGATCAGCATTGCAAGTATTCAAATATGCGGTCAAGTACATTTTTGAATAATTAAATATTCCTTTTTTTTTCTAATGGGAATAGTCTCCCCAACTCTCTGTGTTTTTTACCATGCATCTCATACAGCCTCACATGATTCTAACCTTGGCAAATGACATGCATTGTAATGAAATAACTGTTAATAGGTCAGGTTTGTTTATATTTTTTGTTTGTAGTGTAGTTTGACAGGCTATCAGTTTGGTTAGATGTTTTCAGTTTGTAAAGAGAGAACGTTGGTCATTAGTGATTATTACTACGCCTCATAAATATTCATGAATAAATTGGAGGGCGTCATTGGCCGATACCGTCGCGTGTCTGGAAGTAAAAATGATACTCGGCCAGGTGACGTCATCTCGGTGAGTATCCAGCTCACTGCCGTGCGGTATTCTTTTCTGGTAGCACCAAAAATTCCCTCTGGAACCTGCCTCGTTGACATGTAGTCTGTGGGTGTAATCTTTACGGAACCAGTCTCAGTAACGTTACTAGATTTTGTTCATTGACTGACGAAGAACTTGAATATCTTGTGCTGAAAAAAAATGCAAAATCTACAATGGCAGTTATCGACAAGGCAGTGAATATTTAGAGGTGTAGTACATGTAAAACAAATACAGCATGGTTTATTTCTGGATAATAGTGGGAATTACTAGTCCCTCTTTGTAGATCAGCTCGACTACCGACGCCCCTCGAATTGACCTACACCTCAGGACCAGTAATTCCCACTACTTCCCCTCAAACCATGCTGTATTTGTATACTAAAATGACTGGTGTAAAGTATTCAGAACTTCAGTGTAAAGTTTCATAATTGACATTAATGTTAACCCAAAGGAAAGCTGTACCACTTGCTGGTTCTAAATAACCTTGTTGTTTGCTATGATATCCTTCATTACTGATATCAAGATAGTGCTCAAGGATATGGCTGTCTTGAACAAATCTGTCTCAAAACGGCCTGTCCAAATGCGTACAATTGCCTTTTTTTGCATTTAGATTCATTTTGAGGAAATTAAAAAACCTATTTTTAAAATTAATGGAAAGAATGTTGCAAACTGACATTTTTTTTTCTTAATATCATCTAAATAAATTTCAAAAATTGTGAAAAGTTATAAATCTTGGGCTGAGAAACATTTCTAATTTTGTTAGGAAATAATTTTCTCGAGATTCATAGACTTTATGCAGTACACAGCCACTGAGGTAGCGTCAGGTTACTACATTCTTTCCCAATTCATATTTGTTGTAGTTGAATAGATGTTTTTTTCCCTTCACCAAGAAACATTTTCCTCCAGAGTTTACTGGGGCCAGTCCGTGTTCACCAACCAACAACATATTCCAGTAATTGCTGGGGTGATGTGTGTGACTCGTCACCACAAAGTAAGCATAAAGTTTAACTTTTTATGAATCAAGATTTTGTTTGTTATTCCTTGCTTCTGTGAAACAAAAGGTTTTCTAACGATAGCATTCGGTGGTACTGAGTTTTTAAAAAAATAGAGAATTTCAACTGAATTGTATGCTCTACAAGGTAGTTAAACTAAGATAACCGATCAAGTTAATATTAAACCGTATGAGGAATTCAATGTCTCAAGTATTCTGGTCTGAAATGAATGTTACATCTTATGTTTATTTCATAGGGTAAAAATCTCATTCAAGATGTTTCTCTTTTAAAGTGGGTGTGTCTGTGCTTTAAAGGGGTTGCAACTTTAAAAATTGATTTTCGAATTGAGTTGATAATTTTCTGGCAGTGTATTTGTTATGAGCTTTCGATTGAGACATCGCATGAATAAATTGGCCAACGGCGAGTAATTAATTAATAACATTTAAATTTTAAATTAGGAGCGTCCAAGTGTGTACAACTGAACTGGAGCCCGCAATTAGCGCAAGGATAAAAGCCACTTTTTAACAATGTGTAAAGGTCTGCTAATACAAACTATACAGTACATGGTCTTCCTTCAAAATTCGTTCGGAAAAGAAAAGTTTTCAAAAAGCGTGTACAACCCAACTTATTTAGTACTTGATTGAGCCGAATGTCTTAAATTTATTGGACTAAACAAGTAGTCGCTGATGTACAAATGTGGGGATTTGTTGGTGCAAAGTATTCCTCTTATCATTGTTTTCTGGATAATAATATGCAAAGATTGGTATTGGTTCACTTTTTGGTCGACTTTTTGGTCGACTTTCTGTAAATGATTTTAAATGGTTTTGTCGATTGCAGTAGTTTTAAAATGAAACATAATGTGAAATGCTTCCTTCCTGTAAATAATGTATAAATACATCTTAGACATTAAAGTAAAAGGTTTATAAATACCACTGGAATTGTCGAATAAATGCATTGTTGTATTCAGGTTTGTTGTGATTGTTAATGATCCAAATTGAAATTACAAACTGACAGCTCTGCATATGGATCAAGCAAAATTATAGAAACTCTTGGTATTTAAAGCCATCACGAAAAGTCATGGAATATATTTTTTCTTTTGGCATTTTACAAAGACTGATAAGCAATTGATATTCACAAGAAAAAAGTAATTAAATCCGTGTAGCAGACTTTCAGACTGAAATACGGACTCACTAGTAGTATAGACCATGTGCCCTCTGACGTCACGTGTTTACATCTGTATTCAAATGTGCCCGGCAGTATGCACACACATCGTGTTTAACATAAAATTTGCTTAAAGAGTGACGTCGCAGGTCAGATCGCCTTTGAATTATGTGACCTCCGATGTCATCTCTTAACCAAATTTATGTAAAACATGATGCGTGCGCATATTGACGGGCACATTTGAATACAGATGTAAACAGAGGCACATCGTCTATTGCGCTGCTACACCGAGTGATGATCATGACAATAAGGAGAGTGACCGGTCACATGATGAGAGGGTTTAACCAATAATAGGGAAAATGCTTATGGGTGCTCGCTGGTCTTGTGTCAAACTAGCAAAATAGGCAGGGAAAGTGGCATATTTCTAGAAAACAAAACCAACATAATGCTCAATATTGTGGGTCTCGATTTCAATAGACTGTTTTCTTAAATGCCTAAGGCCGCTGTTTCTATGATTTAACGGTATATGATCAATAGTGAATTCAACCAAGAAAAAGGCATGAACTATAAGGGACTATAACCAACTATACAACCAACTTTTGCTCTGCTTCTGTCGTCAAAGCTTTACCCCTTGATGCCGTGGACCTATGGCCGATATGGCCGCTAATCACTTCTGGAATGCTGTTGTCAGTTGTGCTACACCGCAGAACATGGCCTGTGTCGCAGTTGCACGCTCGTTTCCATTGTGCAGCACAGCTTCAGGACAAAAGCGTATAATGCGTTGAACAATATTGGTTGGTGTCGGGGAGTTAAAAAGAAAATTGAGCACTCGGACTTCTTCACTTTAAACTTGTTTACTACGCCAACCAGTCATATTTTGATTTGCGTCCTCTTGTGATAATTCATAAACAGCATTCCAAACATGATTCTCATCTGGCTTGCTTGTACCTATTCTTCACGAATTCACACGAAGCAAGAAATGGGACAGAGAAAACCAACCCTCCCCCCCCCCCCTCCCCCCTCCCTCCCCCTCCCCACTCCCCTTTTTGATGGTCATTTTGCTTGCGGAATGCTGTCGTTTCTCAGATTTTCTTTTAGGTTTTTAGGGGGGGGGGGGGGGAGAGGGGGAGAGAGAAGGGGGGGGGGAGAAGGGGGGGGGGACAGAAGGGGGGGGGGACAGAAGGGGGGGGGGGACAGAAGGGGGGGGGGAGGGGGGGGAGGGGAGGGGAGAGAAGGGGGGAGAGAAGGGGGGGGGGGGAGAAGGGGAGAGAAGGGGGGAGAGAAGGTGGGGGGGACAGAAGGGGGGGGGGGGGTGTTAGATAACAATAGTCTAAATAGTGTATAGGTATTGGGACTAAGGGGGGAGTCCGTCGGTCCCATATCTTGCTGGGTATAGATTCACAAACCAACTACAAATTAGAACTCACGAGGGGTGATATTTGACACATCATTTCTTTAAAATGACAGCAGTGATAGAAGGAATAATGTTAAGCGATTTCACAATGGTTGGTTACTTTAGGGGGTTATATCTTTAACCCCAACTGTTTTGCTGTGCAACATTTTGTATTGCACAACAGCATAACAGGTTAAAGTTAGGTGTCAAAATGATTTTCTATATAATAAATAAAGATTAACTTATTTTACCATTAGTCCATGTGGAATCAAGTAAAAAGGTATCTTTCAGCCTCATGTTAATTTGCGGGATCCAGGCAGAATTGAAATTTGTGACCTTCAAAATTACCTTTGAATTCAAAGGGCGAATAGCTGGCTTGCACCTTATGATGGATGTGTAAAATAATTGCAAACAAAATTGGGTAGATTGGGGGAGAGATTTCAAAAAAGGTAAATTCCGATGAACAAATTATTCTTCTCTTAAAACGAGTGACAGCAGGTAATATAATTTAACAGAATACTCTAGACTGTTATTTAATTGTCAGTCTAAATCTAATGAGAAATTTTTATATTTTGAGAATTTGTTTTATGTTTGGAAATGTATATTACATTTAAATGAACATACCGGTAACAGCATGGATGACTGCTATTACCACAAAAAAACGAAATATTTGTCCATAACACTTCAGTATTCGCCTTGTCAAGTACAATGGGAAGTAATTTTTATCAAGATAAGGTTTGTATCAATTCACAAAACAGTTTCCATGCACACAAAACCAAACAACGAGGGCGGCATTTGAATGGACAAGAATACAACAGTTTTTGTAACCTATCTAAGAGGGTATTTGTTGACAAGAATAAAGCCAAACAAGCATTGGTTACCAGAAAAATCACACTATTTTGTATTTATTCCAAGTAAGTAATGACGTTGAAATCAATTGTAAAAAGAAATTGTCAGTGTATAAAATCAAAGTTTAAAGATAAAACGGAAACAGATCTTTGATTTTAATACATAAGTCATCAGTGCAGAAACAAATTATGAATTACAAAACTTTAGAGGTCGAGTGTTATAAAAGATATAATTATTTATATTGAAATTAACAGCAAAACAAATATTTTTACTGAAACAATAAACATTTTTTATAAATTTTGAATTTCCCTACAATTCTTTATTTTGTTTTATTTTTAAGGCTTAGTAATACATCCAATACATCAATTCGATAGGTTATTTTCTGTCCTACAAAATGTTGCAATGTTTTCTATTTCACTCTGCCATCATGCCGAGTTTAGTCTTTGAAATCTGGGACAATCAATATTTCTCACAACATTCGTTCGCACTGTCAAGTCATAATATTTAATTGGTGTACAATTTATTTAAAAAATGAAAATTAGAACAAATCTAGACATTTTATTTTACTCAAACCATCACAGTGCATAGTTCATGAATTGTGGGCTGATTCTTATCTCTTAGGGGTTTTAAAAGACAACAATTGAGAAATTAAAATGATTTTCAAATATGTTGGTTAAAAATAAACATGCTTGATAATATGTTTTGCAAATGAGAATCTAATAATACATGTATTCTAAATAGTGCCCCAAATAAAATAAAATTTCACTAATAATTAAGAGGGTCTAATATTTCGATCTTATCAGGATCTTTTGAGGCAACAGAATTTGAATTCATTACATTTTATTACATGTAGTTCTTAGTATTCAATTCAATTAATAAAGTTGTTGGGCGCGAACAGTGAATCTGCGCCATCACTCGATCGTGCAGAAATGCACCCGTGTGATTGGTCAATCCGGTAGGTAATCTCTGACGTTACTTACTTCCTGTGAATCTGCGCTATTGGTCAATCGTGGAGGAGTGTTTTGTAACAGCGAAGGGAAGTCAGATATTTCCTACTGGATTGACCGATCGCACAAGTTTATTTATTGAAAATAAGTTTTTAATTATTTCTAAAAATAAAAAAGCATCTAATTGTTGGTGTACTGTGAACAAAATGACACGATTTGGAAATCCCAATTTTTAAATACTTGCAATTGAGTATAATACCTGCTATCCATGTGCACATGTACATGTATGGTTATGTACGTGTACTGTATACAGTACACTCGCTAGTCTTGGCCCAAGCTGATTAGTATTTTGTTCGTTGACGCAGTTGGTGCCTTGATAAGTCTGTCAATAGTGCTATGCATCGTTGAAATGTTTGGCAGGCGCTATGCATTGCTCGCTGGTACATGTATATGTCAACAAAAAGAAATACAAATTCAGTCTTGGATCAAGACTATACACTCGTACTCAGTGTTAGAATGCATGGTGCGCCGTAGACAGCTGCAAACAAAGGGGAGGATTGTAACTTTGGAACTAAGTGAGTAAATTATTTACAAAATTGTATAAAGCCAAAAGCATTGTTTGTCTGTTTATATACCTACATGTACATCATGTATGTTTAAAGGGATCGTATACGTTTGGTAATTTGAACCCACTGTTTGTTCCAATCCTACATAGTTATATATATATATATATATATATATATATATATATATATATACCATAAAACTAACCTGTACAAATTTTATTTCAAAAGGTGGTAGCGATTTTGAGATATTGCTGAAAATCTAGAGCGGTTATGTCCACGCAGGAAGATCAATCTGCATTGGAATACAGTCTGAGAAACGTCACTGCAGTAACGCTTCTCAGATTCAAATTTTTGGGATAAAAAGTGATAACTTTTTCCATAACCGCAGTACTTCAAAGTGAAAAGTTTCTAAAAATGCATTATACTATCCAAAGCTGCTGTACTTCTTACCAAGTAAAGTTTTTATTGCCATTAATTTTTGGAGTAATTACCAAACGTATACGATCCCTTTAAATTTGCCTAAAACTTATATAAAATAAATATAAAAATTCCGGAGGGAACTTCTTTTTGATTCACCATGTAGAATAATAACTCAAAAATTGTTGGTAATAATAATAATAATATCAGGATTTATAAAGCGCCATTCCATCTAGATCATGGCGCTACGCAACACAAAATAATGTAAACATAGACATATCAAGAGGAAATTGGAAACAAGTGAGTTTTTAAGTGGTTTTTAAATAACGAAATAGTGTCCAGTGATCTGATGTGGAAGGGTAAAGCGTTCTAAAGTTTTTGGCTGGCAATTGTGAAGGCTTTGTCAGTAAAAGTGTTCTTAGATCTCGGCACTGACAACCGCGTAAAAAGGTCAGCATTTGCCTAGTCTAGTAGAATTGTCTTGTTGCATGACATCACTGGCACAGATTCACCTTTAGCAATTAAAAGCCGGACTGCCTCGACCCGCTCTGGTCGGAGCCCCTTGCCTTCTGGAGTACAAGGGATCTCAAAATCTGACGAGCTACACGACACCACTGAACCCTGCGAGCTCGGCAGGATGGTATCCTGAGATTGGCTGGTGCCCTGCGACAGCTCCAGGTATTCATCATCATCGGTAACCTGTGTGTCATCAGTTGCCATAGGAACTACCGAGCCGGCTGATGAATTCTGGGAACTTAGCACAACAGTTCCATGCGATTCTGACTCGATTACAGTTCCGCGGACACCAGCGTGCAATTTGTCTGTGTTTTTGCGTTGCCCAGCGTTATCCCTATCTTGACCAGAAGCTTCTCTTGATGAGCAAACTGCAGGTATCACATGGGATTCTTGACTTCTTAAACCTACCGAGTCTGTCTTGAGCATCCTGCAGTCATAAGGGCACTCTGGTGCAACCTCCCTCTGCAGTGCCATTGTGCCAACCAAGATGCCACTTCCACGCTCGTGTTGTGCATCTCTAAGACCTGGAAATGTAACAGTCTTCATCTTGTCTTTCTGATCACGTGCAACACGCGCCCTGTCATCCAACTGATCATCTTTGCAACAACTCTCCTCTAAGTTGACTGGGATACTTTGGTACGTACCCCTCACCAACTCCCTGTCAGCAACCGATGATTCATGGCTGTTCTTGACGCTGTACTCTTCCGTTTTGCCTAACTCTTTCTGGTAGCTGTCCAACTTGGTAATGCTGCCATGTTTGGCCTTAATGCAATTCGCAATGTTTGAGGGTTCGCCATCATCTGCTGAGTACGTATCAGAAGGTCCTGTCTCAGCAAGTGAATACTGTTGTGCTGGGGGAGGGGGCGTGGCTGTTTCCAGTCCACCCACTTCCCTGTCAGTTTCCACGTCCGGCAGAAACCTCAACCAACTGTCAATCTCGGCACGTTTAGACTCCCTTTGCGGTCGTTTCTCAATTACACCCTCCATCTCACCGGATGGTAAACCAGCACCCTGTAATGACCCGACTGGGTTGCTACGCAGTTTATGTGGTGTGTAATCACTAAGCGAGTTGACAAAACCTCCGAGCCTATCGTCTAGTTCCTTAGATCCTTCCTGACTATCTTCCACATGGTATTGGTCTGACGCTGAGTAATACATGTCTAGTTCCCCACTGCTCAGATCGCTGTCGTCCATTGCTAGGTAACATTCTTGGGTAGAACCTTCAAGAAAGTCTCCCGACTCGGAAGATACATGTACATCTAGAAAGTAAAGTGAATTAAGTTTTATTTGAGCAGTATATGTACATACTGTCATCGGAAATGGCTCCAGAGGAGCCAGTAAAAATATTGGGCAATCTGGAACCTGAATCAGAAACTAAATTTAACTTGTTTTGATCTGTGTAACACTGTCATGCAGAAACACCAGTCTGAAGATCTGTGGTGCGATCCATGGCAATTTCTGACCAAAATATTTGAGCAAAAGATAATTATTATTTAGATTGTTTTTCAGCCAATAAGAGATAGATAATTAGTATATCTAGCTCTGGAAGCTCGTTTTGAGGCTGCTCGTTTTGAGGCTGCCAGTTTCCGGTTATTAAACTAACCGTGTAACCGTTGTTACGGTTAACGGTTAACCGTAACCAACATTAAAAAAAAATAAAAAATAAATAAATAAATAAATAAAAAAAATTAAAACAATTAAATTAAAACAAAATGCATGGGCTTCATCCAGAAATTTAGTGTGTGCGCGTAGTACACACGATTGCTAATTGTCTGCATTAAATTGTATAGGCCGACTGGCTATATGTTAGATAAGCTATTAGAAATGTCCATACAACATTTATTCAATTGTACTATTTGTGACCTGCTCCAACGAAACCAACGCAAAGTTGACAATTGGTGGGGTTTCTTTTATTTAACAAAATAAAAATAAATTAAAAACAATTTAAAAAAACCAAAAAAACGAAAAAACAAAAAAGGTTAACCGAACCGGAAAAAGGTTAACTGAACCGGAAAAATGTAACCGTTTGAACGGTCGGTTAACCGTGTAACCGTGTAACCGTTGCAGGTTTAGCTCGTTTTTGACATGCATGTACGTACGACAGGCATGCAACTCTTGCGATGCAGAAAGAGGGAAAGGCAAAATACGGTGTGCAGCCCAGAAATGTTTCATTTCTGAGAAGCCATGTGGTGCATTATATTCTGAGCAGTTTTTGACCACTTGAATTGAAAGCAGAGTGACCGATTTTAACCTAATTTTATGGTATGTTTTTCACACAACAATTTACATTTTATTTATTCTAAATGTTGACTGGTAATCTCGATCCTCACTATTATTGTTTCTATTTATTGTTCTGATAATTCCAGCAATTACCAATGGTGTATCCTACCTTTACATCCACCCATTCCTGATAATTCAAGCAATTACAACCGGTGTATCCTACCTTTACATCCACCCATTCCTGATAATTCAAGCAATTACCAATGGTGTATCCCCATTACTGATAATTCAAGCAATTATACCAATGGTCACATATCCTACCTTTGCATCCTGATAATTCAAGCAATTACCAATGGTGTATCCTACCTTTATATTCACCCATTCATGATAATTCAAGCAATTACCAATGGTGTATCCTACCTTTATATTCACCCATTCATGATAATTCAAGCAATTACCAATGGTGTATCCTACCTTTACATCCACCCATTCCTGATAATTCAAGCAATTACCAATGGTGTATCCCCATTCCTTATAATTTAAGCAATTACCAATGGTGTATGTCTTACCTTTACATCCACCCATTCCTGATAATTCAAGCAATTACCAATGGTGTATCCCCATTCCTTATAATTTAAGCAATTACCAATGGTATATCCTACTTGATCCACCCATTCCTGATAATTCAAGCAATTAGCAATAGTGTATCCTACCTTTACATCCACTTATTCCTGACAATGCAAGCAATTACCAATGGTGTATCCTACCTTTGCATCCACCCATTCCTGATAATTCCAGCAATTACCAATGGTTTATCCTACCTTTGCATCCACCCATTCCTGATAATTCAAGCAACTACCAATGGTGTGTCCTACCTTTGCATCCACCCATTCCTGATAATTCCAGCAACTACCAATGGTGTATCCTACATTTACATCCACCCATTCCTGATAATTCCAGCAATTACCAATGGTGTATCCTGCCTTTACATCCACCCATTCCTGATAATTCCAGCAATTACCAATGGTGTATCCTACCTTTACATCCACCCATTCCTGATAATTCCAGCAATTACCAATGGTGTATCCTACCTTTACATCCACCCATTCCTGATAATTCCAGCAATTACCAATGGTGTATCCTACCTTTACATCCACCCATTCCTGATAATTCCAGCAACTACCAATGGTGTATCCTACATTTACATCCACCCATTCCTGATAATTCCAGCAATTACCAATGGTGTATCCTACCTTTACATCCACCCATTCCTGATAATTCCAGCAATTACCAATGGTGTATCCTACCTTTACATCCACCCATTCCTGATAATTCCAGCAATTACCAATGGTGTATCCTACCTTTACATCCACCCATTCCTGATAATTCCAGCAATTACCAATGGTGTATCCTACCTTTACATCCACCCATTCCTGATAATTCCAGCAATTACCAATGGTGTATCCTACCTTTACATCCACCCATTCCTGATAATTCCAGCAATTACCAATGGTGTATCCTACCTTTACATCCACCCATTCCTGATAATTCCAGCAATTACCAATGGTGTATCCTACCGTTAACTAATTATTGACTTACTATTTACTCGATTATAGCTTTGACTTGGGGTCCCATCAAGTTGAGTGGCCTTTCCAAGTTGCTAATGCTAAACTATTATTATTAAAACTATCGACTAAAATCATCTTACTTTCCATGGCTTGCTCATCACACAAGTCTTCTATTTGTGGTTGGCGCTCCTTTCGTTTCTTGACTGGAGGCGGGGAGGAATTAAACATCTCTACAAACTCATCGTTGTTTTCATCATTGGCACGAGATGCTGAGAAATTAAAGAATAAGAACAGAAAATGTTTTTATTTTGTTTTCAAAGAACAATCGAGTCTAAGTTTCAAGACCACACTTTGCATGTCTCTATCTTCTTGTAGGGATGTAGTCGATTCCATCACAAGTCCAAAAGTCACAAGAAAAGAAAAAAACAAGCAATGCTTTTGTCAAAGCTCATTTGAATAGTTTATTGGGGCGATTTGAATTGAGAAAGTGCCAAAGTGTATGGGTAGAAGAAAACTCTCTGAAAAAAAAGGGAAACAAAATGAACTATGTCCGTTCGTTGAACACAACATAGGGCTTTTCCAAACTTTTTTTTTTCATATTTCATTTTAAAATTGAACCGTTGTACTATAAAATTATTCAAAACTATTTAAAACGAATTTAACACACTTAAAAGTTCGCGCCGGGATTATTTTAACATCACCGAGCCAAGGCGCGGGAATATTTATAACGAAACTCGATCCGAGGCGGGTTCAGGCCGATGGTCCTGGGAATCACACCCACGCATCCAGCCTCGCTGCTCGCTGCTCGCTGCTGACAGACATTTCCGGCGTTGCACATGACGTGTTTATGCGTCATCTGCTTTGAATCTGGGGGAAACTTTGCGTGTATATACCGGTACGTCATATCCGGCGCCAACTGGTTAAAGGTCTTTTTTTCTAACTTCCGGTCTGCTGACGTCAATGGAAAAATCAAGGGGGGAGGGAAAGCAAGAGCTAATTCGGAGCGTACTCTGAAACAGCTAAAAATCCAAGTTAAGAAATTGTGCAGAGTTTTCACATAAAGTTCAAACAAATTTGATACATAAGTATATTTCTGCAACCTTTCACTATCAATTGACCCTCCTAGAATCCTTGTGGAGAAGCCCTTGTCAACTTCCCCTCCTGACCACAATGGCCTCGTCCAATTATTATTCAACTTGCTGTTTGAGACCTTTAACAAAAACTTGCCAAGATCATCATCATACAAAACAGCTTCAATTAACATCTGCCCAGGGCATATCAACCTCTTCTGCTTTAAAACCCCACAAAGAAAAAGTGTAAAGACTCCACAAGTAGATTTCATACAAACATAAGAAAATCAAACAGAGGAAGTGCAATAAAAAAGCAAAGAAAAGCAAAGAAACTAAACAACAGTTTTTAGTTTTTTTCAATTTTGCACTTCTTTGCTATCAAAACATACAAATGACAACTGCTATTAAAAATGTATCATAAAAAAAAATACTAATATTTACATGTATATTGTAAACCTTTTTTTCCTTTCAAGAGCTTGCGACTGTTACAGTCAAGATACAGACAACAAACATATATCCCCTTGGACTCACGTTGCAAATTTTACTTTAATTTCCATCGTCACCACTAACCCCTTCTACTACATTGGAACATTCCATAACCCTGGCTCCTTGTTAACCCTCTGTGGGTCAGACCCATTGACAAACAATACCCACCCACACACACATGACATGGACATGACCCTAGCAGCTGGCATGGTAAGTATCCTAGTGTAATATCCTAATGTAATATCCCAGTGTACATGTATTGTATGTACACGTACACGTACACGTACACGCACACCTATGTACACTCGCTAGACAATTATCACCAATTATCGCAGGAGCATCATAAGACTGAAATTTAGATGAGAAACATCTCGGAGAACTATCTGGAATCAAGCTGATGAATGAAGACAAACTATGGAAGGTAAAACGAGCATTCATTTACAGTTCTTGTACACTACATCGATACTGATGATAGTCACATACTGTACATAAAATATAGTGAATAGTTGAGTTAAAATATAACATTATGTACGTTTTACAGTATGGTCTGCAGACACATGTACATGTACATATGTACTATCATGTACATGTACATGTTATTGGTGGCAGTTGTTATTGTTGTGTAACAGTAATGCGTATGTATTCACCGCTAATCACGGTCGTAAGACAAAAGAATTGGGTACGTCCATGATTGACAAATCAAATCGTGTACAAATCCTATGGAGGTCATCCGAAAATGTTAGAGTACACGTATAAACAAAAAAAGGGAAGACGGTCGAACAATGCCCCGTCCAGGATTGGCGGTGTTTACCAACCTGTATGCACAGGTACATGTAGGTTTGGGGTAAGCCATTGCGTTGTCTATGCTATGTCAATTCAGAAAATATTTGTGGGGGGGGGGGGGGGGGGGGGGGGGTCAAAAAGGAAGTTCGTTTGTTTGTGTTCCATGGGCTTGTGCTCATAGGTTGGTTTTTTCACCTATTATCACTTTTTGTAATACATGAAAAGGGGACCTATTGTACATTGTATATTTCCCTTTTGTCATTTCAACAAAGGTTTTCACATCTTTGGGCTTCACAGTGAATCGATATTGAACATATCACAGGTGGCAGTCAACAATTGCCAAGTTGTTCATCCTGTGTGGCAGACAGTGCACGTCAATAGCATCATTTATGAATCCAATGTGATGTGAGGCATTTAATGGTATAATGCCATTTGCACTTTGTATGCAAACACAACAATACGAGATGCGTTGTTTCTTTTAATTTGTTGAGTTGTTTTTTAGCTCTTGTTTTGGCTGGATTCAAATGTGTTGAAGGAATATAAAAGGACGCACAAAACTTCATCAATTCTTTTGGTACATTGCGTTATGGGGACCATCCATAGGGTTTGTGTGCTAAGGGAAATCTCTCTAAACTCAAACTCAGAATATTCTAAAATTCTAAAATTCTCAACATTACCCTAATTTTGTCTTCTACATTTTCTTTTATTATACCCTAACCCAATTTTACCTCTAAACTTGTTTACTGAAGACCCAACGCGCTATGGGGACTCCACTACTCTCCCCACTACTCGGTCTGTTTTTTTCAAACAAAATAACCTGTCCCCTCAACTAGGTTGAGGCTAGAACACATTTTTCCCTTTGTTCAAAAAAAGAGCACCCTGCAGGAAATTCAACTTCCACTTATAACTTGGACACTTCTTGACAATTAAAAAGCTTCCAAGGAACAGACTTGTACAGAATCGTGTGGGCACAGGAAACGCACGTTTGGGGGAAATATGTCGTTATATTTATGTTGCAGCATCAAGGGTACATGAATGAACCAGCCTCATTGCTGATTTGACTTGAGCTTGGGCAACCGCCTACAGCATCTGCCACCATTAATGATGGAATGTTATCACTAAACTTCCAACAGCGACTTATAAAACAGACCATATGTGACCTGTTCCCACGAAACCCGGACAAAGTCGACTTTTTAGTTTTTGAGATTATGCTTTTTTCAAATTCTCTAGGTTCTCAGCTTTAAAATGATGTATCATTTACATATGTACACCCACCCTATCTTCCCTGGGGTCTTGATTTAGTGATAAAACCCTGACAACCTAATTATGAGATAAACAGCTTTGAAGTTCAGAAAAGCGTATTATTTCTATACACAAATGTTTCACAAAATTGACCAAAAAAAACACTTCTGGTAGACGGATTTTGTTCAAATTTGAGGAGATTGTAGATTAATAGTGAGTGACTTAGGAAAACCTAAAACCTCAAAATGGTAAAATCCATCCAGAAATGACTTCAGGAATACATTGTGACAAAACACATTGTGCGACTTTGTCCGGGTTTCGTTGGAACAGGTCACATATACAAATTATATCCTCGATGTACCGGTGTTGGAGGATGTAAATATTTATGCCAAGTAAGAGAAAACTCAGACAAAAGCAAACTTCTGATGTTGCAGTTTATTTCATTTAACCCTAACTCCCTACCCATTTTTACTTACACATAACCTGAATCCTGCAAAATCCTCCAATTCCTAAATTGTTAAAACTCCAAGTAACCTGAATCCTGCAAAATCCTCCAATATTGGTCACTGGTGACCATACAGCCTGTATCCTGCAAAATCCTGCAGTCTTGCCCTGGCTGCAGTCAGTAAAAACCCAAGTAACCTCAATCCTGCAAAATCCTGCGATGCATCAAACTCCAAGTGACCTCAATCCTGCAAAATCCTTGTGTGTCACATTCAGCCTGATAACCTGAATCCTCCATATTCCTGCAGGGGTAAAACCCCAAGTAACCTCAATCCTGCAAAATCCTGCAATGCATCAAACTCCAAGTGACCTCAATCCTGCAAAATCCTGCATTTTGCAATGAGGAATTTGGAGGATTTGGGAGGGTTAGGGTTAAAGGTAGGATACACCAGTGGTAATTGCTTGAATTATCATGAATGGGTAGATTTAGAGGTTGTATTTTATAGTAAATATCGTTTAATCATAAATGCCGAGGAAAGCTAGAAAAATTGCGTTATTTTCAACTGGCGTCGGGCAGTGGTTTTTTATGTTGATAGTGATTTTTTCTTTTTTTCTTTAATTTTTCAAAACAATTAATATAGGATGTCTAGCATAATCATTATTTACTTTCAAATAAGTAAGATACTAAAAATTGTCAATATCTGCAAATGGTGTATCCTACCTTTCATAAGTATTCTCCCGATTCTGTGCGTACTTCGCTACCTGTGTGACAATCATAACAAAACCAGAGGCCTTGAAAACAGGTACACTGATGATAACACTAGATTACTCTAGAACTAATGCACACTGATCTTATTTTTCCAGAAGCTGTGAACATTTCGCTGGCCTTAATTGCATTCTGCGCAAACACAGCTGCACCATTGTCCCAGAGAACCCACTGAAATGACGCCAATAATTGAGCAGTAACTGAGTTTGCTCATGCGACAGTCTGGAGATGGGTGGACCAGTGGATGGATCACAAGAGAATCTTGAGATGTACAGTGCAATCAGAACAGGCAAATGGGTGTTAATTCACAGAGTGTTGTTACTGGTGTGGCTACTGAATGGGTGTGGGATGCAAGGCAGCCATGCTTGCCCAGAGCTCTGCGAATGCCAGAACCTCACAGTCATCTGCCCCGATGCGACGGAGATTCCTCGGGACATTCCTGCGGGGACCACCGTGCTCAAGTTTCCCCACCACCGTTTCACCAACCTGCCCAGCTACACATTCATACCTCACAATCTGCTCTATCTCAGGGAGTTGCACATACGCCAGGGAAACTTAGAGGTAATTGGTGAAAACGCCTTCCACGGGCTTCCTGACCTGATCAAGCTGCATCTAGACTACAACAACATCCGAGACATCGACGCCAATGCCTTTGATGGTTTGAGGAAGGTAGATTACCTGTATTTGTATTATAATAAGCTGCAGCAAATCCATCCGAGGCAGTTTGCGGGTCTGCCGAAACTGAGGTGGCTGTCGCTGAGTTTCAACGCCCTGACGGATATCCCGGCTAATGCTTTCCAGGGATTGGAGCGTCTCCTAACCCTGTACATCCGCTACAATCACCTCTCAGAGCTCAGGGACTACCAGTCTTTCAGCGGACTACATCAGCTGGAATTACTAAGCCTGGAGAACAACCATGCCCTAAGAACCATCGGGGATGAGACTTTTAGTCAGCTGTACTCACTGACTGACCTGGAGCTGGGAGGCAATCAACTGACTTCCGACAGCTTGACGGAGGCAACCTTTCTTGGACTTCACAAGCTTAGCACCTTGAATTTTCACAACAACCCCCTGGGTCTTATCCCAGCTCTGTCCTTCCAGGCCATCCCACAGCTTGAGACCCTTTACCTCACCAGCTGCCAGCTCAGGTCTGTCCAACAAGAAGACTTCCAATATGCTCCAGACTTGAGAAACCTTAATCTGGACAACAACGTAGCGCTGAAAGAAATCCCAGTCCACGCATTAGGCACACTGCCCCAACTTGAGGTTTTCCACTTCTCCTTGAATTCTCTCCATTACATCCCTGCGCACTCCTTCCAAAATGCCACAAGTTTAAAGGAGCTCTTCATCACAGACTCTAAACTGAGCAGCATTGAGGAGAAGAGCCTTGACGGACTTAAAAACCTAGACAAGCTGGACTTGTCAAACAACGAACTCACGACTCTTGCAGAAACAACTCTTGATTCGATACGCTACAGTAGCACTCTAAAAATTGACCTTGGGGAGAACCCCTGGGCCTGCGATTGTCACATGCGTGACTTCCTTCAATGGGTCGACAAACATTTCACTCCGCGTCAAATCCAACAGATATTCAACATTACAGAGCACCAGCCCAAGTGTCTCAGTCCCCCACAGTACACCGGCTCTAGCATCTTTGAAATCCCCACCCACGACCTGAGCTGTGAGGCTCCACCCCCTAAGGACATCAGCCACGAGATAAACCAGCATCGGGTCACCATTGGTAGCTGTGTCAGTCTGGCAATAGTTGTAATACTGTGCACTGTGGGAGGGATGCTGTTCTATCGAAGGAGACAGAGAAAGCTACGTGAGATGCTTCGACGATACGGATCCAGGGACAATGTCAGTTCATTTCCACTAGATGATGACGTATCAATCTAATCAGAATCTTACTAGGAAACTTTTTATGAAGACAAAATCTTTACCATTGGGTTTTTTTCCTTTAAAGAGAGATCATTTTTGTTTAATTCAGCACGTGTACATTTGTCATTAAATGGTTTCAATATTTTTAAAGAATACCATTGACTCGATTAACCAAACTTAATCCAGGATGGGTACTACTTGACACTTAACCCCTTGACGCCAGTATTACCCAGCGTCCCATTTCTCACTGCACTGGATTATACACATGACTGCACAGCAGCCTTTGTCGAGTAGGTGCACTGCACAATGGACCCGAGCGTGCAGTCACCTCACAAGCCATTTTCTATGACATAGTAGAGATGGCCAAAGCATTCCAGATGGATTAGCGGGCCACGGCTATAACTGATTCCCAGCGTTAAGAGGTTAAATTATTTTCCTTTACATTGGGATTAGGCATGTACATGTAGCACCAGAATCCGAGTCCAACAGTTTGAATGTATAGAATTTGCAGGGATGGGTACAGTTCCTAGTAAACCACAGGTTAGGGTCAAAGGGAAAAAAACCAGACATTTGAAACGGGTATTGATTCGTCATTTCAGCCTTTCTGAAAATAACAGTTTTTTTCTTACGTAAAACAATGGAAGTTGAAAGGCTATGCTTTATCTACAATATTTTTACAATGAGGCAAAAACAAGTTCAATTGAGACAATAACATGCATAAAATGTAAACATTGCATGGCAATGCTGTACATGATAGGTTGACAATTACACACTTCTATTCATGATATGCCTTATAGAGTTGTAACGTTTCTAAAAGACAAACCATGACCTGTATTGATAAAAGTGTTTATTAAACTATTTCACCTGAGATATGAGAATACAATGATTCTCAGTTCAAAATACCAGTGATTTAATTCAGACTACATGTAAATATAATTATGGCAATTAATTTTGTAAAGGGCATTTATGTAGTATTTATCAGCCAGCCAGTGTTCTTGGTATCAGTTCTTGGTATCATTTTCCTTCTGACACAATTTCCTAGCCACAAATATCAATGGTTTAGGTGCCTGGATATGGGACACCCTGTATTGTTAAATTATGAATGGCCAAGGAATTTTTTTTCTAATTTGTGAAGAAATAAAATTATACTCTTCCGAAAATAGTTCCCACTTTTTCTTGCTTTAAAAGTAACATTTTGCAAGACTAAAGTAGAATTATGTAGTGTGCCAGCAACTAAATACCATTCCGATAAAAAAACAAGTTAATGCAAAAGATGAATAAAATATTAAATCAATAAAATTGGAGTCAATAAAAGTCAGCAAATGCAAGATAAGATAAATGGTAAGTTAATTAATGAGTTTGTCTTGCACTGGCTAGAAAATAATAACACCTTTAATACTGATGCTCTTGGTTGAGAACAAATATAGAATATTTTCTGAATATTTACAGCAAAGAATAATTAAAAATAAACCAAAGAAAAATACAATTACAAAGATGTTTAAAAAGCCTATGAACCTCCTGCCAAATAAGATGTCTTCCTGCCATCCCCAATAACAAGCTTTTAGTTTTAAATGTTTGATAAAATTTGATCAAATCCCAGCGCTTGCATTTTAAATGTCGGTACAAACAGGACATGTACATGTGTTGTCATGGCAGCATGTCAACATTTATGGACCAGAGTTATGGACAGGATACAAGATTCATTCACTATTTAACCAAAACAAGCACGAATTTGTGCAAGATCGAGTTGCGTCATTCTGACTTGCAAACATTTCAAACATTTGTCGGATATGACATCAGTTTTACAACTCTCTCATCCGCAAATCTGGCCAGTGTGCTTCTGCTAAACTTACTTCTTAATTCTACATCACCTCAAAACAGTTTATAAACAATGGCCAGCTATGGGAAATACAATTGCTGTGACCATATTGCCTAACACGGCAGCCAGAAATGCCAGTTCCCTTTGGGAACACAGCATAGACCAAGTCTGAGAAAGCGGGCCTCCCAGTTAATAGCTTTTTCATATACATGTACATGTATGTAGTGACCGTGTACATATTGAATGGGCCTGCGATTGGCGTATTTTAAGTTCCCAGATGTTGGTACAAGAAGAAGTAGGACACCACCAATTACTTAAAAGCCCAATCTTCTTCTCGACGCGACCGGCTAAAAACTAGCTAGCCAGGGCAGACTTGACAAACCTACACTGTATTTATGCAAATACCCAGTCATCTGGCATCCTTTTCGGATTAAAATTGTATGTAAAATTCATTTTTATAACAATTTCATATTTTTCATGCTTTTATTTCTGACAATTGAGGGGGCTGTTGCTATGATGTGAAATCCATTTTATTATATATATTCCGTGCTTTTTATGACAACTGAGGGCGCTGTTTGCCTGAAGTCGGCACAATCTTCAGTTTAGACTAATAGAGGTTTTGTGTTCAAATTGTGAACCTAAACCTTTAATAGACCTTTAATGTGACGTGACACATGAAAAGTCATTGGGTGTCACATTATTAAAGTGTATTTTTTTTTCAATGCCTATATCTCTGGAAGTATAAGTCCGATTGGGTTCAAACTTGGTATGCAGGTATGGCAGGAGGATGTGTTATAGATAAAAATTGAAGTGACATCATGATGACGTCATCGTGTGATTTGTTATGATTTTGTTTCATTTTTGGACCTTTAAGCCATATCTCATCAACAGAACATAATAAATTTAAAATTCTTTTTGTAATATGTTTATTGGGTCATAGACATATGCACACAATTGTGAAAAATGTGTGACGTCATCATGACGTCATAAAAAGGCCATTAAAAAAATCCAATATGGCCGCCATAAAGAACCTGAAAACAAATGTAAACATTGGTTTTCATGTTAAGTATATCCTAACGTTTCCAAAAATGTATAGTTTAGCAAATCTCCAAAAAAAGTGAACGAAACTTTTAATATTTACATTATGAACCTGACTATTTTGGCAGTTTTAAATTTGTCAGGCTTATGGACCTACTAATCCAGGCATTTGTAACCAGCTCTCGCAAAACCCGACATTTTCTGCATTTTCCATTACTTTTATTACAAAAATAAGCCCAATGAAATTTGTTTACCTAATTACTAATTAGGTTTACACTGGTTAGGTGGGCTGAATAATTATATGAAGTTTTAAGACCAAATGCTGAGGAGTTTGTGTTGGTGCAATATTTTCTCAAAAGATTCTGTAAATTTGGTTTGTAATGTTAACTTTAAAGGCCGTTATCGCCTTTCAACTTTACGATCATGACATTCATTATTCAGTTTGTGTCACCCTATAGGATGACGATATTATACGTAAAGTTTTTTCCAAGGTTCCAAACAGATAAACACGTCACGAGCAAGGCCGGAAATATCTGTTAGCGACCGTTTTGCAGCGAGCGAGGTCTGTGTGCTTCCCACTGATATCGGCCTGAACACGCCTCGGATCAAGTTTCGTAAAAAAGAATCCTGCGCCTGAGCTCGGTAAATGTCAAAATAATCTGGTTGAAGTGCCATCTTTGTCAGAATTTATCCAAACTTCTTGAAAAATACCTTAAATGAAAGCTTATTATTAAAATACAGTGATACCAAAACCCCATTGAAATTGAAACATTAAAATTTCACCCCAAGTGGTGGGTTTGCTAGAGCTGGTCACATTTATCTTTTCTTAAGCCAAACAAATTCTACACCATGCAGATTTGTGCATCTAGGAAGCGTAGCATCAATCAACAGTTCTCTCTTATAAAACACAGCTTTTAGTCAACAATTCAAGGAAAGGTTTCATCCACAGCTCACTCAACTTTGTGTGTATGTTAACTTTCCAAACAATCATTCCAAATGTCTGGGACCAATTCCATGGAGCTGCTGAGCACAACAATATTGCTTAAAGCCTGAAAATTCTTCCTTTGCAAAAACTAGGGTTACAAACCAAATTTGTATTATTGTTTGTGACTGGTATTCGGCAGGTTTATGCCTGCCATTAAAACCACATTGAGATTTGGCTGGTAACCTTTTTTTAAGGTGCGAAAGGTTTTGAGAATTTGTGTTGTGCTCATCAGCAGCTCCATGTGAAATTAGCCCCATATAATACATTTGCAGATAAACTGTTCACACAATGAGATCAGTGTTTGGACCCAACTCGGGTGAATGACCACATTTAATCCTCCAATAATAAATGTTAAAATTGAGTCTCTAAGATTGTTTTCTTTGGCTCTACTTCGTGCAAACTCTTAAAATGATAAATCCTAATCCTTCTAAGACAGAGTTTTATCCACGATTTGCTTCTCTTTGTGACCATAAAATATTCATTTTATAAATTCTGTCCATTAATTTTGTCACCCAAAATTAACAGCAGTGAAAATTAGTGGCAATGATAAATTCTGACAATAATACATTGGTGGATTCATGGGGGGGGGGGGAGGGACCAATTGGAGCCGACGGAATAATTTCACGGGTGTTTAAGGGGACAGATCGATATAACTTTTGCAACTATTCCAAAATAACTAACCAAATTTTGTTAAAAAAATTACTTGTTGTAAAGATATTAATAACTATAAACTCCATGTGAAATTATTCTTTCTGGCATGCTGTCATTTTTAGGTTTAAAAAAATGTGTTTTAAAGATGTGTTTTAAAGATGTGTTTTAAAGATGTGTTTTAAAGATGCATTTTTGAAAAATTTCAATTAGTACTTGGCTAAAAACCTAAACATTAGAATATTATTTTCAGCATTATACAGCATTCACAGAGTTAAAACTTTAAGGTTAGATGTCAAATAACATTTTTTAGATTTTGAGAACTTATGCTGACAAAAGGTCGTCTATAATCCAAGCTTTGATAATAATTTGTGACCCGCCACGGCAAAACCAGTCGCATGTCGCATGACCTAATTACACAGTAAAATGCAAAAATGTGTTAGAAACCTCTATCTGGTCGATTTTGAGTTATCATAAAAAACTAAGAATAAAAGTCATAAACTTTCGTACAAACCAGTTTTTGTGACAAGATATTATTCATAAATTTTGTGCAGATTTGCCTCATACTAAAAACTTCAATTGTCAAATTTTGGACATGTGACTGGTTTTGCCATGGTGGGTCACATTTGGTATGCCTTTATCTTGCTGGTAAGTTTGGAACTAAGTATTCATCCTTCGATTTGGGCAGTTGTGGGCCCCCTTCATTCTTTGGCTGCACTGTATTCTTGTACTCTGAATCAGCAGAGTGTTGACTGACGTCTGGTCTCCGGGGAACATCAGCATAGGCGTAGACAAGGGGTACAGGTTGGACATTCTGGCTCTTGATACTGGAGTAGAAGTGCTCGCTTCGGGTGGACGCTTCTAAGCTGCTGAGGTTGTCATCTGTCGACACGGTTGATACCTGGAAGTACGATTGCTGGATCGAGGTCTCCATATTGATTGTCGATTCGTTGGTGTGGCCTTCTGAAATCTGCTGCACGGGGAATCTGCGTCTCTTTTTGTAGCAGCAAATTGCGATAATCGCTGTAGCGATGATGAAAACAACAGCGCCGAATGCTGCGGGTAGGACTATGTGGATAGGGAAGTCATCACAGAATGCGTCAATCTCTCGGCTGGTGAAGGAAAACTTAGAAGCGTCATCCGAAGTGCAGTCGGTGGAGTTTAACTTGATAACATTAATGTCATTACGTTGGATCTCCAAGTACCTGGCAAGCTTGGTCAGAGTACAATTGCAAACCCAAGGGTTCATGTACAGCGATAGAGTAGTCAGGGATTCCAGTGCTTGAATTGTTCGCACGGATAGAGTCTGGAGTCGATTGGTGTTGAGATAAAGCGTTTTGAGGTTTGGGAAGATCATCTTCTGGAACGCTTCTGGGTGGACGAATTCCAACTCATTCCTACTTAGGTCCAGGGTTTGTAGGTACACTAGCCGTCTAAAGGAATCCTGCGGCAGTACCTGGATGGAATTTGCTGATAGAGAGAGGTATCGAAGTGTCTCCCTTAAGCTGTTAATGGACATGCTGGAGATGGCACTTGGAACTTTGGTCAACTCGTTGTGGTTCAACCGCAGTTCCTTCAGCATGGGGAAGCCCTCAAATGCATCTGCATCAATCGTTTTTATGTCGTTGTGCGAGACATCGAGAGTTAACAGATCTCGGAGACCATTTAGCATCTCTCCGGTGAGGTTGGACAGTAGGTTGTAGCTCAAGTTCAAGACACGCAGACTCAAACTTTCAAAGGCCCCGTTTGTGATTGAACCTGGTCTGTTCTCCAGCAAGGGTCCAACATCAAGGCCCGACTCGCTCAGGTCAGAGATCTGATTATTAGACAAATCCAAGTTGGAGAGCTGAGGTGCCCTTATCACAGGAACTCGTCTCAAATTCAAGTGGCTGAGAATCAGAATTCGAGTGTCTCCGTAGATAGCGGATTCTATCTGTGACTCACTGGGGTAACTGTCCTGGCAGTCTGCCATTATATCACCAGTCTCATTCGTGCATTTGCAGATTTGGCATATGTCCTGGGACACTAAACCTTGTGCCTTAACCGTCAGGACAAGAGAAAGGAAGAAAAACAATCTGTGCACTTCGATGATCTCCATAATGTTACTGCAGAACAAAAGTTATCCAACACCGAACAGCACATGCACACATCTGAAATTTACTGTCATTGCTGAAAGTATTTATAGGAGATCCTGCTTAAAAGCGCCAGTGTTCCAGTTGTTGCGGCAACGGAAACAACTCGGCAGGAAGTGACAATCTGTTGTCAATGTTACATTTCAAGTGTTCTTAGATTGGTATTTTGTGTATTTCCTTGTGTTGTACAGTCTGTGGTTTGCAGGAGTGACAAAGCAGGAACCAAATACTGTCGAAATCACAAATGTACTGCTGACTACAGCCTCAATCACGGTTTAGGACCAACCCAGCTGCACAATGATGGACTTGGCTAGGCTCTAAACCCTTGCTATACAAATCTGGATTTCTCTAGCTGTGTTTAAGGAAAGGTGTAGAACTCAACATCAAAACTTGTTAAACACTTGTCGATTTTGTTTCAAATTAAAAAAAAACCAAACACAAAACCACAAACCTCAATTTCCTTTCAGTCGCACTAAAAATAATACAATGGCAGGAGCAAAAACTATATAAAGCTAAACAAGCTTTAAATGATGAAATCAAAATCTCAATTTTCATTTTTGCCTCAAAGTGTCTTATTTACTCGTGCTGGGTCACATATTTGTAACTCTTGCTGAAAGAAGTGCTGGAAAAGTTTTTACTCATACAAAACACAATATCGAGTCAACTTTTTTATTGTAAACCAAAAATACAGCACAGAGTCTTGTCCCAACACTTGACTGAAACTGTGTAACACTCTTCATTGTAATCAGAAGTTAATAATACAGGAAATAATGACCAAGAATAAAATGTAACAAAACAAGTCTAGATCCTGGTTATCGCTGCATTTTCTGCAACAAACCTCGGATCTTAGCTTTTTTCTGAGGTGCACAGAAGCCCAGATGACAGAATGCAAAAATGTTTTTGCTGAATCATACATGTACTTTCGATTTGCAGAAAGTCCTGTAGTGTTTGTAAAAAAACAACACAAACTTCTGGGCGTCACCGGAACAGCGTATATAATCAGTTGAAAAAGAATGCCGATATCATATCCTAGCTAGCTAGCCTGCATATCGACCAGCGTGCGAGCTGGACATCCCGAGCTGCCCACGCGGCGGCCGTACACATGCGTCATGCATGCGAGGAGGAGGGTGCTATGCCTATCTGTTGTTTATAGCGGTCATGCCATATGTGACCCACTCCATCGTAATCAGGAATAAGTCGCTGGGGCCGTTTTACGCACTCGGCCGTTGAAGTGAACGCATGGGTGAAAATCGTGACCAAGTCGTTTTTTTTAATATTGTATTTTTAGGAAGGGAGTTATCACAGATTATTGTCATTAATGTCTTGTATGTAAAAACGATAAATAAAGATGAAAATGAAGAGGATTTGTGTGCGCTGTCCGTATGATTTTGGTCAATTTTGTTTATTTCAAAGCGGTTTTTCTCGGAATGTGGATTCGGCAAATAAATATACACCTGTCATCTTCATCAGACCATAACTCGTTAACCTAAACGGATACACACTTGTGATGGGTATCATTAGAAAGCTCATTTCGAGACTTATTCCTGATTTCGATGGAGCGGGTCACATATAGGCTGCACATTGATTGACAAATTCAGTTGAGACCTTATAATTTACTTGACTTGTAAAAAATTTGACTTGGTTTATGATTTGATTTTATGATAATAATATGATTTGGTTACAAATCTGAAGATTTGTCTTTTGAACAGTTGAAAAAATATAGGCAGAATAACAAGCAATTTTTAAAATTCTTAAAATGGCTGCCATTATACAATTGTTGACTGCTGTGATGTGGGATATAACATTTTGAACACCCGCGGGACGCATTATAGCACCCGAGGCGAGGTCGGGGGTGCTAGCGACCCTGAGGGTGTTTAAAACGTCATATCCCACATCACAACAGTCAACAATTGATTTGTTATACCTCTGTATTGAAGCTCAGCAGACATTATGAGGACTCAAGTAAACATTTTACAACGCAAACAAAGTGAAAGCAACGTCACACACGCTCAAAACATCAGATCGTCTTCTCGTTCACTGCTACCCCACAGTTTACTATCGTATGTAGGTGAAGATTGCGCGGGTACCAATGATATACAGCTCACAGCAACAGCCGTGTGATATCACAATAATGAGATGTCATACAACAGACACGTTCTTGACCAATACAGATAGAGTGTCTTAAAGGTAGGATACACTATTGGTAATTGCTTGAAATATCATGAATGGGTAGATTTGGGGGGTTGTATTTTATAGTAAATATCGTTTAACTGACCTGTCCGACGTTTTACAATCATGGATGGCGAGAAAAGCATGAAAAACAACGTTTGTTTTCAACCGTTTGTTTTCGAGCAGTTATTCTTATGTTATCTTTGTTAAGACGGCGATCGCAAATTTTTCTTTATAAAATAATTTTTTTCAGAATAATCATAGGATATCTAGCGCAATCATTTTGCTGGATGCCTAGAATCATTATTTACTTTCAAATGAGTAAGATATCTTTTAATAATTCGGTAGTAAATATTTGGATATCTGCAAATGGTGTATCCTACCTTTAAGACAGAGGTACATGTATAGCAATGCATATTGTTCTACCTATATTTTTAAAAAGAGCAAATCTGCTATTGGCCCCATGCTTTAGCATCAAGAGAACAATTCCATCATATTGTGCACCAGCCTGACTAATGCATGTCTTCCGTTGTCTACAATAACAATTCTTACCTGTAGACTTTCTCCAGGACGTGCGAGCAGATTTCTTCAGCTGTCCCAGAGGTTTATAGACAGGTGGCTGGTTGATGCTCAGAGTCCTGTCTGCTCCCCTCCTAAGATCCTGTAATCTGTGCATAATCAATAGAAAACAATCCATTAAGCTATGCTAATACAGCCTGAAAGGACGCCATTTTGTCTTTGCGCTTCCTGACCCCTCTGTGACCTTTCTATGGGTATTTTACACGGGGTTGCCCTTTCTCTTGCTGTATATTTTGAGAATGATTTTTAACCGTACTCTCCCCTGAGAAACATTCATGTTTGAATGTTATCTTGGCAATCCACAAGAAATAAATGAGATTCAGTTGGAAATGGGTAAAAAACAAACTTTTACTTATGACCTTTACATCCAGATTTTTTTGTTCAGAGATCTTCTTGTTTAAACGCGGTTTTTGTTCACATCGCGTACTTCGTGCGAACGAAATTGATAATAGACGTGGAGATTTACCTACCTACATCCAATGGATTCTAGAATTATTCAGGCTCGTTTCAATCATGCTTTAAAATTGTCGTTTTAGATTTGTTTGTAAACAATTTCAAAACAATTGTGTGTCCCAAATAACATTTTATTCTCCTAAGGTTTTACCTAATGACCGCCACACAATTATCTCATAGATTTTTATCTTTGTATATGTTTTTTCCAAATTTTTTTAAGTGAGGTTAATTTTTGGCACAATATTTTTCTTTCACGCCATTGGATTTTTCAGTTTCCATATTAAAATTGAGATGCTAATACTTTTTTTTACAAAGGCCTTTTCCGAGGATGATTAACCAGTTCGCGCCGGATGACGTATATAAATGCAAAGTTTTCCCCAAATTCAAATCAAATGACGCATAAACACGCCAAGTTCAAGTTTGGAAATGTCTGTCAACAGGGAGCAAGGCCGGAAATGCGTGGGTGTGCTTCCCGGCACTATCAGCCTGAACCCGCTTCGGATCGAGTTTCGTTAAAAATATTCCTGCACCTTGGCTCGGTGATGTTAAAATAATCCCGGCGCGAACTGGTTAAAAAATCAATGTACCAAAAATAATTTCAAAAAATATGAAAAATGTCTTTTACACGCAAATTATCCTATTCGAGGGTCTGGAAGCAGGAGTCAACTTTAACGCTCTATTATTACAAGCTACTCGTGAAGCAGGTGCAGGTTTTTAGGGAAAGGGGGGACTGAAAGTCATTGAGTTTATAAGACTAAGACACATGTACCTACATGACATGTAATGTAAACAGAGTACTGATGAATAGGGGAATAATTGTAAATTACTTTGAGGTCGTTGATACAATCGAAAGCGCGATATAAGCATGACAATTATTATTATTATTCCACTGGTGACAAAACTTAGTCATTTGGTTTCTGATATTAATCACTCAACATAATTCCAGTGTTAATGTGCAGGGTTATTTGTGGTATCTATGCTAGTATATCAACTTTGAGTAACAACATTCAGTGGATCCCAAATTTATAGTATGACCCGCCTGCCAACCCTCCCTGATTTTGAGAACAACCTCCCTAGAATTATGGTCCATCTCATAACTCCAAAAACATCTGAAAAATATTAGTGATTATCAGTTGACAATCTGCGAGATATTTAGCTGTGATGGGAGTTGAGAGATGAACATATTCTAGAGAAGTCGTCCACAAAATCAGTGAGGGTTGGCAGCTCTGATGACCCATGTCTTTTAATCAGTTCGCGTCGAGATTATTTTAACATCGCCGAGCCGAGGGGCAGGATTATTTTTAACGAAACTCGATCCGAAGCAGGTTCAGGCCGATAGTGTCGGGAAGCACACCCACGCATTTCCGGCCTTGCTCGCTGCTGACATGCATTTCCGAACTTGAACTTGGCGTGTTTATGCGTCATCCGTTTTGAATTTGGGGAAATGTTTGCGTTTATATACGTCATCCGACGCGAACTGGTTAAAAATCAGTGTACTGTTTCTGTCAACAACTTGAGAAAGGGACGATGACCAATAAAGTAACAAATAGACCCAGTTAACCCCAATGTCCGTTAGAATTCGGTTGGGGTACGCTACAAGATACTACTCATCAATTCTTACAGGCCAGTGCAGTACTGCATAACTCAAGTAGTATTTTGCAGTATTGATTGACGTTATAGGGTTATAAATGCATGTGTCATCATTTCAGAAAACTGACCTTTCTGTGATAATTTCTTCTGTGCAATTATACGGTATCACGTTGGCGTAAACGTTGGCAGGTCGTATGTAGCCAACAAAATCACGGACCTACAATGAACATCAATAGAAATTAAACAAATGATACGAATTGAGCAACTCTAGTTTCTAAACTTAATTCTTGTAATTATAATTACCCTAAAAAATACTCAAAAAATCCCCCAGAAAGTTTATAGGTCGTGTTCATTTGTTTGCAAATTGGATTTAAAGAGCAGAGGAAAGTAGCCAGAAAATGCCTCAGATTGTACCACAGATTGCACTACAGAGCATCTAGAGCCGTCAAAGTTACTGTCACCCTCCCCCCCCCCCCCCCCAACCCCCCCCCACTCACCCCCAACCCCCCCCCACTCACCCCCCCCCCCCCCCCCCCCCCCCCCCCCCAATTTATAGGTCCATAGGATGAATTTTCTTCAGAACACATTTTTTGCACATCCTTTTATGGTAAAATTTATTGAAAAGTTCACTTTAAAAAAAATGGGCAACAGGAGATACTGTTGCATGATGTCATTTCAGGAATACACTGCTCAGTTTGGGAAATATCTGTTCAGGTTTACCTATTGGCTTAGTGCCAGGTACTAACACAACGATGACTAACAAAAAAAAAGAACATTAACGACAGCAACATATCCAAACCGGTGCGGAGGTTTCTTCCTGAAATGACATCGCACTTCTGTTCCTGAATATGCAAGTGTATCCAATCATAAAACCAATCATAAAACCAAAAAGAAACCACCATAATACTTTTAGAAATAGCCGCACAAAAATAAGATGAAATGGGACGTTTTGGAAAAGTTAGATATTGTTATTTCCATTTAGTACACATCTTCAGCTTTCATTTGGTACCAAAACCACCTCTATACCATACATACACTTCCAAATAGCTATAATTTTTGGAAAATTTGATGTATTTGGGAGATAAATTACCACTTTTAGGACACAGTTTGTCTCAATAAATTCATGATTTTTGTACTTTCTCAGCAATAAAGTTGATTTTGTTCAACTGAGGGTTAAAGTATACATATTAAAGAATAACAAATAACGAAAACAAAAATGGATGTCCACCACATTTTTCACCCCATTTCAACTTTGACGAGCTGTTTCTCGAAATAGCCTTGTGCGACTTATGTCGGGTTTCGTAGGAGCGGGTCACATTTGTATTTTTAGTTATTGCATTACAAACAAATCCACTGAATTGGCCCTTTTACAAGAAAAAAAAAGAAGATTTTTGTTTAGTTAAACACTAACGACAAAGAATTTGAAGAGGTTTTTGTTCATTATTAATTCTTTCTGGTATGAAACCAAAAATCCCTCAAAAGTGCCCGAGGCATTGTAGCTAGCAAGCCTGAAAAAAACCGGTAGAGAGAAGACAATAAGAAGAAGGTATAGTTTTAGAGGTGGGAGGAAAATCACAGAAGAATATTCTGGGAAAAACCCACGGAATCAGGCAGTGATTAAAAAGCCAAACCACATATTGGCCCAAGCGGGATTTGAACCCGGGTCTCAGTGGTGGAAGGTGAGGAAAAAAACACTTCACCAACCTGACTCCCTTGTGCTATTTGCATGCAATATTGCCAATGAGAAAAAGATGCGTTTTTGTGGGTGGGGCACAAGCATTGAATTTTCAGCATCTCAAATTTTAAGTTAGGCCGCGTTTGAATCTCTTGTTTATGGCTATTGTCTAGGGATTCACTCATTACAACAATGCATGAGGAGGCGGACAATGGTAGCCATAGGCCCCCTAGCCGTAGCCCTGGAAGCCCATTTCAAACACAGCCTAATTACCAACAAACTAAAATCCTTCAAATCTTTATTTCTAATTTTCCCATTTTTTTTCCAGTAAATCTTACTCCCCAACAGTTGTCAAATTTTAGGGATTTGGGGTCAATTTGGGAACGTCAAACACTAAAAACAAAGTTCTAAAAGACTATGTAGAAAGTGTTACTTTGCATTCCAAACAAAAATATTAGCATGCAGAACTCGGAAAAGTAGATCTTTTTCTTCAGGGGACAATTATTAGCTAGCGTTGACTAAACACAATTTGCCATTTCATCTTACCTCGCTAAACGAAGAATGGAATGAGAAACACACCCGGTAGCGATGACCATCTTTCCTGTTCAGCAGGAAATGTAAAAGAAACCACCAGGCAATAAAATCAGGTTCTATGTTTAATTTGTCCTTTTCCAGGAAATGTTTGCAAAGACTAAGTGTGCAAACACATCCTGAAGGTTTGCAGAGTCACCAAACCAAAAAAAACAAAACATTAAAGTTGTGGTATGCATTTATGGTACAAGTAGTACAGAAACCTGATACCCAATTGAAGTAAAACACAGGTACCTCGAAAACCAACCCCAACATTTAAATCCTGGAAGTTGTCAGAAGGACTGCACGGCTCTATGGTGTAAACTGTCACGTGTTGATGCAGAGTAAGGCCGTGTCCGAAACGGGTGTCTAGAGCTACAGCTACGGCTATTGTCTGCGTCGGCCATTTTGTAGCGCTGTCCGAAATGCCGTCTAAAGCTACAGCTACAACGTCACAAAAATCTAGCCGTAAGAGAAGTTGTCTAGCTCAGGCAAAACAAAATGGCGGCAGCACTAACGTTAATTTGAGCAAATTTTCGTTTATTTTTCAATAATAGTGCATTGAATTGAAACCACGAGACCGACAAATACGTCAATATCAGATATTTCGACCGGCTGTAAACAAACATTGCGTAGCATCTAGCAGACGATAATTGTTGTAAATGTTTACATCTCATTTTTGCAAACACTAATTCAAGCATCACTCGGGGGCGCAATAACTAGCCATAGGCTCTACCGTAGCCGCATCCGAATTCCATTTAACGTTAGCGCCTACGTAGACGTAGCTGTAGCTGTAGACGTAGACCATAGCTCTAGACACTTGTTTCGGACATGGCCTAACATGAAATATGTTTGGATTTTCAATGTAGACTGGTTCCCACACATGGCATTCAAATTCTTTGTAGAACTCCCAACATTCAGATTTCAGAGGTTACAAATTCTCTTCCGCAAGTTAGAAAAAAATTACTATCTCATTGTAAGTGTGAGTTGAAGCTGCACAGGTGGTGCGAAATACCGTACCCTCTGGAGACATGAACACAATGTGTACAATGGAGACAAAACGTCTCCGGAGGGTAAATTTCTATAGATGAATATATAGGTCTCCATTGGGAATTTCACGAATTAGATTTTTGGATTTTACTTAAATTACTCAAAAAATAGGATTAGGATGTGGGTTAAGGTTAGTGTTTGGGTTAGGGTATAATATAGGGTATATTGGGTCGAAATTTCAACCCATGACAAAAATTATGGTTAAAATGGGAGCATTTTGAAAAACGTGCTCGACTTTCTAACCATTTTGTACACGAGAACAAAGCCATGTCTCTACAGTGATACAAAAATGCGAATACGTGCAGCTGTTATGCAAAGTAGTGTGCATTGAAGTATGTGGCAGGGTGCGATTATAAGGCCACACAAATACAAAATTGTTCTGATTTCGATTACATGCCTTTCAAAAATAGGGCGGTACAAATGATTCATGTAGCAAGGAGTTCGGGGTACTGGGATGGTTGGTTAGAAATCTGTGTTTGACCACTTGAGTAAAGCAGGGGTAAAGTAAATATCTCAATGCATAAAGAAAGGGGCATGGCTTCTGAGGACCTTTTAAAGGAAATAAGTCGGAATTGTTTTATTTGCCTAATTATTGTGTGTGTGCTGATCAAATAGGGAGGCGGCTTTATTTACATGCGCAATTACAAGTTACTAGTTTGTAGCAAGTTGCCTCGCAGTGTGAGTCGCCGTCGCATGTCGCATGTATCGGGCTCCAAAAGGCTCGTTTTCGCTACAAAAGCCATAAAAAATGGCCACGAAAATGATACAAACTTGCCTCAATTAATGTCAACAATATTTATGGTCGATAATTAAAAAAAATTATGAAGAAACTAGGTTGTGCACACCACAATGCACAACGATAACCACAACGGAAAACTGCGAACTGCGGTAAGCGTGTGTGATGCACTCTCTGTGGCGGGCTACGAACCTCGTGTTGCGGCAGGAAATGTCAGGGAAACAAGCTGCATTATCACTTCAAGTACAAGTGGTTCAAGCTCGAAATAAATTCATTAATATAGAAAATACATACATACATGTAGACAAGACAGATCAAGTTCTTCGAATTAACTTGCGAATTAACTTTCTCAATCAATGTTTACTTGGCATACATGTATGTAAGATCCGACTGACTGCAGTGCACTCTGCAGTGATTTGACACAGCGGCTGAGTAGTTCGTCGGCCATGTGGAAACACTGGTTGTAGCATACACATTGTGGGATGCCTTCTCTAGCACTTGAGCATTACGCATTTGTTTCACTGGGATAGCGCAATAACAATTTATCGCGGTTTCTTTTGAAAAAAATAGTGAATGTACGTAAGTAGGCAAACAAAATACAATTTATTTTTTTATGTGAATAGGTTGTTGAGAAGTTGTGAAGACAGAAAAGATAGGATTTATTTTCCTTTTTTGTCTTTAAATTTGCCATTGGGGTCTAAAATTAGGGTCGGTCCAGTAACCGGAAGCAGATTTTAAGGCGTACAGGTAGGAATGAGGTTGTGTGGCATTCGCAGTTATCACCACGTGCCACGCACCATGCACCATGCCACACAATTTGTTTTTGTACACCCATGTCTGATCAGTGAGATTAGGGCTGTTTCCACTATGCCTAATATTCCCATATCAATCAAATATTCAAATAACATTTGTTTCTATTTAAGTACCTCAGAAAATATTGAGAGGTATCGATGAGATGACGAAAAGCTTAGATTAAGTTGTGAGGTTTTGTTTGTCAAATATTGCATATTTCTCATCACGCTATGGTTTATATTACATATTGCCCTTACAAACAGTTTTATACATAATGTTTCAACTGCATTTATTGTTGGGTATATAGTTTTATATAACCACTCTTGGCAAATAAAGATAGCAGTAAAAAGGGTGTGTGACTGTCACAAATTGTCTTGTCAGACGTACACAAAAAATGTGGCTCCAAATTTAGAATGACTCATATACATGCTACAGATTTGCAAACAATGTTATAGATAATTGCAGCTAGTTACAGATATCTCACTCACTTGAGTACATCCGATGGGCGAGCATTGTTTGTAAACCACATGGTACTGGGTACAACTACTAATACATTAGTAGCACTCTGCATCTTACAGTCCTACAGAAAAACAAACAGGAAAACAAAACGTTTATTAGAGGTCAATACGTAAACAGGCACATAACCAGTTCGCGCCCGAGGACGTATATACAGGCAAAGTTTTCCCCAGATTCAAAACGGATGACGCACAAACACGTCAAGAGCAAGGCCGGAAATGTCTGTCAGAAGCGAGCAAGGCCGGAAATGCGTGGGTGTGCTTCCCGGTACCATCGGCCTGAACCCGCCTCAGATCGAGTTTCAATAAAAATAATCGGCTCGGTGATGTTAAAATAATCCCGACGTGAACTGGTTAAAGATAGGATACACCATTTGCAGATATCAACAATTTTTACTACCAAATTATTAAGAAATACCTTACTTATTTGTAAGTAAATAATGATTTTAGGCATCCAGCAAAATGATTGCGCTAAATATCCTGTAGTTGTTTCGAAAAATAGAAATTTATTAAAAAAATTAAAAGAACAAGAACAAGAACAAGAACTGCCTGACGCCGGATAAAAATAAACGCTACTTTTCTTGCTTTCTTCTTAGCATCCATGAATATAAAACTTCGGACAGGTTAGTTAAATGATATTCACTATAAATACAACCCCCCTAAATCCACCTATTCCTAATAATTCAAGCAATTACTAATAGTGTATCTTACCTTTAAAATCAAGAAATACAAAAAATAGAGCATTCGCTCATCATAGTACTGTATATAACATTTTGGAAAAACATCTATCTGACATCTTACATGTACTCCGCTACCTACGAACCCACGCAACATTGTACACAAGTTGAACACCGTAACCACTGAGCCATTGCAATCTAATACCAGCGTCAAGGCCTAGGGCTAAATAGTTGTGTTGTGTGCTGTTGTGTGACAGATGTTCCTTCTGTTCAGACACAGAGTAAGTATGGGACTACGTCTAAACCATGGCTATAGCTATTCACCCCAGTAGACCAATAACAAAACCCGACACGAAGCCCCAAGTTAGGTATGGCTTTGTTTGCAGAGATACGTACCACATATCTACAAGCGTGGACTTGAGTGCTTCTGCCATCTGATGTTAAGTGTTTAGCTAAATCTGGAACCCGTTCATACTGCGCCATAACTACAGGCGATACGTGCACCTAAAACGTAAAGAAGGGACATACATTACCTTTTAACAAAGGGACGGGCCATGCCAAACATTTCAGTTTGAGTTTTTGTTTACATCACTCACCATTCTGACTTGCTTTTGGAAGTAAAACTTGCGTAACATTGTATGGGACAAACATTTCCAAATTGCATTTGTCATTTTTCACAAAGATTTATATAAATAAATATTTTTCAATCAATAAGTTTTTGTGCACAAAACATATTGTTATTTTTTTATTTTTTTATATTTTTTTTTGGTAATCTTTAAAGAGGGTAGTCCTTTTCAGTTAACAAACTGCTTTCCAAAGGAGCCCTCTAAGAACATATTGTAAAAGTAGAATATAATGTAAAAGTAGAATAAGTGAAATGTCTGTTTACAGAATCATGTACAAACATGCCAGCCTCATCCCTATGGCAAAACTCACTGCATAGTAGATTGTAAAAGTTGGATTGTAAAAGACTGACATCTTTGCTGAAAATTTTCACTCATTTACAACAGTTTCAATGATTGTAACTGGGTTCACCAGAAAGTTAAGCTCTCCAAGAATCATGTGGATGTTTTTATAAAACCAGTGAGAATATGTGACCCGCTCCTACGAAACCCGACATAAGTCGCACAGGCTAGTTCGAGAAACAGCTCATTAAAGTTTAAATGGGGTGAAAAATGTGGCGGGCATCCATTTTTTTCTTCGTATTGTTTTATTCTTTAATATGTATACTTTAACCCTCAGTTGAACAATATCAACTTTATTGCTGAGAAAGTAAAAAAATCATGAATTTATTGAGGCAAACTGTGTCCTAAAAGTGGTAATTTATCTCCCAAATACATCAAATTTTTCATAAATTATCGCTACTATGGTATAGAGGTGGTGTTGGTACCAAATGAAAGCTGAAGATGTGTACTAAATGGAAATGACAATATCTAACTTTAAACAAAAAACCACTTATGTCTGGTTTTGTGGGAGCAGGTCACATATGTGGGCTTTGGCATTTTAGTAGAAACATTGAGGACTAAAAAAACAAAAAACACCTCTATTCGGTTAAAAGGGAAGGAAAATGTTATCCCAAAAAGATTATAAATGTCATATGGGGTCGTTTCATAATTAAAATGTGGTTTTGATTAGTTTTTACCTTTAAATTGAACTCCCTGCTAATCTCAACAAACAGGTACTCATAGCCATATTTGGCTTTGCAAGCCAGACGGACCATGTGGGTGGGGCCCTTCTGGATCTGCCTGGTCAATTAAGGAAACAAACATGACAGTTACAATCAATTCAACAAGCCACAAAGTTCAATGAAGGGTACCTACTTAAAACTTAAAAAAAAAATGAATCTGGTCTGAGTAAGGTTCGAGTTTTAATACATCATAGGCCAATTTCATAAAACTAAATTTTGCTTTGCACAAACAAATCTTGCTTAGTAAAAACAGGTTACCAACCAAAACTCAATTGATGCTAAGCAAAAACCAGCTGATACCAGTAACATAAAAGTATACATCAACTGAAATTTAGATTTGTAACCTTGTTTTTGCAAACAAGAATGTTCATATTAAGCAATTTTTTTGTGCTTAGCAGCTCCATAAAATTGGCCCCTGGTCCATATGAGTAATAAATAATCAGTCAGTGTGCAGGGTAAGCAATAAATTAAGTGCACAGCGGTGAGGTTTGTGAGATTTCAACCGATGAAAAAGTAAGGCGACCTGATTTCACTTGTGTCGGAAAAGTAGCCTCGGTGTTTTATCATTTGTTAAAAACTGGCCACAGGACAGGCACTCGACCAATAGAAATGGGTAAACTGTCTAAGGTATTTATGAATATTGTTTTTACTCGGCAGCGAAAAAGAATGCGTGCAAGGACAAGAATTATTATTTTTTATTTGGCCTAAAATGATCCGTTTTCAGTAATTCTGAACCTTCTCTATAGATGGACCAGTCAATAATTGTTTTACAAGAACCAATGAGTACAAATAAACAAAATTATTCTTACTGCTCAACTAAATCCAGAAGTGCATTCCTTGACAGTTCCTGTAGAGAATTAAATAAAAATCATTTGAACACAAGGAAATATTTGTTACTTGACAGATCAACAGACAGATCCATAGAGAAAAAGAATGATTCTTTAGAGAAAAACAGCGCGAAGACTGGGTCCTCACACTGTTATTCTATTTAATATACACAAATATTCAATGAAATTTCATTTTATAGAGTTGTGGGACAAAAAGTAGGAAAAGTAGAAATTAGTAGGAATTTGACAAAAGTGAGAAAAGCATAAAGAAAAAGAAAAATAGGAAAAGTACAAAAGCAAGAATATCTGAAAGCCTGTAACATAATGCAAAGATTTAAGTAAAATAACTGAACCAATTTTGTCATGAAAAATAATTGACACATTTGGAAGGAATAAATACAGAGGAGTATTTTCAAGTCAATTAAATTTAATAATCAGCAAGAACACGTGTGTATTTTTCATACAAGTTATACTTCCTTTATTTACCCTGCAAATATTTGTAGAATTGTGCAGCTCTTTATATTTAAACATAAAAACTACTGGTATTAGTACATGTACTAAAATAGATCTCAACACAGTGAAACTTACCCTACTTGGAATGTACATGGCCTCTGGCACGCAGAATGTAGTATCAACATACACACTCTTGATATCTTTAACCCTAAACCAAAATAGAAATACAAGAACTAACAATTGCAGCAAATATGAGGGCACTATGGTGAAAGCAAAAACAAATTGCAAATTTATCATTTCTTAACCCCAACTCCTTAGTATATGCAAATTCATATTGATTTGGGAGGGTTAGGGTTTAGGAGTAGGTCCAATATTATGAAATATTTGGCCCATATCTAAATTTCTGGCAACGTTTGGTGCTGAAATAATTAGTGACATCACAATTTTGCTCGCAAGTAGACAATTTGCACTAGCATAAAAACCAAAACAGCACCAACAATAATCTTGGAAATGACAAAATAATAATGGCAAAAATTTAAAAATAGTATTTAATGCGACAGAAAGGTGCATTTGCAAGGAATAAAACAAAAACAGAACTACATTGCATGACCCTTAACTCAAACCACTAAAAAAAATTAAAAAATGAGATGGGGTTTATAGTCTTTTCAATCCAAGTTCTACACGTCCAAAACTGTAGGGCCTTTTCGAATCCATGGCTTCGTCTTTGTCTTTGGATGATTTTAAGCTCCAACTTCGGGAACTCAGCCACATTCTGGTGCCTGTTTGTGCTTCAGAAACATTCAATCCGTTGATATGAACCTAAAAGTTTTAATATTTCCGTTTGCTTCTATTTCGATTTGATTCAGAATTTGAAGGTGGAGCCGAACCCAAAGACAAAGCAAAAGTTTAGAAACCTCAATAGACACATAGCACACAGAATGTGCAGAGGTACCTGTATACTGCAAGTGAGCCCTCTATTGATAAAATAAGAGTATTAAAGGTAAGATACACCATTGGTAGTTTGCTTGAATTATCATGAATGGGTGGATTTGTGGGGTTGGATTTTATAGTAAATATTGTTTAACTGACCAGTCCAAAGTTTTACAATCACGGATGCTGAGAAAAGCAAGAAAAAACGGCAGTCGCTTTCAACTGGCGTTGGGCAGTGGTTCTTATGTTGTTCTTGTTTTTTCACGATCGCCGGACGGCGATCGTGATTGTTTTTTTTTATAAAATTCAATTTTTCTGAACAATTACAGGATATCTAGCGCAATGAATTTGCTTGATGCCTACAATCATTTTTTACTTTCAAATGAGTAAGATATTTCTGTATAATTTAGTAGTAAACACTTTCGATATCTGCAAATGGTGTATCTGACCTTTAAACCCAACCATTCATTTAATAGCCCTATGTAATGATGACATTACCCAATGCTTACCGAATGACATTATAGGTTTTAGTAGTGGTAACCCTCGGCGCTTGCATGCAAAATACCGGCATATACATTGTACGATTGTTTGTTTTTTTACCAAATGTGCATTTTCTGCCCCGTCTGTCGTGGTATATAAGACTGAGAAAGATGATTACTGTGCAGGGGATTTTCCTCAGGAGCCACAGAGTCGAAAGACGAACGTGGAGTGTTGCGCATGTTAAATTCGTATACGAGCTATGGCAGTGAATCCCGCTCTTTCCCATGATGCACTGCTGCAAACAGTGCGTAACATCATTAACCCTTTAAACTCAGGCCTGTTTTCAAAGATTTTGTACGTGTTGCTAGTTTGTGTATACAAAAATCATTTACAGTGTACAAATCCCATATAATTATGTATCCTTGGAAAGCTTACAAATAGGGCTATATTTTTCAGGAATATTTGGACCCCCATGAGCTTTTAAGGGACTTATAAGTTAGATGTAGCGGGGGCTGAGTGCAAATGGTTAATACACGGCTAGTTTCCGGGAAGAAATGGGATGTGCTCTCCAATTCCTGGAATCATTTATTTAGGATGAACACAAAGAATACAAACACTGATGTAAGTGAATTTCCTAATGCGTTGCAATGTGCACTGAATCCTACCGGCCACAGTTAACTATTGGAAAAAATCTGTCTCCAAAGAATTTAGATAAAACTGTTGGATTTATCATTGCGATTCCATTATGCCATTATGTTAAAGGTAGTATACACCATTGGTCATTGCTTGAATTATCATCAATGAGTAGATTTGGGAGGTTGTATTTTATAGTACATATCGTTTAACTGAGCTGTCCGAAGTTTTAAAATCATGGATGCCGAGAAAAGCACGAAAAACAGCGGGTTTTTTCAACCAGCGTCGAGCAGTTATTCTTATGTTATCTTTGTTTTTTCGCGATCGCCGTCCAGCGAGCGCGAATTTTTCATTATAAAATTCAATTTTTCGGAATAATTACAGGATATCTAGCGCAATCCTTTTGCTGGATGCTCAGAATCAACATTTACCTTCAGATGAGTAAGATATTTCTTAATAATTTGGTATTAAATATTTTTGATATCTGCAAATGGTGTATACTACCTTTAAGCAGCATCATGAAATGAGGTCATTGACGATGTTTCTTATATTGTGTAATAAGATGACCGACCTGTTCCCAGAATGCAACGGTACCATGCGAGCTGCTTCCCCCTTAGCTAGACGGAAGTCTCCTGTGTACAAGACAGTCCCAGCTTCTCCTTCAAATAGGAACCTGTTCAATGAGAAGGGAACATATTGAGACACAATAAGAAGACCACAGGTTGTTTTTTTCAAGCAAAACACTTCACACATAATATGTGACCTAGCTGTCATCACAAAATGAGCGTAAAGTCGGCAAAATAAAAAATTGAGATATGGGTATTTCTAAATTCTGTGGAAATAGAGCTTTCCAACGGTATATAACACTTGGAGGTTTGATACTCAATTGTTGGTATTTTTGGGTTTTTTTTCGTCTGGAGTCTACAGAGATTATGAGAAAACGGGCATTTCTTGCGAGAAATTGTGTAAAAGGCATAGAAAGGCATAGTCAAAATTGTCTCAAAAATTAATTTTGTTTTTATCTGAACGTCCTGAAAAATTAGGAATTGATTGTTGGGGATTAAGTCTTTAAAAAAACATATAATCTCAAAATCGACCACCCCTTCAAATTTTGACTTTGACTGGCCGTACTGGGAAATCGCTCCGTGCGACTTTACGCTCATTTTGTGATGACAGGTCACATATGAGCACAAGTACCCCCTCAACAGCAAGAATGAGAGAGTTGAGGAGTCACTATGGACACCTTGCATCTTGCCTGACTGCAATTAACTCTTTGCATGGTCGCGTGAGGAGAGTGTGTAACAGACCATTTTCAGTTCTTTGATGCAACTAGCAAAATTACATGTAAACTAGCTTGGGAACTGTACTTTTATCTAAAAGTAAATATTAGAAAAACAAATTGCTGTAAACTTTAATACGTAAATTATCTTCAAATTTGCCATTGATCATACCAACAAATATTGTAGAAACAGTGCTGAAAAGAAAATAGCAAAACATTATTAAGAGAGTCCGCGAACTGACTATTCAATCCCCTGGTATCCGTGTATCAAGTGAATGAGGAACGGCGTGCAGGAAACCAGCTAAATTGTATGTGACCCTCCCATAGGACGTAGTTGCTATGTGTTGCCGCACAGTGAGGTAAAACAAAGCACATTACATCATAAAAAAAAGTTTTTTAATAGAAGAAAACTCCAGAAAAACATAAATCATAAATCATATTTCTGTTTAAAATATGAATATGTAAAATGTGCTTATTTGATGAGTTTTGATGTGGCAACATGGAAACTATTTAAATTTAGAAGTGTGCGAAGCAAAGTTATATTGTAACTTGAAACGAAACAGAAATTATTTAAAACGAAACAGAAATTAATTTAAGTTCTCTCAATACCCTGCCCATAAAAGCACAGATGTGAAACGAAAACAAATATTAGCTGTTAAACCTAATAAACAATATATTGGAATGATGTAATATACAAGAATGTGGATCTGTGCTATTTAAAAACACTGACAGAACTCGTGCACTGAATCGAAATAACAACAAAACAATTTTACTTCAATAACCGGTGCTATTGTCGATGTTTTATATTTATTTATTTAAAAAATAATCAATATGATCCATTTTTTGTTTCTTTTTACCCTGTTTCTATAATTGGTGGTTCTTTCCCTGTTAGATGAGGGCAATAAAAATAATTGTATGACAGTTTTAATTTTAAAATCAAAACCAACCTGCCTCATAAAAACTGAAAATTAATTACAAACATATAAATATCTGGATGCATGAATCATTTGTGGCCCGTTGTCCCAAGTTTTCTATCAGTTTCGGTTAACAATTTGTTATTTCAACTGTGCATGCACAAATACATGTACATGTAGGTTAAACTGAATAACTAACTAAAGGCCCAAGGTGGTCGCACGACACGCACAAAAACTAACCTGTGAGGGTCAGGTGAACAAATCATGTTGAATTGACCCGGAATGACCCCTATAAACAGAAAAGGTCAACACTGTTGTTTTTTCTTGAGCGTATAACCTTTAACCTTACATGTGTGTATGGATTATTGAATAATTAAAAATAGCATATACTCACATGACTGATCCAGGGCAGTGACCAGCAGCTAAAAGGGTAACAAGGACCTGCTCCTCCTAAAACAAGACAACAAAACAAAACAAACAAATACTAATACATTATTTATTATACTGCATGGGTAACCGTTTCACTAACCCATTTAGTGGTCCTAGTGAAAGAAGACGATGAGAAGAAATTACAGTTTTAGAGGTGGAAGGAAAACCCCAGAAGCATATTCAGGGGAAAAACCCACAGAGTCAAGCAGGGTTCGAACCCAGGTCACAGCGTTACGAGATGAGCAAAGACCCGCTTTGCCAACCTAACTGCCAAACAAGAAACACAATATAGGTAACTCCAGTTAGAAAACAGGAAAAACAATCTATCTGTGTGTCAAAACTGAAGAAACAAATGAGTTTAAGATGAAATGTTGCTTCTGAAAGGTCATTGTGTGGGGGGGGGGGGGGGGGGGGGGGGGGAATAGGGAAAAAAATAACCACAATGCCTGAAGTTGAGTATGACTCCAGTAGCATCAACTACATGTAGATAGAAAAGTCAACAGTGTGGACAACTTGTACAACAGTTGCAAGGTTTTTTTTCCATTTTCGGTTGGGTGGTTATGTTAAATGTATTCTTTTTCAGAAAGAAATTCTGTAAAGTAAATGGCCTACCAAAGAAATGAAAGTTAGTCTGCAATCATGGTTAATAATGCTTGAATGCCAAATTATTAATTGGTTTTACATGGACATGAAAAATGTCACACTTTCCTTAAATTTATAGCAGGATCTTATACTATACAGGGTGTATCAGAAAAAATGATACTCTTGGAAAAATCTTCATAAAATTAACATAGATTATAGTTGTGTAAATGTGGGCGTAAACCTTGGTAGAGGGGGTCTTTCTGCTTCGAATGATACCAGTATCTTGGTTTACGCTTCACGCTCCAGTGAGCACGGATGCTTTGAATTTTGAAGAATTCAAGTCTTTTGCGCACGGGAATGCGAGGGTTAAAATTGGATTCGTTACATTGAATTAAAAGTTTAGACAGGGTTTAACCAGTGTGCCAAGGTGTTTTTTGAATAATTAACCCTATCACCCCCTACCCTCGGCACAAAATGATCTCTTTTATGAGTGGATCGTAACCAAAGGGTTAACACATGCAATTTAGGTGACACACATGACACACATGAGTGCACACGCAACGGAACCTTCAAGGAAGCAGATTCAGTTACGTTTGTAAACCCTTTGGTTATGATCCACTCATAAAAGAGATCATTTTGTGCCGAGGGTAGGGGGTGTTGGGGTTAATTATTCAAAAAAGGCCTTGGCACACTGGTAAAACCCTGTCTAAACTTTTAATTCAATGTGACGAATCCAATTTTAAAACACTTGAATTCTTCAAAATTCAAAGCATCCGTGCTCACTGGAGCGTGAAGCGTAAACCAAGATACTGGTATCATTCGAAGCAGAATGACCCCCTCTACCAAGGTTTACGCCCACATTTACAAAACTATAATCTATGTTAATTTTATGATGATTTTTCCGAGAGTATCATTTTTTCTGATACACCCTGTATTGTGTGCAATACCCAGGTACATATGTACATGTACAGTCTGGGCCTCAAACACTCTTTCACAGGCCCCAAAATGAATGGAATTTTTTCCATAATGATAACTGTCTCTTGATACTCGTGTGGCTCATTAATCACTGTGAAATAAATGAGAAAGCGATGACATCTTGCCTTGCCATTAATCTCGCTGTAGAGCGTGACGGTGGTGGGTTCCTCTATGGGTAGACCGGTAATGAAAGGCTCTAGATGAACAAACCGTCTGTCTGTCAGGAGAAACTCGCGTGTGACTTCAGAGCAGTAAAGCCTGATGTGTTTGCTACAAAGGAATTAGAAATACAGATTATTGTTGAACAGGAACTAAATAGTATGGCAGATAGGTGATGGGTTTGTGCCTTTGATGATACAAGCAAGGAATTTGGCACACAGTCAGAGTATGTTATTATTATTATTATTATTATTTTCTGAAACCAAGGATCCTTCAAAAGCGCTCAAGGCACTGTAGCTCATAGCCAGAAGAAACCCATAGACAGAGGCTGTGTCAGCCAGGAACACCGGGGCAAACCCCTTCTCTTAGCGATAAGTGTTCTGGGTTCTTTTACGTGCATTATACAATTTTATAATGTTATAATGGGAAAGATATTTACACACATTATAAATTATACAACACACGGGACCTACAACTTTACGTCCCATCCGAAGGACGAAGCAATAGTGGTTTAATTGCCTTGCTTAATGACACACCTGTCGACACCGGGACTCGAACTCACGCTCACTCGAACTCACGCTATGAGAAAGATATATTAGGCTATAGGGCCATCGCAAATTTGTCCTTTAAAGAAATATGGCAGCCATATTGTTAATTCTGTACCTATCTTTTGTTAAAAAGATATATCTGCGATGGCCCTACAGCCAAATATTGTTCTCATGATCTGAGTGTGCGCCAAATTTCATGCTGGTATCATCAATGGCACAGTTCTCCCAAATATTTCCCCTACTAGTTACAACTGATAACGTAGTAACCAACCGATAATGTCAAACAAATTGACCGATACTGTATCACTAAACCGATAATGTAACAAAACATTGACTGTAGTAAAATGTACTACCATATTGGTCATTTGTTTATTTTTACAAACATTTATGTTTATTTTTACAAACATTTATGTTTATTTTTTACAAACATTTATGTTTATTTTTACAAACATTTATGTTTATTTTTACAAACATTTATGTTTATTTTTACAAACATTTATGTTTACAAACATTTATGTTTATTTTTACAAACATTTATGTTTATTTTTACAAACATTTGTGTTTATTTTTACAAACATTTATGTTTATTTTTACAAACATTTATGTTTATTTTTACAAACATTTATGTTTATTTTTACAAACATTTATGTTTATTTTTACAAACATTTATGTAGTGTTTGCGAGGAAACATGTACAATTTAAGCTAAAATGCCCAACTTCATGCGGCCAAAATAAGGAAAGATTTTTAAGTTTACCAGTTTAAAAGGTACAGGTACATGTACATTGTAGGATACACCATATCAAAAATGTTTTACTACCGAATAATTAAGAAATATCTTAATTATTTGAAAGTAAATAACGATTGTAGGCATCCAGCAAAATGATTGAGCTACACTGTAGATATCCTGTATATATGGGTGATTGCGAAAAAACAAAAAAACCAAAAGAACCACTGCCCAACGCCGGTTGTAAACAAATGCCATTTTTCTTGTTTTTCTCAGCATCCATGTTTGCAAAACTGCAGACAGGTCAGTTAAATAATATTTACTATAAAATACAACCCCCCAAATCAATCCATTCATGATAATTTAAGCAATTACCAATGGTGTATGTTACCTTTAAGAACAGTTTCAAGATGGTGTGGGGAAGTGGGTTGAGAAATTTTCTTCAAAACAAATTAGTTGGATTTAATTACCAGTAATATGTTAGGAAACCCTGGTTAGAAAACACTGCCATGCTACATGTATCAATTTCTCAATGTATCAATTTTTCAATTACAAAATATTTTTTCGAGTCAGTTTCAGGATTTTCAATAATACTCTTTTGGAGGGGGAGGGGTAGTGATGTTTTGTACAAAGATTTTTAAAATCTTTTCTGACTTTATTTTTAAAATTAAAAAAGGTTTCATAGTCATTTCAATTTTTATTTTTTTTTACCAACTTGTAGTTTGGAGAATATTTGGGGTTTTTTTGGGGGGGTTTTCTTACAAAGATTTTTTGGTCATTTTTAACCAATTTGTGGTGTGAATGATTTCCTTTTAAATGGAAATAGAGTCGTCATTTGCAACATTTCTTGTTACTAATTTGTGGTTTGGAGTATTACATTTTGGGGGACTTTTTGTTTTCCTCATCCTGTTCGCGCCAGAGGACAAATACAGGCAAAGTTTTCCCCCGATTCAAAACGGATGATGCATAAACACGTCACGAGCAAGCCGGCCGGAAATGTCTGTCAGCAGCGAGCAAGGCAGGAAATGCGTGGGTGTGCTTCCTGGTACAACCGGCCTAAACCCGCCTCGGTTTTGTTAAAAATAATCTTGCGCCTCGGCTCAGTGATGTTAAAATAATCCCGGCGCGAACTGGTTATCAAGTTAGCTTTTGTCATTTCCAACATTCAATTTCAAAAATTTGTGATGTGCAGGTTTTTTTTTAAGGGAATAAAGTCTGAGATACCCTTTTTATATTTTCGTCTTTGCTTGGTTTTGTTTTCATGTTAAATTTATTCCACGAGCTGTGTTTTCTGTCTAAATAACTGACATCGGTGATGCATGAACACCCTACAGGCAATTAAGCATAGTTTCTCGTAATAAGTAACGGGACAGATTCACACTTCAGCACTCACTAAGCTTTCATGTTTAATATCAGCCTACATCTCCTCACATATTATATTTTCGTCTTTGCTTGGTTTTGTTTTCATGTTAAATTTATTCCACGAGCTGTGTTTTCTGTCTAAATAACTGACATCGGTGATGCATGAACACCCTACAGGCAATTAAGCATAGTTTCTCGTAATAAGTAACGGGACAGATTCACACTTCAGCACTCACTAAGCTTTCATGTTTAATATCAGCCTACATCTCCTCACATATGCCAGATATTCCTTCATGTCCCTTGGGGAAAGGATAAGCCATACTCCCTATACACCGTGGATCATGGATGGATAACTGATCACAACTTTTATCAAGAGTGAAAGGTTAAGAAGAGAATGTATCCAATATTCTGTGTCGTATATCACTTTCTGGTTTTCACAGAAAAACTTGCTGCACGCTAAACGTAGTAAAAAGCAATTTATCTTTTGGCATGGTGTGGACTACCAGAAATAACAAATTTAACCTGTATTAGTGTTTTATGTTCAAAACAATATGTTTCTATGGATACCGGAGGTCATGGGTTTGTGTCCCACCTGAGTCGGCATGTGACAACCTACAATATCCAGTAAACAGTGTTAAAGGTAGTATACACCATTGGTAATTGCTTGAATTATCATGAATGGGTGGATTTGGGGGTCGTATTTTATAGTAAATATCGTTTAACCAGTTCGCGCCGGGATTATTTTTACATCGCCGAGCCGACGGGCGGGATTATTTTTAACGAAACTCGATCCGAAGCGTGTTCAGGCTGATAGTGCTGGGTAGCACACCCACGCATTTCCGACCTTGCGCGCTGCTGACATACATTTCCGAACTTGAACTTGGCGTATTTATTCGTCATCCGTTTTGAATTTGGGGAAATTTTTGCGTTTATATACGTCATCCGGCGCGAACTGGTTAACTGACCTGTCCGAAGTTTTACAATCATGGATGCCGAGAAAAGCACGAAAAACAGCGTTTGTTTTCAACCGGCGTCAAGCAGTTATTCTTGTATGTTATCTTTGTTTATTCGCAATCGCCGTCCGGCGATCGCAAATTTTTCTTTATAGAATTATATTTTTCGGAATAATTACAGGATATCTAGCGCAATTATTTTGCTGGATGCCTAGAATCATCATTTACTTTCAATTGAGTAAGATATTTCTTAATAATTTGGTAGTAAATATTTTTGATATCTGCAAATGGTGTATCCTACCTTTAACTCATGCAAAGGGCAAAAGCCTACTATAAAATGTATATCTTCCAGACACAAATACCATCTCATGAAAATCTACTATGCATTTAACACTTTAACTGCCGACTACGAGTATAGTCGTAGTAACATGTGTACCGGATTCTGCCACTACGAGTATACTCGTAGAAAATGAAAGGTTTTTGAAATAAATTTGAATACAGTACCTATTAAGTATGCGCATTATTAAGAAATATCTTACTCATTTGAAAGTCAATAATGACTACCGGCATCCAGCAAAATGATTGCGCTAGATATCGTGTAATTGTTTCAAAAAATTATATTTTATATAACAAAAATTAATTTACTATAAAATACAACCCCCAAAAAGATAATTTGAGCAATTACCAATGGTGTATCCTACTTTTAAAGGCATCGCACAGCATTGCTTTTTGGCCATTAAAGTAATTCATTATTTCTGTGAATAAAGATATATGTCGTGTGAAAGTTTCAGCCTCATTGGTCATTTCATGTCCAAGAAAAAAGCGAAAATTCAGATTAATTCTCGTCTCATGAGACCAAAACTAATTGTTTTACTCATTTCTCAACGACTATGACATTTCAGGCAAAACTATTCCATGGGAAGTTTTCTAACATCATCATATTTATACCGTGTAAGTTATTTGTAAATCTGCGAACTTTTGTGAGCCGTTCCAGGAAAAGGTGACATAAGTCGCACTATGCATTTATGAGGGTTTTTTTGGTCAAAATTAGACTTTCATTTATTGTCCTAAATGACATCTTTAATATCCAAAGTTTCAGATTTAATTAACAAAAAGATGGAATTCGATAAATAAAGTGAAACGAAACCTCTTAAGAGTGCATGGTTCAAATGTATTGTCTTAGTTTTGTTGTGTTTCGAAGCCTGTTTTCTCAGTTGTGTATTTTGAATTTCCGTGGAACCATTAATATGCAAAAACGTCATATCACCGGGATGGGCAATGAAGCTGTACTATGTACTAAATGAAAGCTTATATCCTGGACCTTTTAATCATGTACATAACTCTATTTTTATGTTTTGCGACTTATGTAACCTTTTCCTGGAGCGGGTCACATTTATGGTTTTCGAGATTCCCAAAAGTGAGTGAGGTCTTTAACTGCAAACAAAATATACAGGTGTATTATAATGTGTCTATAACATTTCCTACTAATAAAACTTGACTAGTGTAAAGTAAGGTGAAAATGTGGTTACTAAAAATACCTGGTTTTCAGGTGGTGTATGCAGACATGAAACTAACTGAGCTGGTGAATTCACAGTTTGTGTGTACAGTACAATGAAATTACCATGACTATCACCTACCAGTGACCCAAAATGACCCCAGATTTTTAATACCCTTGGAGGGTTTGCAGGCATTCAAGGTGGGGGATAATAATTCTGCCTATGAAAAATGAGTAGCTGTCATCGGCTGACTGTTCCTGTATTTTGTTTATTATTATTTTATTTTATTATAAATCTTTCTTTTTTGGGGGGGGGGGGGGGAGGGGGGTGGGTTCTGGATAATTTAAAGGGTAATGGTGGTGTAAACTTTTCTTTAAAAAACATATTTGGTGTAACTGTTCTATTCCTTTTAATTTATGTATTTAAACTATGTATGAATTTGACACTCTTTGGTTAATTTCATTGAAGAGTGCACTTCATCAGTTTCACATTTCTAATGCAATACTTTTATGGATAACTGAGAGTGCTATTGCTGCGGTGTCATTTCAGGAATTTGACACTGCTTAGTTGAGGCATGGGGAAACTTTGCTCATTGGCTTACATTTGGTTTGTGCACAAGTCTTTGGAGTAGCACTTTTTCGCTACATGACACAACAACCCCTTCCTTTTCGTTCTTTCTAAATTACACGTGTAGCAATGTGTAACATTTCGTTTGTGCTTAAGTCTATAATAGTGGCACTTTTTTGCTACGGTTTGGCGTGGTATGTGTACTCTGGTCTGGTTCTTTGACCCTGCAGGGGCACCGTCCATTCTTCTAAAAGTCATCAAGGTACCAACCAGACTAATTGCTTCTTGTAGCGTGTAGCATTGCTACTGGCACGAGTCACGAATTCATTGGTCTCATATCATCCTGGGTATATGAATGCTACTTGTACATGTAGCTTCATTGATAACATGCAGACAAAAGGCAACTTTGTGCCTGGACAAGTACTCAAGTAGATGAAAAATCACGAATATACAACAAGTAGCACAAACTACTCACGAGTACTCGCACTCGCAAAGCAGTGAAAATAAAAGTAGCAAAATAAAAAAATAAAATAGAAATGCCAAGGGCCAAAAAAATTGCGAAAGTAGGAAGCCTTGGTACATGTTATGGAAACATTTGTATGACTTTTTAAAATTCATTTGAAGCAAAAAACCTTGCTTTGGTGGTTTACACCATTTGCAGACAATTATTAATTTGAGAATTATTTAGAAATCTCAAGGTAAATAATGATTCTAGGAATCCAGCAAAATGATTGCACTAGATATTCATTGTTCAGAAAATTTGAATTTTATTTAAAAAAATATTAACGATTGCCAAATAACAAATATAGAAAGAACAACTGCCCGACACCGGTTAAAACCAAAACCAATTTTTCTTGCTTTTTTTTCGGCATCCATGATTGTAAAACTTTGAACAGGCGAATTAAGGCCAAATAAAAAAAAACATGTTTAGCGTCACCGCCCGCTTCCTTTTTTGGGGCCGCCTCCTTTTCTTCTTTTAAAAAAAAAAGGATAAATTTGACAATTTTTGTAAAAATAAAATGTAAAAAAACATATTTTTTGTTGAAAGATAATAAAATTATAAGATCATATTTTAGACTTGAGCATCACTGTGTACATGCTCTGGAAATATTTTTTTTCCTAATACTAGACTAGGGTGTGTAGTCGTGTACGGTGCATACTTGATCGACCCACATGAATTTTGATTTTTATCCGTTGGTGAACCATGTTTTAATTTTAAATTGAAATATAAGGTGAGACATGTTCTACATGACTCAAATTAAGTCGAATGTGACGGGCGGCCATTTTGAGAATAAAAAAAAAAAAAAAAAAAAGGGCCTCCTCCTTCCTTTAAAAAAAAAGGCATGATGCTAAAACATGTTTTTTTTGTTTTTGGCCTAAACGATATTTACTCTAAAATCCACTCCTTCCTGATAATTCAAGCACTTACAAATGGTGTATACAACGTTTAAGTCTACATTTTCAAAAAACATACGTGGAATCTCATAACTAGATTTTTTGCTGAATAACAAACTTCAATTATTGTTTTCTTCCAAATGATACTATTTTAGGAGGAATATTTTCCCAGTGTATTTACTCAATGAGTACTAGTAATCAGTGTTAGCGTGCATGGATGACAGAGTAACAAGTTTACAAACTGGATTACTCACTTCAGTGCCTGAAACTATCCTAACACTATATTTTTCAGTGAATAAAAATCTGAATTTTCAGTTCTTCTGATTTGAAAATCGCAGGCGTGTTGAAAAAGGCACACCAGGATTTTGTCTAGGCGTGTCAATTTTCAAGGCGTGTGATTCTGTGGTCCAACCTAAGACTATACAATACTTAGTTTACAGTAAAGCCATTTTCGCTCTAATGACTTTTTTTCACTAATTATGTAGTATAATTATGCCGTAAATGTATGCTGAGGTGTGCGGTACAGTGGGATTCAGGCGTCCGATTACTAGCACTTCTCAGGAAGCAGGCGTGCGATAGTGTGGGGGTGCAATCGCACGCCTTAAATCAGAAGGACTGAAATTTGTTAGTCTAATTTCACCCACCTTTACAAAATATACAAAATGCTACAAAAGCTCTTTGCAAGATATTGATTTTGTGCATTTTTCACATTGAGATGGTGATATTATTCTGTGGGATAAACGCGTGCAACAGTAAGAAATCGGTTTATCTCACCTCAGGCGAAGTCTCTGGGAAAAGTGACTGGAGTCCAGACCCACCATATGATCTGTTGAAATGAAAAGCATGAGCCTCTTAATTAGATCATGTGATTTTTTTGTATTAAATTTTCAATTTCTTTTAACGTATCTTTATTGAATTTGATGTTCTACTGTTTTCAAGAGTTTTAAAATGGTTTCTACCCTGTAACTAAATCCCCCCCCCCCCCCCCCCCACAAAAAAGGGGGAGGGGAGGTGGTGGAGTTGTTCTTCACAGACTTACCAGCATGCGCATGGGAAAGAAAATACGCCTTTGCTCGGAGAACTCCTGGACCACGGAATCTGTCGATTGCAATCTGAGGGTACTCCACCATCAATCCTCCAAATGTGCTCATTGTGAGGCAGGGCCGTTCCCTCCAACTTGCACAGAAATGTAAATTATAAGACCTGCTGGGCTACAGCGCAGTGTTCGGCCCAGTATCCTATAAGGGGGAAATCCACTTTTAGGTTTAGAATTACAAAACTAGTAGTAGTAGTAAAATCACTAATACTAGAAAGAATGTTGCAACCTGACGCTGGTTTTTACTTCATAATCATCTCATGAACCCCAACCCCCTCACTGCTTTTTCTAGAATTTGAAAGTATCCTGAATCCGCTACAATCCACCAAGTTTGGTTTGCAAAAACTGTTGGTGTCCTGAGTCCATCACGAGACTCCACCAGTATGCATACTGGAGAGATCCTGAGTCCATCAATAATCCACCAGCAAAAGTTGATGGACTCTGGCGAATTCAGTACTATTACCATAGTGGCATACAAAAAATTGCAGTGTATTTTTCCATAGAAAATCTATCACAGACCATCACCTAAATTTCTGAATCCTGAATCCATCAAACTCCTGCAGCTATGCAGTAACGCTAGGCTTAAAATCCTCAATCCATCACACTCCTCTTATTTGTTCAATATGGACTCATGGAGGTATCCTGAATCCGCTAAAATCCTCCAAAACAGGAAATGGATTTTGATGGACTCAGGGTGGTTAGGGTTAATGAAGGTCAACCAGCAGTAGAAATTAAGTATCTAGATCATAGATGCCACTTCCTCGGTTATCCATGGGTTGAATGGCATCTTCCTCGGTTAACCATGGGTTGAATGGGTGATCAGATTTTGGTTAACCCTAACCCCCTAGGTCTTTTTAGGTAGTACTTGTACTAGGAACTGTCCTCACTGCAAAATCCTCCAATTATTAATTGCCACCATGTGCCGGAGCAATTCTCAATCCTCAAAAATCATTCGTTATTTTTTTGAATTTGTTCAATTTTCTTTTATTTTACAATAGTGAATAGACCCCTAGTAATAGTACTCCCTATATTATTAGCCTATAGTGTTTTGTTTTTATTTAAATGACCAATTGTGAGCGCATTTTACTTTTTAGTGCGAGCTGTCTTGAACCGAGTCCGAGTGACATGCTATAGACGATGTGCCCTCTGACGTCACGTGTTTACATCTGTATTCAAATGTGCCCGGCAGTGATGCGCACCCATCGTGTTAAAAATTTGCTTGAAGAGTGACGTCGCAGGTCAGATCGCTTTGAATTATGTGACCTCTGATGTCATCTCTTAACCAAATTTATGTAAAAACATGATGCCTTCGCATACTGCCGGGCACATTTGAATACAGATGTAAACAGAGGCACATCGTCTATTGCTAATAATGCTAGTATAGGTTGTTTCACGTTCCGCGGCCATCTTGGATTCAGCGCAAAAAGGGGTACGCAACTTACCCGGATGATAGCGTGTTTATATGGGTGTTCCCCTACATGTAGTAGGCCTACAGAGGGCGCTCTACTGAGCATGCGCAACTGGAACGTGAAACAACCTTATTGTACGCGATCCTATATTGCACTTTTTAATTTGGCAACGCGCGCTTCTTAAAAATGACATACCATCACTCGGATAGTTTTCTTAGATGCACGAGCTTTCACAATCACCAAAAAGTATGAAAAATGAAGGCTTTACTGGATAAGTCAGGCCAAAAAAATTAGGGGAAATCTGCCTTTTACAGCTAAATTATTAACTACAAACGCAGGTCAGGCAGTACCCGGGCGCCAAGTCGAAAACATGATGACCGCACGGTGAACTTTGGTGGTCGCCCTCTCTCGTCAGTATTATAGCTACCGTGTCCTATATAACTCAAAAAATACAGGAGTGTAAGACTTAATAATAATAGTTAGACGGTGCAATAAAAAAGACACGTTTCTTTGTATGTATTACAATCCGACATCTTAACAATTTTCTATGTTAATCGGGCTGATCAATAGATAATATTAGATGATCTACAAATATTGTTCAGGATACCAAATTTAAGGAGGGGTTCATTGAGGCCTTTTGAATATTATTAGGCCTACTTTATAAAAAAAATATCTAAATCAGGCCTAATCGAGAGGAATCCGTTGGATTGAGACATAGTGGTAGAATGTAGTTTATGGTAAAATTCAAAAAGGAAGTAAAAACATGAAATGAATAATAAAACGCACAACTTGGTCGTCTTGGCCATCATAAATATATGCATACTAATTAAGATTATTTATTAGAACGAGTAGTTTTAAACTTTTGAAGTGACACAGATTTGTAATATTGTGAAACATTTTGTTATTGTCATGAGAACTTGAAAAGCTGTTTTAGTATACAGTCATTTAAAAAGGTAATTAATAAATTTAATGTACATTTCAAACTTTATTAACACATTTCTCCAATGCTAACAATAACAAAATTGAAAAATGTTTCTCGATTCATGTCTTTTCAACATTTTGGGCAACGACTGACTTAAATTGTGGCAAAATATGATGAAAAAGTGGCGGCAAGATACTACCCCCCCCCCCCCCCCCCCCCCCCCCCCCCCCCCCCCCCCACCACCATTAACTCTTTAAACCGAAGACACTTTGCGCGGGAAACATTGATCCTGAACACTAACTTATTCTTCAACTATAAGTTCAACTTGAAGACCGCGGCTAAGATAATAGTTTTTGCCAGCTCGCGACCGGACGATTACTGACAAGCCTCTCGACGTTCAACGATTATTGACATTGTGACCTCCAACCTGACCGAGTGACATCTTCAAGAAACCGATAGTACAACGGCCCATAAATATTTCTTTAAGAAGCGATATAAAACGATTTCTCTGATCTAATCGTGTAAACAAAATGTCCAAATATTTAGCCATTATAGGACAATGCATAATGCTTGCGTCGGTCTTTTAGGTTTAGACCGGGCCTTGTACTTTATTGTAACGAAACATGTCCGTTATTGCATGGAGACGGTCTATACATTATATCGCGGGAGAGGAAACAAATAATAATTGTGTAATTGTTTGGTGCATGTGTACATTTGGTTTTAGTTTGGTGTTATTGTTGCCATATACATAGCGCTACACTGTGAACAAATAACAACGGATTGTTATTTTTTAATTTTAGCGCACCGTGTTGTGAGATGGCGATTTAGGCCTATTGCATGGTACGTTGTTGTATCAGAACAGAAACAGGATTAATGAGGGTGGTGTTTATTCGTGAAAGATACAATATCTTAAATTGCATGTCCCCTAAAAAGTCTGACAGTTATAATACAATTTTACTGACAACGTATTTTAAAGCAGGCCTATAAAAATAGCGCGCGCTGCAATGTTACGTGTTGATATGCTGCAGTGAATAATAAAAACCCCTGGGGCCAATTTCATAAAACATGTAAGCACAACAATTTGCTTAGCATGGAAATTCTTCCTTTGGGGAAAACATGGTTACAAATCAAATTTTTCATATGAAGCACGATATGTGGCAGAGAAACCCCCCCCCCCCCCCCCCTCTTTTGTGTTGACCATTGTGTTCCCGGAATCTCAGGAATTCCTTTTAGGTTTCAAGGGGGGATGGGTTTGGTTACAATAGTGTCGAGTGTGTATAAGGTATAGGGATAATAGGGGGGTACCCCTCTGCCACATATCGTGCTGGGTATAACATTTTCAGGTGATGTTTATTGTTTGTCACTGGTATTCAGCTGGTTTCTGCAATAGCATAAAAAGCATATGGACTTTTGGCTGGTAACTTTTTTTTTACTGAGCCAAACTATTTTTGTTCTAAGCAAATGTTTGTGCTTACTTACATGTTTTATGAAATTGGCCACAGGTCATTTGGTACATGCCTGGCAGAAGATGTATTTCAGCAGTGAGTCCATTATGCCCCAGACACACGACCCGCTAGCTACACCGGGCTACAGTGCAGTACCCTTGTTATTTACGAAAGATATTAGGCCGAAATGTAAAGAATCGTCCAGTGCAGTACCCTTGTTAATTATACCCAGCACGATATGTGGCAGAGGGGTACCCCCCTCCCTATCCCTATACTTTATACGCACTCAACACTATTGTAACCTAACCCATCCCCCCTTGAAACCTAAAAAAAATTCCTGAGATTCCGGGAACACAATGGTCAACACAAAAGAGGGGGGGTTTTCTCTGCCACATATCGTGCTTCATATGTTGTTAATTATGAAAGAGATTGGGCCGAATCATGGCCGAATGTAAAGAATCGTCAGATTTGCCATAAGCAAAAGATGCAAATTCTTATAGAAGCTGACGTGAAAACTTACTATACGCGCGCCGTATACAATGCACAAATAATAATGGACCATGGAGAATTATTTCTCCATGAATGGACCAAGTTTCGGCGCTCATTATGCATGGATGAATTCCACTGGGATTCACTTTTCACTCCATCAAAAGTTCGCATCTAATTGCATATGGGACGGAGAGAAACCCCTCGTTTGTGGTGGTCATTGGGCTTGCGGAATGTTGTGGTTTGAGTTATTTTAGGGGGGGGGGGGGGCGTTAGATAACAATAGTCTAGGGAGTGTTCAGTACTCCAAGGTATATCCCTTCTTATTCCTCCATGGTATATCCAATTGGTATTGTATGTGCATATGAATAGCATGGAAAGTACGGGAAGTGTACATGTGTACATGAGCCAACTGCCAACCTAGAGCCATGATAGAGCATAGAGCCTTTCTCTATGCATAGAGCAAGCAACTATGCTGCTCCATATGCTGCCAAGGTTTGGTGTTTTGATTGGGTATTTGGCGACGTGAACTACTTCCTTGATTTGCTTGTGGCTGTAGTGTTAATTACGTGAAGGTTGCTTTTGAAAAACACCAGGGGACTGCGAATGATTTATAGGTGTGGGAAAAGAGGTTGCATCAGTTCTTCAATTTGAATTGGTGCACACTAGTCCAGTGGGAAGTTTTGATGTCTAAAATACCATGACAATGAACAACTATTAAACTCAGAATAGAATTCACAATCATTGTTTCAGGCAAAATGTTGATATGCAGTCGAACTTAGTTCTTGCACTATTTTCGCCATAGCGTCGACCGACTTCTGTCATGACGAGATCGCATAAAAAAAACTAATGAAACAACGTACTAAAAAACAAGTTGAAATGACGATGCACATCATATATTTTTTTTTTTTAATGCAATATTATCTTTAAGAGCTGGATTAGTTCATACCAAGCCGAATGGGTATACTGCGTATCCCTGTACATGTATATCGTACTGCACTTGGAACTGATCGAGGTTAAAAGTGGTTTTGTTGTTCAATAACCTGAACGCTTTCTGTGTGACTTTTACAAAAGAATGTTGACATTGCTTGTTTGGTATTTTCAATCTATTCGACACGGCGCATACAGCATACTTACCCACGATAGCGTGCAATTGCAAACCGTGGGTGTGTAGCAGGCGATAATCAGCAACAAGCCTAAAACCGCATCTTTCCCTTCCAAACCAAGCCACAACAGACCTCTTAGTTTGAAACAAAATTCCTGGCTTGAATGTCTCGGCATTTAGGTTATCGTTTATATCAAGTTACCGCTGAAAACAACAGCTCGTTTCAATTAATCTTGTTGTTTAAATTTCTCAAAGCCATAATTCTCAAAGAACAACGCAAACCTTACACTTTTGACTACGGCTTTATTCAAATGTAATCAAAATGGTGGACAGATCTTGTATATTATTACAATGTACATTTCTTTGGTATGTTAAATCTTTGCAATTTGGTTTAGTTTAATCGGAACATTTACATTTTCTGTCAATTTTCTAACGACAAATGTACACAGCGTATGACTCATCAAGATCAAAGCCTATATCGCCATCATTACAAAAGAACGTTTGTTCAGTACTACAGCGTTAGCACGGAGAGTTTGCCATCAAGGTCCGGGAAACGCACACATACTGTTGTTGATAAACTCAGTGACTTATTTTGGCCATAATTACGGTGCAAAAAATGTGTTTAGCGAGTAAACACTTTCTTGCTATTGTATCAGCGTGAGGACGGATGTTTAGCTTCAAAACATGCATCTTTACAAACTGATAGCTAGCTAATACGCGCTAAGAAGCCATTCAAAAATATTCAATATTTGTTTTCATTCTCAAACTGTGGGTGGGTCAATAATTGAAAATCGAAATTAGCTTTTCATAGAAAAAGCAAAGACCCCCCCCCCCCCCCCTCCCAAATTCTTGTACATGACCTGTACTATACAGTACCCATGAATGTTTGTACTACACGACAAACGCAACAGACCTTCACAGTTTTTGGAGAGAATAGCTGATGATGAATCCATGTTTGCCCTACGAACGTTTTGTTTGTGCGTTCAGTTTGCTGTCCAAACAAAACAGCCTTTGTCACCACTCAGCAACAATACAAATATACATGTATATTGTACCTTGAAAGTTCTTATAAATTTGCATGGATAAACCTTCAGTAAAGTACAACAAAAAATAGATGCACACAATAAACCTATGGAGCTGTACAAATGTTCACAATGTGACAAGTTGTGTCTGCATACCCTGTCCGCATTTTGTGCAACTCAGATTAAAAATAAAAACGGTATCAAAAACAGGTATTACACTGTATACAGGCGTGCAACATGCAACATCATTTTTCTCTTTTTTCCGTTTTCTTTTAAATATAGAGTAAAAGGAAACTGAAAAACACTAAAAACAATTGTGTAATTGGCAATTTTCTCTTAATTGTTTTAATTTTAGATTTGCATGCTGGAAGCCATTGACAACTCCCGAGCAAAAAATCTTACTCATTTGAAGTATTGTTTTGTTCTTCAGTGTATAGGATATATTGATTAACAATTCAACATTTAAAAAAAGAAATTTCGGGTGGTTGGGTGGTTCAAAACAAAATAAAATCGAAACTTAAAAATATTGAAAATGTTGAATGGCCCTATAAAACACAGTGTAGTGATACATCTCCAAAATAAATATCCTTTGTTTTAATGGAGGCGTACAACCATGGCAACAAAAGCATTTGACAAAACGAAACTAATTTATTTCATGAGATTTGGAAATGTAAATACAGATGAAGAGAATCTAGATTGTGAGACGATTTTTTTTCCAAACTCCAGAAAGGCTTCTACTGGTCATTGGGCTTCACTCGTGTGATCACAAGACATGACACAACTCACGCCTCACCAACAAAGCCGAGAGTCAAAACATTTCACGGTGAATCACACCTCACACAGCGCGTAATATGCCCACAGCAGGGAAGGTGGGCGAATAGGACAGAACGAAAATAACTTCCCGAATTATTATGCGTTTCACGTGCTGCTGCTAAAATGATAATGAAAACCAGACAGGTGGCCTGAAGCTGGTGTTGTCAAGGTTTTCTTTTTTATTAAAACAATCACATTCACAGCAAAATACTTGCAGACTTGAAGTACAGTACAACCGCAACGAGGATAATGTTTGGTCGAGTTCTGTATTAAAGCATACAATGTATTGTGAATTTATCCATATCTGCTTGAATTTCAAAAATATATCGCGATGCTAAAACAAATGTTTTGTTGAGTTTACTTAAAGGTAGGATAGACCATTGGTGATTGCTTGAATCATCAGGGATGGGTGGATTTGGGGGGTTGTATTTTATAGTAAATATCATTTAACCATGGAGAAATAAGGTTTAACTGACCTGTCCGAATTTTTAAAATAATGTATGCTGAAAGAGCCAGAAAACGGCGTTCGTTTTCAACCGGCGCGGCGTCGGGGAGTTGTTCTTATGTTATTTTTGTGTTTTTTCGCGATCGCCGTCCGGCGTACGTAAATTTATTTTTTATAAAATTCATTTTTTTGGAATAATTACAGGATATCTAGGGCAATCATGTCGCTGGATGCCTACAATCAATATTTACTTTCAAATAAGTAAGATATTTCTGAATAATTCGGTAGTAAAGTGTTTCGATATCTGCAAATAGTGTATCCAACCTTTAAGTTAAAGTAACAAATTCTGTCACATTGTGAGTACCCCCACGACTATTAATTGCCGAGAAACTGCGATGTAAAACTACAAAATAATCTTAAAATTAAGCATCTGAAAAAACCACCAACCTTTATTCTAGTATTATTGTTTTTTAAGCTGCTTTGTTCGAGAACAGAATACATGTATGATATAGACTAGAGTGAGAGAAATTGCTTACAACCACTTAAAATTGTCAGTGCTGTTTATTAACCTCCGTGACAGACTTATCTCAACAGTACAAATGTTGCTAAATATTTACAAAATCTATCTCAATTTGTCAAGGTAAAAAAAACTACAAATTTCACGTGATATTTCACTTAAATTGATACATTTTTGTACATCCTTATACAGTACATGGTACATACATGTACTAGATCACAATAAATCCGACAAAGCCTCATTGCGGGCACAATGTGGGCAGCATGTTTAGGGTATACATGTACTTGGGATTACATTGTAAATGTAGATGTACATAAAAGTGTATCAACGTGACCAACATTTGTAAGCCATTATTAAAATACAAAATGCACATTGTATAGAAATTACAAAATAACAATTAACTTGAAAGTTGAAATCCTTTAGCAATCGTGTGTAAAACAGCAACCAGGTAAACCTTGATGTAAATATTCTGGCACAGAAAAAAAATGTTGTACCCACAATTCTGCCACAAAAACACTGAAATCAATATTAACCACTTAACTATTCCCGTTACCTTTCTAATATTACGTGTTCAAATTACTTGAAATCTGCCAAAGCATTACCAGTGCAGCACAACACAGTGTTTGCCAATTGCCATGGTAACCAGTAACACCTCAAGAAATGTTGAGACGCTTGTTACCATGGCTACGATCAACAAGAACACCACAGTCATCTGATGCATTTATATTTGGTCACTTATTTCAGTACAAAATCCACTTGCCTCACTGACAAAAACATACAGTAATTTCTCTCTTACAAGCAGATTTCAACATTGACCTTGCTCAAGTTGTATTCATGAAAACTGTTACCTGGCAGCACATACACAGGTTTCAGTTATGTAAATCAACATCAAATTATATATATATATTCCACTTGCATGTAATGTTCAGCATAAATCAAACCCTGTTTATTATAGGTTTATCAATATATTTACCCTTATGAAGCAAGATATATGGGGTACACCCCTTCAGGGCCAATTTCACAGAGCTGCTTATTAAGCACATTTGCTTATTAAGCACATTTGCTTATTAAGCAAATTTGCTTAAGCACAAAAACCTTGCACAGTAAAAAACAGCTTAGCAGCCACAACTGTGGGGTCTATATTGTTTGTGTTTGGAATAGCTGTTGTTGGCTTAACATATCAATCGCTTGGAATTGTGGCTCATAATCTGATTTTACTAAGCAAGAGTTTTTGAAATTGGCCCCAACTGGGTATCAATTTGACAAACATAAAATGCTCCAACATATATACATGTTAATTCAACCACAAAAACACATGTTCAACACAGTGCTAAACTTGTTTTAAATATGAAAGAGTAAAGATTGCAAACGTTGAAACATTTTCTGAATAACATGTACAGCCCTTATTTTAATTCGGTTGTCAATGCTTATTTACATTCTATTCTACAACGCAATTTACATTCACATTAATTTCTAATTCAATGAAATAACTTTTGATTTGATTAACACTTATGAAGTTTTTTTGACTTCCTAATGATGGCCATGTAGTAATTATAGAAATATGGAATACATGTTGCTGTTTGTTAATTAATTAATTTACAAAACAAACCTCCCTTTTCAAACATCAAACACTGATCTGAGACTGAGAACAATGACTTTACAAAAAAAGAAAACATTTTTCCATTAAAAAAATGATTCATTTCTTTCATAGGACTATGTTAAACAAACCCAGCAGTTTCTCTGCATCGATACACAAAACTACATACGTACTTGTATATACCTCAATAAAAAGAAGTCCAACTGCCAAATTATTACTCATTCAGTAAATTCTGAAGTAATGAACAGGAGGAAAATATTTACAATAGGCCTAGTAATTTTCATGTTTAACTTGTTTCAAAAATAGAGTTTAATGAATCAAAATGGTGGTTCCTGGAAAATAATTACAAGTATTTACAAATACAAACAAAACCTGGTTGTTTTGTGAATGATGGCGATTATGCAACAATTTTGCTGAAAAGATCAAAGTGTAAAAACTGCCATGTTGATTTAAAATGATGGTTGGAAAAAGTTGGTCCAGTGCTACTGTTTGGTCCACTAGCTTAAATAGAAAAGGTTCAATTGTCATACTTTAATATTTATATACCAATGTTTTGTCAAACTACTAGAGTTAAAATGTTGCAGTGCAAATATATTGTAGTTAAACTTTATTTGTTGTGTTCACATTTGCGCAGCGTGCAAACTGGCCTTGAAAAATTAAAGCATAATATTTCTATTTAAAGCTATAGGTAAGTTTACACCACAATATTACCACATTCTTATTTGAATTTGTCCATATCATACACCTGTTCAAGTATTTTTTAAAACACCTAACAAAAAGACCCCCCTTCCCAGTATTTAAATAGTCTATGCAGCGCATATATACAATATTTCCCAGTAGGGACCACTGCCACTCCCCAGCAGCCAAACATGCCAGATACAGTAGGTCATATTGACACTTGAAAGCAATCCAAAGTCCAACTGATTCTCCTCACCAAAGTTACATGTACATGTAGGTGTTAACATTTCTAATGAATAAACTAGATAAAGGAACATTCATAATCTTTAATAAAAACTAGACTACATTAAATCATAAAAAAATAAAAACATTTCACAACTGAAATTAACACAATCTTTAAAAACGAAACTAAATGAAGTAGAAACATAAACAAAGTTACAATTTATTTGTAAATGTACAATTTCAACAATGAGGTTGTCTGGTTTTGCACAGTGCAAAAAGCCTAACACATCTTGCCAACTGTTCAAAGCGATATTTGCACCATGTTGTACAATGTCAAAAAGTACATGCATGTTTACACTTAAAAAGTACTGTGATATAAACACCGATTACATTGAAGGATCTTGCACATTATCAGATTGTTCAACTATCTTGAATGTTTTTTATAACACGACGACAAACCAAAAAATCTTTTTTACATTTTTGTTTTCCCTTAGGCATACACAGATTGATTTCTATTCAAATTGTTCAATGTAACTGCAACAGTTATGGGGATCTTCAACCTAAATAAACATTTGCTGCACCTTTCAGAAAACTGAAATTAAAACAATTAAATTCTGTGGAGTCTGGACTGCACTTTGAAACATTCCGACATTGTGACAGGTTCCGAAACATAATACAAGCTTTGATAAATTAGATTTGGCCAAATATTTTTCAATACAAATCTGGAATGCTTGTGTCAATACAATGATTAACCCCTTTGCAATGCAACCTGGAGTACGCACTTTAGGCTTGGTTCAATTTGTAACATGTGATAATCCACCACTGAGGGGATGATATTAATGCAATTAGATTCCTAAGCCTAGAATAGAATTGTACGTTTATATTAGAGCAGTGCCGTAATACTAGCCTAGTAAGGCCAGGGGAGGGTTGTTGTTATCGTAAAGTAGACCTTTTCATGTTTTAATGAATCACAAAGAAAAAGTGGACAGTGGCAAAGTTGGGGTGTTTTTTTTGTGTGTTTTTTTTTGGGGGGGGGAGATCTGACCCGACCCTATCCCCTTACATGCCTTTGGCAAACTAGTCTTTAAATGTAGGATACACCATTGGTGATTGTTTGAATTTTCACGAATGTGTGGATTTGGGTTGTTTTTTTCTATGGTAAATATCTTTTAACTGACATGTCATAAGTTTTACAATCACGGATGCTGAGGAAAAGCAAGAAAAACGGCGTTCATTTTCAATCGGCATCGCGCAGTTGTTCTTATGTTGTTCTTGTTTTATTCGCGATCGCCGTCCATTTTTCGAAACAATTACTGGATATCTAGCGCAATAATTTTGCTGGATGCCTAGAATCATTATTTAATTTCAAATCAGTAAAATATTTCATAATAATTTGATAGTAAAAAAAATTTGATATCTGCAAATGGTGTATTCTACCTTTAATTAAGTAAACACAACAAAAGCTAGAATTATTTTCCCTTATGTACATTGTACTGCTGCACATTTTTCTCTCTTGTATGCATTTTTCTTGGCATGTATTTTTTTCCTTTATATCAGAGAAAATTGAATGAAAAAAAACACTGCAAAAGGTTCCCTTGAGAAATGAAAAAAAAAACTTTTTAACTGCAGTGCAGTACACTACACCTGCAACATTTCATACAAAAATAACCATGATTAATCTTAATAAAAATAATATGTACAGTTCATTACTCACCCACGCCCACTCCTAAAGTTAATTACTGCAGATCACAATTCATTACATGTACAAGCACACGCCAACTCAAGATAGTCCCACCCAAACATGAGTCAGTGATGCAAAATTGTTTTGTGATGAGACTGTACTAATAACTAATTTCTTTTTTTGGTCACATATGAAGCAGATAAGCTACATGTACATACTGTAGATGTAAAATGAACTTGTACAATCGGTTGGGCCTATTTTCTTTTGCCATAGGACAAATTCACAATATCCAAAGCCAAAAAAGAAATTGCAGTGAGCACAAAAACCTCAACCATTGCTTTCACAGCCAACAAGGTCATTGGTGAACAAAAGGCACTAGTGTGGACAAGATTAGAAGAATTCAAAGACTTGATTTATGGACTAACCAAAACTATGTACATTGTACATGTATTATGAGTCATACTAGAATACCAGCTGTGTGGGGAACTGGGGATGAAATTACACCTTTTTTGTACATCTTTTTCCAACTCTAGCACAGGAATGACAAATGTACACAAATTCATTCACTGTGTTTACAAGTGCACACAAATCAACTCGCATCAGAATGTGATAGGATCAATAAAAACAGTTCTGTGATACTTATTTCTCCATCCAGCATGAACAACGTACATGTAGTACTGTAAAACATGAAAACAACACCGATTTGGAGATTGGTTGTAGACATATATTGCATTTATGGAGGATTTTATTAATCATCCATGCTGCAAAAGGTTTTGACTTATCTTCTACATGAACTCTTGAAAGCCTTTTTTGTTTTCTAGCTGAAAATTATTAGCAGACATCAACTTCCAGTGAGTATAATGAGGCATTATTAAAGTGTCCATCAGATTTAACAGCTCCATGGTTAACATGTCGAGGGGGGAGGGGTTGGGTTATTTACATCAATACATATACAAAATACCGATTCACCAGTTCACGCCGGGATTATTTCAACATCACCGAGCCGAGGGGCGGGATTATTTTTAACGAAACTCGATCCGAAGCGGGTTCAGGCCGATAGTGCCGGGAAGCACACCCACGCATTTCCGGCCTTGCTCGCTGCTGAGAGACATTTCCGAACTTGAACTTGGCGTGTTTATGCGTCATCCATTTTGAATTTGGGGAAAACTTTGCATTTATACGTCATCCGGCGCGAACTGGTTAAGCTGTTACATGTATTTACACAGAAACATTTTTAACATCGATGCAAAGTTGTAAAAATAAAGAGATAATAGAGAGGTTTAGTGACACGTATTACGCGAACGTCAACGCGAGCGCGCAAGACATTTTAGCGCGGCCGGTATGGGTCGGTCGAACAGAAATTACGCGTTGACGTTCGCGGGAAACGTGTTGCTAAACCTCCCTATTGCTGTTCATACCAAACCTACAAGTAGTGCATGTTGTATGTAAACAGACTATTGAACATTCAGAGTCGCACACTCGCACATCACTGTGACTAGTTATGTGACCAGTTATGTGACCAGTTATGTGACCAGTTATTTAACCAGGGGCGCACATGTACAGCAAAACAAAAGTAACAACGACTGTGTCGCTTAATGAATCATCATAATAATAATAATATGTACAAGCAATTCTTGGGTGTGGATTTTGTTCAATAGAATCTCAAATCCAGTTTTTATCCTTGCAAATATTATGCTGGTACTGCATCATTCACATAAATAAACACAAAAGTCCCAGATGGGCAACAATAAAAAGGAAAAACAAGACATTTTCAGACCAGGCCCAATTTCATGGTGTCCCCTTGTACAAAATAAACTTAAAAAGCCTACATGTATTGTCCATGGATATTTGAAGTATTTACCATGCGATCTTCAGGAGTTAAATTTGCTTTAAAAAATACTCCTGCAAAATATGCATGTACACAGTATAATATTTCCAATACAATAAGGTGTTTCACAATAAAATGCGACATCTTGTTCTCGGGGCAAATTTACACGCGTTGCTGTGTACGAAAATGTTTGCGCTTTGCCAAGTTATCACGCGTTTATTCCAAAATGTGCGCGCGTCATTTTTTTAATCATAATTGAAATGTTTTGTATTTTTATTATGCAAGTTGTAGCTATGTATACAGTTAAAAAAAGGTTGAGAAAATAAAAAAAATCCATCTTACAAAATCCACAAATCTTGAGAAAAAAAATAGGCGGATGCTTCCTACAATTTTTAAAACTTCCTGAAGAGAAACTATTTTGTTTTTACTTTGCCCTAAACATAGCTCGGAGTGTCCTGGGTATTGTTTAGGTCGTCATCGTAGCTGTGCTTGATGGAATAGTCCTGCTCATAACCATACGGGTCAGATGGTTGATCCTCGTAACGTGGCCCGTTATGGTCATCGCCATCGTAAGGTGCCGAGTGGTGTTCATTGCTGGAGGAATGGCCATCTGGAATACGTTCATCTTGGTCGTAGTTTGGATAGTACTCCTGGTTCCTGTTGACTGGTGGTTTGTCGTATTCCTCTTGACCATCGGGATGCCCGTAGCTTTCGTATCGATCACCGTATTGATCACTGTACTGATCATCAGGCGGATCTTCATACCGGTCGTTGTATCCACCATCTGGACGGTTGTCATACCCATCAACTGGTCGATCATCGTAACGATTCACAGGTTGATCCTCATAACGATCGTCATAACGATCATTGGACTGATCATCGTATTGGTCATTGTATGGATCAGTCCGCTCTTGGTCCAACTGGCTATTGACGCTGCGGTCATATGCGCGGTTGTCGTAGTCATAGTCGTCACTGCCGTGATCTCCAAACTTTGTGCTCTCGTAGGGATGGTCTTTCGGTTGTGGATCCTCATATCCTCCATCGTCATAGCGAGGCTCACGGTATTCAGAATCGCTGAAATTCCGGTCGTCGTGGTGCCTGTAGTCTCTGTCATTAGCTGGGTTATAGCTGGGGTTGCGATGCTGGTCCTCATCTTGCATGCTTATGTATGGGCTGGAACGATCTTGAAATGGCATCTTCATCCCTTTGATGGTGGGGTACTCATTCTTAACGCTGGTCTCATACTGCACAGCATCAGTTGGAGGCATTGTCTCTCTCCACCATTTTCGTGGGTCGACACCATCTGGGACATCCCCACTATGCTTTTCTCTTGGGATAACATCAGGATCACTCATTCTGTCATCATCAGGGTAGTTCTTTCCCTCGCTGTACTGGTCAATGTTGTGATTGAGCACCTTGTTGGGCAAGGCTTGGAAATTACTGGCATTGTTCATTGGGATGTGCGATTTATTTCCGGCACGTTTTTTCTTCGCTGCCCACTCGGGTGGATGACGCATGCAGTACCACGTGATGAGGGCACCGACCAGAACAAGCAGAAGCAGTCCACCGAACAGTCCTGCAATGAGCGCTGCTGTAGGAAACGGCACAGGGGTTGTGGACGGAGGTGCTGCTGCTGTAGTCCCCAGAGTCGGGGGTAAAGTGGGCTCGGGCAACCCCCCAATGAGCAGCATTTTTGATGCCATCGCAGAGATCCCATCCTGGTCTGTAACACTGCAGACAAGACTCTTGCCATGATCACCTAATTCTACTGTAAAAATTCTCAACACAGATCTTCTATCGCTTACAGATACTTCATATCGGTTTGCATCAAAACCACTAGGCAATGTCCACTTGATTGCGTCAGTGGTAAAAGAAGAGGTAAGACTCTTGACAGTACATGTGAAATTGGCTGGGCTACCAACCACTATTGGTTCAGATGACTCTAAGGTCACGTTTGGTACGGAAACCACATTAAAAGCTGACAGACTGCAATCGTTAGATATGTCTGGATCAGGGGAGACGCCGGTGTAAGCCAACTGGCAGGCAAAAACTGCATCGTTGTCTTCTTTTCGTGCCGTCAGGACAATTTTTGCTTGACTGGTTGTACTTCCATGACTAATGTTCGCACTGATGCTCTGACCATTTCTCGTCCATGTTAGGGAAACTGCCGGCACTGCGGACCCGGAGGAACAGACGAGTGTCACCGTTTCATCCAGATAGACCCGGGTGCTGCCAGACTCCGACTGTATGGCACACTCTGCAGTGGAAGGATTGGGTAGATATGCAACGGCCAAAGTGGCAGCAGTAGACTGCACCATAATATCACTCGAGTCACATTTTGAATCCGCCGTCCGACCGCACACGACACATTTGTACTCCCCAGCTTGATTTTTTGCGAGGTTTTTTACATAAAGTTTGTATTGTCTTGGCTCTCCTAAAACTGTAGTAACTAAAAAGTCACTAGGAGTTAATCCCAAATCCCTTAGAACATCGGCTCTTACTGTAGCATCGTCACTGATAATGATGTTGTCCTTTTCAAATGACAGGACTTGAGTGCTTAAGTCAATCCCCTGAACTGTGCAAGAAATTGGAGGGGTGGTTATGGTTACCCCCTCTCTGATGAGTACATCTTCTGGCTGTATCGTAAAGGTCTGACTTGCGACGGGAGATCCACCAAAAATTGACATCAATCCGAAAAGAAAGCAAAGCCAACCCATGGTGATTTCCAATATACCGTAATCAGTTCAAACAGATCCTCGTGGGAAAATGTCTTTTATGCCGTTCCCGGGGGTCTTGAAACTTCGAATACAGTCAGCAATATTCTTCGTCCGAGTCATCCAAAGTACGCGTTGGCTTACTTTACTGAGCAAACGTTGAGCAGTCCACACCCAGTTTTTATTGCCGAGTATTACGAGCGTACTGTCCAGAGAAAATTCAATTCACAATGACATCCACGGTTCAGATTGTGTTTCTTTGGAATCCTGGAGATAGCTGCCACTGGTTACAAATAATGAGTAATTACTGCGGCCTTTATACGCTAAAGCGAGCAGGTTGTTCCGAAAATAGTTTCCCACATCACTCACGTACCGGTGCGGATGCAATTGGGATTTAAAAATACACGCACACGATCTCAATCTCTAGCTCTAGCGCTACATTTCCTGACATCCGGGGCCTCGCCGGCCGCAGTGCTAGTGCTAGTGACGCGTCGTTGTTATCTTTATGCAAATATTGATGCTATTCACGAATACAGCCATTTGATTGGCTGTTCGAAACGTCATTGGGCAAATCAGTCGCCGGTCCTTATATAACGCGACGCGCGACGATGCATCGGCTTTATTGTTGGTTCTTGAGCCAAATAAGGGCATAGTAAATGTTTTCCGTCTGTTTGCTTTTATACTAGAAGTAATTATTATTAGCCGATAATAGCGGCGCTAATAGTAATATGGACAAAATAGTATCTTTAAACATGGAGCTATAAAAAGGAATTCGATTCGTTTTGGGTATTACAATTTACCTATTTTAAACTAATTCCATTAAACTAATTTCTCATGCTAAAACGATTTAAGAGATTTTAGAAAAAGTAAAATCTATTGAAACTCATGAGGCAAAAAAAACATGTTTAGCGTCACCGCCCGCTCCCTTTTTTCTTTTTAAAAACAAATGACAAATTTTTGCATTTTTTGAAAAAAAATTAAATTAAATTAAATTAAAAAAGATAATAAAATTTTAAGATCGTATTTTAGACTTTAGCATCACTGTGTACCTGCTGTGAAAATATATATTTGTTCTAATAGGAAGGCTAGGGTGTGACGTGTACGCGGTGCATACAAAAGTCATGATCGACCCACATGAATTTTGATTTTTAATCGTGGGTGAACCATGTTTTAATTTTAAATTGGAAGATAGGTTGTGACATGTTCACTACATGACTCGCATTAAGATGTGTCGGGCGGCCATTTTAAGAAAAAAAGAAAAAAAGAAAAAAAACGGCCTCCTCCTTCCAAAAAAATCAAAAAAGCATGACGCTAAATATGTTTTTTTAAATTATTTGGCACTGTGACAATATAACATTTTTAGGACCTTCCAAGCCACAATAACAAAGAAAACATGCTAATTGTATGATGTACGTCTTATAAGTTATATATAAGACGAATGTAGAATAACCAATACATTCAATCGATATGAACCCAAAAGTTCGAATACTCCGTTCGGTTAAATTTCTATGTTTAGGAGGCGAAACCGAAGACGAAGCATTTCGAAAAGACCCGATATCAGGGCCGAACTGACAGAGGGCGCTATATACAAATTCTGGGAATGCAAGGCGTTTCTCTTCTAAACCTTCAATGATCAATCGGGCGTCAGTGACTTGTCAGTGAATGGATGGCCAAATTTACGAGCTTGCTTACTCTGCTTTTTTTGACTGAATAATAATTACGACTAAGTTTCGAATTTAGGAACAAATTTGAAAATCTATTTTTCAGGGTGCAACTCCCTAAAAGCACGGACACAACATTCTTTTAAAATCGTATACAATTTAAATACAATTTTTAACACGGTGTTTCTTGACGCGATGTGTTTTTTTACACTATGAGCTGCAGTTCAGCGGCAGACGTTTTGTTTTCTTTAAGGCTTCAGATCTCTGCAGTCCTTCCTGAATCGCATAGTTGAACAACGTAATCGTTTGGACATCCAGCAAGAATACCCGAACGCTGTTGCTGATATTTGCACCGGCATAATACTAGGCAATCTCTTCGGCAGTATAGATGCCATAATGGCAGCCAAGACTTCACTTGTTACGAAGACCACCCTCTGGTGGTTTGACGCTGTAGGACGGCGGCCGACTGCGGGCCCGTCAAGGGGGGTTTCTTTCACCGAACGCGAATCTGTCGGGAGAGAGCAAACTGCGAATTCGAAAAAGTTAAACACAATTTCCTCTCCAGCAGCGAAATGTTCGCAGCGAATGCTTTGTGACGTCAAATTCGCTTCGCGTTGGTATGAAGTATGAACTGGCCTGTACTTGCAAAAAAGGGTTTCAAGCGAGGAGGGTCATGCATAAACTTCCGAAACGTCGACAATAGTTTTCAACTAATAATTTTTTTATTGGCTATCGATGCTGTCAAGAATAATCATAATGGCGAACTTTACCAAACCTTAACTTTGGCCGAACTACGCAGTTTCTTCATCAGCTGTGCAGTTTCTTTATCTCCAGCTTCTCCGGTCTTGAGATCGAACTACCGACGCATATGTGCCGAATCCATGCCTTAGTTTGTTCCCCATCTCTATATTTCAAACTCGGATCCCCTGTTTGCAATTGCTTTTGGGTCCAAAGTCTTCATGTGAACATTACTGTGAAACAAGATTCACTCGGTTAAAATAATTTGGAATAAACAAATCCATTAATTAATTTGCTATTAATATTCAACAGGCCCAAACCACGTACTTTCGTTGCCGAGTTCTGCCGGATTATTTTGAAATTGTTTGTCCAATTTATAAATATTAATAAATAAACAACAGGTCTTGTGGTTTCGGTTTTATATTTAGGTTTAAGGCACAAAACGCCCTTGTTTCCTTGGAACTTTTGTGTGTTCGTGTATATCATTATTTCCAACTGAGTTTTGTCGTTTAAGATGAGATTTGAATCAGCACTAGTATCAGACATTTTAGTTGATACACGTTTATAATAGCGGTGATTCCATAGACTACGAACTGATTGCCTCTGCTACAACATGTACAAAGACATGTGTCGTCCGTTCGGTTCAGGCAACACTAGGGTGCTTTAGTAACGAGACGGTACCACTGACCTCAACACCTGGACGGATCATTGTCCATATTCTGCTGTGCTAACACTTGAAGTCGGCGCGAACTGGAAGTGCAACATGGCGTCACTGCTGTGAGCCAATGAAATGTCCAGTTGTAGAGGTCAGTGGATTTACCAACCAACTGAACTCTACACCTGGACATTTCATTGGCTCACAGAGTGACTTCGTGGGTCCGCCATGTTGCACTTCTCTGCATGCCGACTTCAAAATGAAACAATGGATGATCTGTCCATGTATAGAGGTCAGTGGACGGTACGCACAAGGAGACGGTAACGCCAGCGAAAAAAACAAACTGCGCATGCGCCAACCTGAAATCTCTCCGTCCCGTTGATTTTCGGAACGGTACTCGGCCAACATAGCGTTCGTTCCCTAAACACGACGTAAGAGAGAGAGAGCTGAAAAAATAATTTGTATCTAGAAATATCTATGCTGACTATGGAGGGTACTACAATGAATGAAGATAACAACAGGGAATCAATTAGTGTTGGCGATGTCTGTTCGGTAAGTAGCTTATTCTATACCCGATCTATATACAATAAATTGATGGTTTGGCCGTTTAGGCCCACTTTGGGGGCCCTTTTTCATCGTAATGCATGACGTGCCTGCACGCTGTGCACTGTGCACTTTGCGTCCCCGTCGCCTTTAGCACCACAGCGAAAGCGCTTAAATATCACGACGGTAACAAGAGTGCGGGACCCGTCACAGTTGGTTAAACACTCCGTCTCCTGTGCGTACCGTCTCGTTACTAAAGCACCCTACTAACTGGCATAAGTTGACGGAAACATGGTTTCTACATAGAGAAGTATCCGGCACGTCCGAAGTATGCAGTCATGCAGTGCGTGCACAAACAACTAGCTGCACGCGATCCTCTGGTCATTTTTGCTGTCACTAATTGGTGGTGTGGTACCATGTGACAGGATCTCTTGAATATGTAATATTATTTTTTTAAGTGTACAAAAAAGTTGGCAAGGCGGGACTCGAACCTGCCACTTCCGGAGGTTGCAGGTTCAATTTGAAATTTATGCACATTTTACCTTGTTTCCCTTGTGGTTTATTTTGTGGAATATGTAATAGAATACAATTGCTTTAATTACCCCGGACTGCAAAGGGGTTAAACTTCCCTGGTACAATCTCGGGCAAAACCCCGAATATTTACTGCGTGCAATGCATGGGTGGGTTGGGTGCATGTGTGGGTGGGTGGGTTGGTGGGTGGGTGGGTTTGGGGGTTCTTGAGCACTTATTAACCACCCCTGTGCATTCCCCACGCATCCACAGTAAAATACAAGTGACCCCCTTTTTATGACCAGGTCTAAGCAGTTTGTCGAGTTCGGTGCATTTTGGGATTCGTTGCCAAACCAAACCAAACCATACTCGCACGAAGCAACTTGTGTTCGTCCGCCGGAACACATTTCCAGTTTTGCTCTGATTTTTTTGGGAGGACGCAAATTGTACAAACGCCCTTTAAAGGTATAATTTAGACTACATTATGTATAGTGAAACAGATTATGGAGGAGGTTCTGAACGTCCACATAATTAGGTAGATTAGGCCTAATACAGCAGGTGTGAGCTATTAGTATGTTTACTTTTACATTTCAAAAGCGACTATTTTGCAGCACAACCCGCGTGTAAATAACAATGGTTGGCATATAAAATACAAAGCCAAATGTTGCTGCGGTCTTTTCCCCACGAGACCACCAACTCGGCAACGTGTGCACATGTACATGTACATACAGTCATGAATCTACCAAAATGGTCCATATGCTCGCACTATAGGTTTGTCTTGTATGGATTGCTGATCGTATTCGTTTGCACGGTTGTGATGCTGCAAATCGTACAGAAACAGATCTCAGGTGACGTGGGGCAACTTATTATCAAACACCAAATGAATCCCCAACATCCTAACAGCGAGATAACTTCGTCGACGGAGACGATTCCCAGGCCAGTTCTGTATCATCGGCAGTGGGACGTCAACTGTTCCGCTCTATTTGCGGGCGACGACGCGGAGATTGTAGAGACAGCGATGGCCATTAGCAAGGAGAGGGAGCAACGTAACGGGTCTCTCCCCGTTCCGACCGACGCCGACGTCCAGAACTGGGCCTGGGACTGCGAAGCATTCCGGAGGGAGAGGCGCTACCCTATGTATCCAATGTCTGAGGAAGAGGGAAGCTTTTCACTGGCGTACACGATCATCACCCACACTACCTCAGCTCAAGTGGAGAGGCTGTTACGCGCAATATATCAGCCGCAGAACATCTACTGCATCCATCCAGACGTGGGGTCGTCGGCCGAGTTTCACGGCGCGATCCGCGGTCTCGCCAACTGCTTCGATAACGTCTTTGTCGCGTCAAAGCTCGAGGACGTACAGTACGCAGGGTTCACGCGCCTTCTCGCCGATATCAACTGCATGCGAGACTTGACGGGGTCGCGAGACCGAGCCGGCAGGGGACACCCCTGGAAGTATCTGATCAACCTGTGCGGTCAGGACTTCCCTCTCAAAACCAATCTGGAAATCGTTCGCCAAATGCGATTTTACAACAGCACGAACGATATACTGAGCTACCCCCCGCCAGACTTTAAAAAACGCTGGACGTCTTTCCACTACACTGTGAGGAACGGTTTTGTTGAGCAAACTCCAATTCTCAAACGGCCCCCTCCCCACGGCATGAGGCTTCACAGCGGTACTGCTTACTTTGCGGCAACCAGGCAGTTCATCGATTTTGCTTTGACCGATCAGCGAGCCAGAAACCTATTAGACTGGACACGGGACACCTACAGCCCCGACGAAAATTACTGGGCGATCCTTCAGAGGTTCCCTGGTGCACCCGGTGGGTTTCCAGACACTATGGCAAACTGGGACGACACGTTTCGGTTCATTAAATGGCTTGACAACCCGACCACTTCCGAGTGCCGCTTCGGGAAGATCGTCCGACTCGTGTGCATATTCGGTGTAGACTACCTCCATCATCTCATCAGGGTCCCAAATCTCTTCGCCAACAAGTTCCACTATGATTTCGACCCCGTCACGATGCAATGTCTTGAGGAGAAACTAGACTTCAGGAGTAGGCACCCTGAGGAGTCGGAACACTTGGACAATTTCCCTTTATCTAATTACATAGTACAGGGGGTAAAATAAACTTTATACCCAAGCCATTTTGAGTGTTTCTTGACGTTTCATGTGTCAGCCGATTATTGCAACAACAAAAAAGGCACTTCTAAAACCCAATGATTGCGTTAGGAAACTTTGAGACGCTTGGTGGCAGCACACACCCGTCTATTTGTATGGTTTGGTTTGCGTCCTGTTTTTGTCATTTGGACCACACTAAATTAGCATCAACACGAATACAAATATTAGCGTAAGCATGACGTTAAGAATCGAAAAGGATGGGTGCGTTTGCTGTCACCAATCAAATATAATGCAGGAAGAACCGAACATTTAATTAAAATACAATGAATGTGTTTATAAATCATCTATGAGCACATTTTGCAGTTAATATTCAACATGTCTATAAAGCCACGTATTTTTGTTGCCGAGTTCTATCATTCTATAGCAAACAGAATTATTTTGAAATTGTGTGTCCAAATTACACAATCAATAAATCAACAACAGTTCTTTTGGTTTCGGTTGTATATTTATCGGTTAAAGGCACGAAACGTCCTGCTGGTTTATAAAGTTCGAAATTTGTGTGCTCAAAAATTATTTCCGATAGTTTTTTTTCAAGTAGTGCGATTTGAATGGTTACTATACATGGTGGCCCATAAAAACGGACAGCCAAACACAATGTAGAATGTCATTGCCCAGTGGTTACGGTGTTCGACTCATGTACGATGGTGCTTGGGTTCGAACTCGACCAGGAACATGGTGTTTGTGCCCTTGGGCAAGACACTTAACTACAATTGCCTCTCTCCACCCAGGAGTATAAACGGGTACCTGTGAGGGTCGAGACCGATTGAGCGCCTATAAACGGCTGCCGCGTGGTCCAGGGCCTGATGAACGGGGTAATAATTGTAAAGCGCTTTGAGATCGTTGATGATGTAAAGCGCCATATAAGCACGAACATTATTATTATTATTATTATTATTAGCTAAACGGACAAGCATACTTCTACTACCCCGAGTCCAACATTATCTATTACAACATACCGGTGCAAGTCTCGCGGATAAAGGTCACGATTGAACTTCCGGGCATAACCGAGCCGCCGGCTATATCGGACTTTCACGGTTGATTTATTTTCCTATAATACTTTGTTTTTGCAAAGATCTGAACCATGAAACGGCCATACATTTGTTTTCACTCATTTTCTAATTTAAAAGTTTGTAAAGTTGTACCAGCAATATGAAAATAAATGTATGATAAATGAAAAATGAATGAAATAAATATGGGTCATAAATTCAAACTTAATTTTACATTATAAAAAATAATGCACGACTGTCTAAATTATTGAAGAAAAGCAGAAAAAAGGTTTGACCTAAGCGTCAAGTTGTAACGTGATTGGCTTATTGCAGAAAAAATAAGCCCAGCCCCACCCATCATCCCTGTACTTCATGTCGGTGCGCGGACGTAGATCGACGACCGCCATATAGTGTATGTGGTCTACGCTTTAAAAAGAAACTAGCGCGTGAACGATAACAATGAAATGACGTACGTATGACGTAACTATACTTTTTCTCTCTCCGTTTCCTGGTTTAATATATCGTTCAAATTTTGTATATTGAAATTAAAAATATTTTTTTATTTTATCTACATTTCGGTAAAAAGAACATCGTCAAAACAAAGTACATGTATTTCAAGAAAACTACTCGCTTTACACTAATTGCAGGCACGTTGAGGCATATATGATGGTTCCGGAAGTTCAGTTTCTCGTAAAGTCTCGTACGTTCTCGAGGTCAACTTACACGCTCTGGAGAATCTAAGACAAATGATACCAAGATATCTTGATTTTAGCGAGTACTTTATTAGCCCCATACCCTATCTTGTGATGTAAAGTCAGTGTTCCTTTTGCTCCGAGAAATAACGAAACCGTGCCATATGCTTCTACATACAGTTCGCAGGCGCGGTTTTCTTCATACCTCTTGGTGGGAAAGGGCCCCTGACCGTGATTCACAAAATAGTGTCTAGAGCTAAAACTACTCACCCAAATCAAGATATCTTGGTATATTTAAAAGTATAAAAACTTACTCGGTACGAAGTACAGTAGCTTTGGATAGTATAATGCATTTTTGGAAACTTTTCACTTCGAAGTACATGTACTGCAGTTATGAAAAAAGATATCACTTTCTATCCCCAAAAATTTAAATCAGTGGGCACCACGCCAAAATTAATGTAACTAGTTTACTAAATAACAACAATGCTGTGACGTCATGTTTTATTTTGATGAATAAATATAGCTTCTCATCCAAATTATTGAATAATTCATGCATTTTGACTTAGCCACCTACATGTTGTTAGGGTGAACAAAGGCTTTACCACAAGTTGAACAAATACATGGTTTCTGACGAGTTAATCCTCTCATTATGTGGATGCAGACTGCTTTGCTGAGAAAAGGCTCGTCAACAAGTTCAACTAATAGTGTGAATCCTCATGTGTCTTACTAGATTACTTTGACAACCAAAAGCTTTACCACAGGTTGTACAGACGTATGGTTTCTCACCAGTGTGAACCCTGTCATGGATGAGTAGACTATGTTGATGAGAAAAGGCTTTACCGCATTTTTCACAAACGAATGGTTTCTCACCAGTGTGAATTCTGTCGTGTTTCAGTAGAACTCTTCGACAAGCAAAAGTTTTACCACACGTTGCACAAACGAATGGTTTCTCACCAGTGTGAATCCTCTCATGTTGACGCAGATTACCTTGTCGAGCAAATGCTCTACCACACGTTGCACAAGCAAATGGTTTCTTACCAGTGTGAACCCTATCATGGTCAAGTAGTTTACTTTTACTTGTAAAGGTTTTACCACACATTGCACAAACAAATGGTTTCTCAACAGAGTGATTCTTCTCATGTTTACGCAAACTTCTTTGCTGAGTAAAGGTTTTACCGCACGTTGCACAAACGAATGGTTTCTCACCAGTGTGAATTCTGTTGTGTTTCAGTAGAGCTCTTCGACAAGTAAACGCTTTACCACAGGTTGCACAAACGAACAGTTTATCACCAGGGTGATTCCTTTCATGTTGACGCAGATTATGTTGACGCAGAGTACCTTGCCGAGAAAAGGCTTTACCACACATTGCACAAACAAATGTTTTTTCACCAGTGTGAACCCTTTCATGATCGTGTAGTTTACTTTTATTAGTAAAGGTTTTACCACACGTTGCACAAAATGGCATTTCACCAATGTGAAACCTCCTATGTTCACGCAGACTACCTTGCCTAATAAAAGATTTACCACACGTTGCACAAACGAATGGTTTCTCACCAGTGTGAATCCTATCATGTTCACGTAGATTACTTTGCCGAGTAAACGCTTTACCACACGTTGGACAAACAAATGGTTTCTCGCAAGTGTGAATCCTCTTGTGTCTCAATAGATTACTTCGAAAACCAAAAGCTTTACCACACGTTGCACAAGTGAATGGTTTCTCATCAGTGTGAACACTTTCATGGTCGAGTAGTTTACTTTGAAGAGTAAAGGCTTTACCACAGGTTGCACATGCAAATGTTTCCTCACCTTCGTGACAAATCGTCTCAGGTAGATTTGTGTCCATTTTTCTGGAGTGCTTTTATATTCCACTTTACAAAATGCTGAAGACTATGAAAGCATCATCAAGGGGCCGAATGCTACCCTCTTAAATCTCTCTCCTTGATTGATTACAAATATCCTGATTCTAGACATGGCTCCGCTGTCAGTGTTGCCACCTGGAGACTGTTGAAAACAACATTTATACAGACTGATTTAGGTAAAACATTCAAAATGCTCTTTAAAGACTCATCCGGACCAAATGTACAATATGGTTGGGGTGTCTCACTGAATGTTTCATTTGTTGGTGGGACACTCGCTGCACAGCAGGTGCCAGGTTGCAAAACCACCTGTCTTTGTATTTGAGCCAACATTTATAGTGCTAGGAACAACCATATATATTTAACCGCCCCAACAGTTTGGCAACCCAACAGTTTGGCGCAACCCAACAGTTTGGCACAACCCAACAGTTTGGCACAACCCAACAGTTTGGCGCAACCCAACAGTTTGGCAATTTCTCGTGTTCGAAATAACAGCGCGAAATAATGCCGCCACGTATGATAGGCCCCTGAAATGGTACCTATAATTCCCTCTTTTTAACTTTTTCAAACCCATATTATATACAAAGGGGTCATACAAAGAAGCAATTGCAAATTCGTACTCGCACCAAGGTCTTTAACAACAGCTTCTTTCCCAGAACAGTCATCAAGGACTGGAACAACATACCACAATTAAGTACAAAAGTTGGTGTGATGTTTCCTATGTATATGGATGCTTTGCCGACTATTGATACATTACAGATACAGTATACAGAAAGCATACTTTCATACCATATACCACGCAGCAGTCATTCACTTGAAACAGAAGAACAGCCCCATGGTAGCCCCATGGTAGCTACGAACAAATAGTTTTCGGTGGGTAATTCCGCCACTATACCAAAACAGATATTTGTAGTTGTACGGTGACAACTTCTGTTCTGAGGAGTCCTGTGAAACACGGCGACGTCTAGTCTTCAAATTGAGCCATAGGAAGGGCGCCGCTTACGGCAGGTAGGTAAACGCGCCTTGCTGCACTTAATTTATCCCAGAATTATAGGGCTTCGCGCGGGTGTAAAATGCGGGCGGGAATTCCATCAATGATGGTGGAAACAAACTTTAAAAAAACGAGTACATTAATTAAGAAAATAAAGGAATAAACAGGGGGCCAACAAAGTGCGCCACCAACGTTGAAATGTATCTTATCATTCTTCCACGCTCACGAGCCGCAAATACGTATACATGTAGATCGCGCGCCACGTACCTCGAAGCTCACCATAGTCTTGGTGGAAGAGATCCAGGAATCTGGCGATAATAAAGGGCGCCCTCAATAAGCCCAGATAATACGGACGGCGCGCCGCGGAACAAATGAACGGGCTAGCTTGGTCTTGACCAAGACTAAGCTCACCATTGAAACACGTACAAATTTGCACTCGATGTAATAGGTCGGGGCGGACATCCGGGAACCTTCACAATAACGCGTCATAATACGTACAAAGCCAGGTACACAGGCACGAACGATCAGGGGAAGACCAGCGTAAACCTTCGCATTTGAGCTTGCACTGAGAGTTGGCAGAAACTAATTTATTTTTTAACTTAAAAAAAAGGTCAAATATCTAGAGGACGTACCGAGGGATTTTTATTTAACTTTCAGGAATGAAAGATCTATTCCTAAATATTACGTTAATGGAAAAAAATCAGAGGATGAACAATAATTTTTTTCCACATTATGTCGATATTTGTAGCCATTTTTATAGGGGAGACGTTTTGTAACGAAATTCCCACTTGGACCCATTCATACACGTTATAGCTTCTGCAATAAACCAACGGAAAATTGTTGGTAATATTTTTACGCATTTTACTTAAAACTATTAAAGCACCTCAACAATTGAAAATACTCTTACAATATAAACTATTATGTTTTCAGTGATGTTAAAGAAAGAATTTTAACGGTATACATAGATAAATTTTTTGTGTTTTGTATTGGTCATCTCCTCTTTTTAAAATGAAGTGTAATTACCCCTCCCCGGGATAATAGTACATGTATTATAATGACGGGATGAGACGGGGTAATCACAAAACGCAATATAGTTGCTACAGCCGTGATTACAGGAAAACCCAAGATCATAACCGAACACGTATTACATGTATAATGTGGTACAGATGCGCTAGGGTGTCAGCTTCAATTTGAGACCAGTTTCAGGTCGTTCAGTTTTCAGGTGGCTGAGCAATCATTGTTTGAATGAGGTGGGGTAAAATGTAATTTGTTATATGTTTTGGAAATGGCTTGATGATCATTTTGATTCGCCTATAATGCTTTGCAGGAGGGGCTTGGGGACACTGATTAGTGATTACATAACTTACACCAGGTTTTTCTGACCATGGGTCTGACGCGTACTTCATTTGACAAGATGTTGCAGTGGACGCATCATATCAGCAGGGATCGTTTGTGGTTACCGAATATGCACGTTTAGGGAGCCTTGCATTGAACCAGTTTGCGCCGGGATTATTTAAACATCACCGAGCCGAGGGGCAGGATTATTTCTAACGAAACTCGATCCGAAGCGGGTTCAGGCCGATAGCGCCGGGAAGCATTTCCGGCCTTGCTCGCTGCTGACCGACCTTGAACTTCGCGTGTTTGGGCGTCATCCGTTTTAAATTTAGGAAACATTGCGTTTATATACATGTATATAAACTGGTTAAGAAATGCATTTGCTAATCGCTATTGTGGTTGACCTATTTCTGAGAAGGCAGTGCATGGTGACTTTGAACAGTACTCATCAACTTATTGTTTTAAATATTTAATTTGTTTCTTTTGATAGAATAATGAATAAAATCACAAGGAAAACGGACAAAGTGATGTCGATCGATCGAAGCAACTAACAAAACTTTCTGGAAAACGAGAGCTGTTTCGGCAACTGCAAAAACAGCAACAATATTTGCTATTAGGAGGTCTAGTTAAACTTTGGGATATGACAAATTGTGGGTTTTTGTAAAAGAATGTTGTAAAATCATAAAATTGACTTTTCAGTCAAACTGTTTCTACTTGTAAGATTTAACTAGGAAAGCAATACGTGTAGTGCGACTGAAGGTCACCGAGTGCCGTCCAGGTCACAAATGAAATGACAGATCACCATAAATAAAAGCATCATGTACGCAGAGCATGTTTTGTTTCTTTTTAAAGTTTATTTCCTTAAGAGTCAAACAGATTACATGTACACTATGCAAATCATAATTATCTAAACCACCTACATGTAAGGTGTGTGAAAAACCCATCAACTGATAATTGAGAACTGTGAGGGTTAAGACATCATTTACATGGGTTGGTGATGTAGTTAACATTAATGATTTAAATATAATGGCTTAACCCTAACCCTGCTGAATCCAACAGGATCCACCCAGTTGACATTTTTGTTGGAACCTGTTGAATTCTGTTGAATTTAGCAGGCAAGTCATATTTGATATATTCCGGAACGCAATCAACGTATTCCGAATCGTATTCGCTGTTCGGTTACCAGTGGTAAATAATGCCAATTTAGACTCTGTTGGACCCAACAGCAAAACGAAAATGGACACAGTGGGACCTTGTTGGATTTAGAAGGCAAGTCATTTGATATACTGTTCGAGTACCCAACAACGTGGTGAGTTGGATTGAGCAGTAACGTCACATGGGTCACAGTTGGACTCTGTTGGATTTAGCATTTATTTCATTTATTATTTTTCAGGATTACAAACAATAAAAATATGAATACAATTACAAAAGTTGACAAAAAATGAGAACAGGACAAAGCAAGACAGTTTACAAAAGAAAACACCCTCAAGACAATATAACCAGAACAACAACAATGCACACCCATGCATGATTGCCAGTGAGCAAACTAAATTACTATCGAGTGGCTCTCCCAAAGTGCGACTTCTGTCAAAAATATAAATAAATATACATTATCTTAAAAGCATAAAATAATACATATATATTTAAGTACATGTAACACAATTGCACTAAATTACTTGTTAAAACAAAATTAAGCGAACAAACACACATCCCAATTACGACAAACACACTCATAGAAACAAACACCCATAAAACCTGCCCACCTAAAAACGCCCCAAACAAGCGAAAGAATAAACTCCAACAATAAACACCCCAACAAACAAACAAATTCACAGAAACAAACACCCCTATAACCTCTCCACTCAGAGCCAACAAAAACACCCCAGCAGATTAACACTCCAGACAATTAAATACATACTCGAACAACCGCTCCCGAGAAAGAAAAAAACAAGCAAAACAAAACACCACACATACACCCCAACAAACAGACAAACACCATACCCAATCCATCTTGAGCGGGTCGCACGAGCGCCCTCAATGGCAAGCCCTGGGATTTTCTTTTTAAATAATGGTTTGTAGTTTATAGCCAGCACCCGTTTGCTTAGATTCCCACCAGTGTAGACCCTTTTGACATACATGTAGATCGGCTCGCCAAGTGAATGGTTTGCGGCATGTTGCCCAAACAAAATGGTTTGTTACATTTTGAATCATGTTAACAACATTATATTATTTTACAGAGCAAAGGTATTACCGCAGGTTCCCAAAAAGAACATTTCTAATCAGTGTGAACCATCTAGTGTTTGCGTAATAAGCACAAGTTATAGTTTCTAACAGTGTGAATTCTCTTCTTATTCAGTATACATGTAATACTTTGTGAAGTAAAGGCTTTAAAGGTAGGATACACCATTTGTAATTGCTTGAATTATCATGAATGGGTGGATTTGGGGGGTTGTATTTTATAGTAAATGATGTTGTTTAACTGACCTTTCCGAACTTTTACAATTATGGATGCCGCGAAAAGCACAAAAACAGCATTTGTTTTCAACCGGCGTCCGGCAGTTGTTCTTATGTTATTGTTGTTTTTTCGCGATCGCCGGCGACGATCACGAATTTTGTTTTATAAAATTCTATTTTTCGGAATATTTACAGGTTATCTAGCGCAATCATTTTGCTGGATGCCTAGAATCATTATTTACTTTCAATTAAGTAAAATATTTCTTAATAATTTTGTAGTAAATATTTTCGATATCTGCAAATGGTGTATCATACCTTCAAAACCAAAGATAGTCTTGATTCAAGACCGAGCTAGCCGTTCATTTGTTCCGCGGCGCGCTGTCCGTATATATCCGGGCTTATTGAGGGCGCCCTTAATTATCGCCAGATTCGTTCCCCGAGCTTGGTCTTGAAGCAAGAGTCATGTGAACCCGTAAAATCCTGAGGACATTTTAAGCATAGCTCAAATAACTACTCGTCCCCGCATGCGCGCTAAGTCGTTTTTGTTTAATGTAGTGTACGATTATGATACACGCTGTGTGTTTCCCATAAATTGCACACGGCACCATTGCACAAATGTGGTTTCTTACACGTCCGCAAAAGGCGAAGACTTTTGGGCTGCCATGGCACTATGATACACCCGAAAATTTTTCGCCTTTTGCGGACGTGTAAGAAACTACATTATTTTGTGCAATGGCGCCGGTCAGGTAGCCGCCGGCGACAAAAAATAGATAATGACGCAATACAAGCAGCGTAGCTATGACGATGCAACAATTAAAATGTTAACGGCTCTTAATGAAAATAGCCACTATTGCTAATGCGAGTTTTATTTTATAAACCTGGAAACACTCGAACATCCCGAAGGTTAACGATAATATCTAGCCGTCAATAGAACATGTTGGGAAAACTTCGGACATTTTCGGAAACTGAAGCAATTCCTCCAGTTTTTGGTCATGTGACATTGGCGGCTAAAGAATTAATGAAAAATCACAAATAGTCAGAAATATTTGGTCTGGGAACCAGACTATAATAATATAGCTATTTATAGTAGCTATTTGAGCTATGCTTGGAATGTCCTCGAAATTTTACGGGTTCACGTGACTCTTGCTCCAAGACCAAGCTAGGGGAACAAATCTGGCGATAATTAAGGGCGCCCTCAATAAGCCCGGATATGTTTATACGGACGGCGCGCCGCGGAACAAATAAGTGGCTAGCTCGGTCTTGGATCAAGACTACACCAAAGAATGCCCAAATTAATGATTTTCACCAGTTTGTACAGAGTTATGGTTGGGAAATCTTATTCAGAGTTATGGTTGCGTAGATTACTTTGCACTTTGCAGGGTAAAGCCTTTACCATTAGTGTGAATCCTCTCATGCCTCTCTTTTTGGGTGAGTATTGGCTTCACCACAAGTTTAACACACGAATGGTTTCTCACCAGTGTGAACCCTCTCATGGATGAGTAGAGTACTACGACGAGAAAAGGCTTTACCACACGTTGCACAAATGAATGGTTTCTCACCAGTGTGAAGCTTTTCATGTGTAAGCAGATTACATTTAAGAGTAAAGGTTTTTCCACACGTTGCACAAACGAATGGTCTCTCACCAGTGTGAATCTTCTCATGTTTACGCAGACTACTTTGCTGAGTAAAGGTTTTACCACACGTTGAACAAGCGAATGGTTTCTCACCAGTGTGAATCATCTCATGTTCATGCAGATTACTTTGCTGAGTAAAGGTTTTTCCACACGTTGCACAAACAAATGGTTTCTCACCAGTGTGAATCTTCTCATGTTTACGCAGACTACTTTGCTGAGTAAAGGTTTTTCCACACATTGCACAAACGAATGGTTTCTCACCAGGGTGAATCATCACATGTTTACGCAGAGTACTTCGCGTAGTAAAGGCTTTACCACATGTTACACAAACGAATGGTTTCTCACCAGTGTGAATCCTCTCATGATCACGCAGAGTACTTCGCGTAGTAAAGGCTTTACCACATGTTACACAAACGAATGGTTTCTCACCAGGGTGAATCATCACATGTTTACGCAGAGTACTTCGCGTAGTAAAGGCTTTACCACATGTTACACAAACGAATGGTTTCTCACCAGTGTGAATCCTCTCATGATCACGCAGAGTACTTCGCGTAGTAAAGGCTTTACCACATGTTACACAAACGAATGGTTTCTCACCAGTGTGAATCCTCTCATGATCACGCAGAGTACCTTGCCGGGGAAAGGCTTTACCACACGTTGAACAAGCAAATGGTTTCTCACCAGTGTGAACCCTTTTATGGTCAAGTATTTTATATGGAGTGGTAAAAGCTTTACCACACGTTGCACAAACGAATGGTTTCTCACCAGAGTGAATCATCTCATGTTTACGCAGACTACTTCGCTCAATAAAGGCTTTACCACATGTTACACAAACGAATGGTTTCTCACCAGTGTGAATCCTCTCATGATCACGCAGAGCACCTTGCCGAGGAAAGGCTTTTCCACACATTGAACAAGCAAATGGTTTCTCACCAGTGTGAATCCTCTCATGATCACGCAGAGTACCTTGCCGGGGAAAGGCTTTTCCACACGTTGAACAAGCAAATGGTTTCTTACGAGTGTGAACCCTTTTATGGTCAAGTAGTTTACTTTTACTAGTAAAGGTTTTACAACACGTTGCACAAGCAAATGGCATTTCACCAGTGTGAAACCTCTCGTGTTCATGCAGATTACTTTGCCGAGTAAAGACTTTACCACATGTTGTACAAACAAATGGTTTCTCATCAGTGTGAAGCTTCTCATGTTTGTGTAGGCCACTTTGCAAAGCAAATGCTTCACCACAGGTTGCACATGCAAATGTTTCCTCACCTTTGCTAACGCCCTCGTGACAAATCGTCTCAGGTAGATTTGTGTCCATTTTTCTGGAGTGCTTTTATATTCCACTTTACAGAATGCTGCAGACTATGAAAGCATCATAAAGGGGCCGGATGATACCCTTTTCAAGTCGTCTCTTGATTGATTACAAATCTCCTGATTCTAGACACGGCTCCGCTGTCAGTGTTGCCACCTGGAGACTGTTGAAAACAACATTTATACAGACTGATTTAGGTAAAACATTCAAAATGCTCTTTAAAGACTCATCCGGACCAAATGTACAATATGGTTGGGGTGTCTCACTGAATGTTTCATTTTTTGGTGGGACACTCGCTGCACAGCAGGTGCCAGGTTGCAAAACCACCTGTCTTTGTATTTGAGCCAACATTTATAGTGCTAGAAACAACCATTTTTTATATTTAACTGCCCCAACAGTCCGACGCCCCACCAGTCCGGCCCCTCAACAGTTGTGATTGGTCAGTGCATGTTGGAGATGTGATGGGGGCGTGAGCTTGAATCTCTGAGTATGATTCCGATTGGTCAATACTAGAAGCATCATAATATTAATATTCATGTGAAATATAACAGACTGCATTCCACTCACGTCGCGAACAATGCAAACGTTCGGCGACATTTGCTATTTATTTATTTGCACGTCCAATTTTGTAGTGGAAATTGTCCATGTTGTTGGCAAACATTGGCAATGTTCACGTGAGTGCAACGTAGCCCGGCCTGGTCTCTAAAATTAAATATATTTTCCTGATTTTTCTTAATTCTAATATTAACCCTAACTCCCTCACCATTGTTATTAAACAATACAATTCCTTCAAAATCCTCCAACTTCCTTTGTTGTGTAGGGAGTTAGGGTTAAGCTTTAAGTTTGGATTTTTGAATTAAATATATTGTTTAATTACCACAAAGATGAGAATGTTAATATAAAAAATGTTTGAAAATTGATGAAATGCCTGAACATTTCATATCTTTACACACTAGTACTAGTAATAATAATATTAATGTTTTTTCCGAGGTTCAAAATGTCTAGATTCACATCTGAACATTCTGAACATTTTCATGCATGTTTATACTGTCTGTATGTACATGCATGTTGTTAGTGTTTATAGTGTGAGTGCGACAATGACTTTGTGTGTAAAGATTATCAATAAATTCTTAAAATACAATGAGGACGAATCAGATAAAATGTGTGACTGGTACACTGGTAGTCGGCTCCAGCATAGGTTTGTTCTATGGTTTGTACACAGTTCCATGATGCTTTAAAATGTTGTTAAAATGTGTGTCATGATCTTTGAAAGCGGTAAAAATTGGGCAAATATGGTGACTAGTCTGGCAAAAATGGTTGAAATTGCAACTTCGCCAATTTTGTAAACTAGTTGTCTCGTATAGGCTCCGGTCTTCTACCGTCGGGAGGATGGTAGGTTACGATTATCGCAACTACATGTAGTACCACCAGTACCTGAAATGGTACCTTACCCTTTTTTAACTTTGATTCAAACCCATATTACATAAAGCATATTCATACTCATCATACTACCGGCATATACCACGCTGCAGTCATTCACTTAAAACAGAAGAACAGCCCCATGGTAGCTACGAACAAATAGATAATTCAACAGATAGGCCTATTTGTACGGTGATGACCACTTCTGTTCCGAGTCCTGTGAAACACGGCGACGTACGTCTTCAAATGCCATGGGAAGAGCGCCGCTTATGGCAGGTAGGTAAACGCGCCTTTGCTGCACTTAATTTATCCTAGAATTATAGGGCTTCGCGCGGGTGTAAAATGCGGGCGGGAATTTCACCGATGATGGTAGAAACAAACTTTTAAAAAACGAGTACATTAAATAAGAAAATAAAGGAATAAACAGGGGGGGGGCGGAAGGGGGAGCCAACAAAGTGCGCCACCAACGTTGAAATGTATCATTCTTCCACGCTCACGAGCCGAAAATACGTATAGATCGCGCGCTACGTACCTCGAGCGAGAAGCGCACCATTGAAACACGTACAAATTTGCACTCGATGTAATGAGCCCCGTGCATCGCTTCCCGAATTCAGTGATTTCTCAAACGTCCGCAAAGCCAGGTACACAGGCACGAACAATTAGGGGAAGACCAGCGTAAACCTTCGCATTTTTAGCTTGCACTGAGGATTTTAGCAGAAACCTTTTGTTTTAACTTAACAAAACTGGTCAAATATCTAGAGGACGTACCGAGGGATTTTTATTTAACTTTCAGGAATGAAAGATCTATTCCTAAATATTACGTTAATGGGAACAAATCAGAGGATGAACGAAAACAAATTCACATTATGTCGATATTTGTAGCCATTTTAGGGGAGACGTTTTGTAACGAAATTCCCACTTGGACCCATTCAAACACGTTATCTTCTGCAATAAACCAACGAAACAATTTTGGTAATATTTTTACGCATTTTATTTAAACAAAAAGCACCTCAACAATTGAAAATACTCTTACAATATAAACTATTATGTTTTCAGTGCTGTTAAAGAGATAATTTTAACGGTATACATAGATTATTGTTTTGTTTTTTCACCTCTTTTTTAAAATAAAGTGTATTATGAATTAATATGAATTTGAGACCAGTTTCAGGTCGTTTAGTTTCCGGTTGGCTGAGAAATCATTGTTTGAATGAGGTGGGGTAAAATGTAATTTGTTATATTATGGCTGATGATCATTTTGCTTCGCCTATAATGCTTTGCAGGAGGGGCTTGATTGGGGAGATCACATAACTTACACCCGGGTTTTTCTGACCATGGGTCTGACGCGTACTTTATTTGACAAGATGGTGCAGTGGACGCATAAGCAGAGATCGTTTGTGGTTACCGAATATGCAAGTTTAGGGAGCCTTGCATTGAACCAGTTTGCGCCGGGATTATTTTAACATCATTATTTTAACAAGCCGGGAAGCACACCCACGCATTTCCAGCCTTGCTCGCTGCTGACAGACTTTTCCGAACTTGAACTTGGCGTATTTATGCGTCATCCGTTTTAAATTTGGGGAAAACATTGCGTTTATATACATGTACGTCATCCAGCGCGGACTGGTTAAGGCTATTGTGGTTGACCTATTTCTGAAAAGGCAGCGCCATGGTGACTTTGAACAGTGCTCATCAACCCATTGTTTTAAATATTTAATTTGTTTCTGTTGATAGAATAATGAATAAAATCACAAGAAAAACTGACAATTAAAGTGATGTCCAAAATTTTGGAAAACGAGAGCTGTTTCGGCAACTGCAGAAACAGCAAAAATATTTGCTATTAAGAGATCTAGTTAAACTTTGGGATATGACAAATTGTGGGTTTTTGTAAAAGAAAGTTGTAAAGTTGTTAAATCATAAAATTGACTTTTCACTGAAACTGTTTCTACTTGTAAGATTTAACTAGGAAAGCAATACGTGTAGTGCGACTGAAGGCCACCGAGTGCCGTCCAGGTCACAAATGAAATGACAGATTACCATAAAAAAAAGCATCATGTACGCAGAGCATGTTTTGTTTCTTTTTAAAGTTTATTTCCTTAAGAGTTAAACAGATTACAGATGTACATAAATCATAATCATCTAAACCACCTACATGTAGGGTGTGTGAAAAACCCATCAACTGATAATTGAGAACTGTGAGGGTTAAGACATCATTTACATGGGTTGGTGATGTACCGGGTAGTTAACATTAATGATTTAAATATAATGGTTTAACCCTAACCCTGCTGAATCCAACAGGATCCACCCAGTTGACATTTTTGTTGGAACCTGTTGAATTTAGCAGGCAAGTCATTTGATATATTCCGGAACGCAATCAACGTATTCCGAATCGTATTCGCTGTTCGTTTACCAGTGGTAAATAATGCCAATTTAGACTCTGTTGGATCCAACAGCAAAACGAAAATGGACACAGTGGGACCTTGTTGGAATTAGAAGGCAAGTCATTTGATATACTGTTCAAGTATAGCCAACAACGTGGCAAGTTGGATTGAGCAGTAACGTCACATGAGTCACAGTTGGACTCTGTTCGTTTTAGCATTTCATTCATTTCATTTCATTTTTTTTTCTTCAGGATTACAAACAATAAAAATATGAATACAATTACAAAATTTGACAAAAAATAAGAACAGGACAAAGCAAGACAGTTTACAAAAGAAAACACCCTCAATACAATATAACCAGAACAACAACAATGCACGCCCATGCATGATTGCCAGTGAGCAAACTAAATTACTATCGAGTGGCTCTCCCAAAGTGCGACTTCTGTAAAAAATATAAATAAATATACATTATCTTAAAAGCATAAAATAATACATATATATTTAAGTACATGTAACACAATTGCACTAAATTACTTGTTAAAACAAAATTAAGCGAGCAAACACATGTATCCCAATTACGACAAACACACTCATAGAAACAAACACCCATAAAACCTGCCCACCTAAAAACGCCCCAAACAAGCGAAAGAATAAACTCCAACAATAAACACCCCAACAAACAAACAAATTCACAGAAACAAAGACCCCTATAACCTCTCCACTCAGAGCCAACAAAACACTCCAGCAGATTAACACTCCAGACAATTAAATACATACTCGAACAACCGCTCCCGAGAAAGAAAAAAACAAGCAAAACAAAAAACCACACATACACCCCAACAATTACACCATACCCAATCCATCTTGAGCGGGTCGCAAGAGCGCCCTCAATGGCAAGCCCTGGAAAACTAAGAGGGGGTTGGGGATTTTTTTTTTAAATAAAGGTTTGTAGTTAGCTAGCCAGCACCCGTTTGCTACTTTGCTTAGATTCCCACCAGTGTAGACCTTTTGACATACATGTAGATCGGCTCGCCAAGTGAATGGTTTGCGGCATGTTGCCCAAACAAAATGGTTTGTTACGTTTTGAATCATGTTAACAACATTATATTATTTAACAGAGCAAAGGTATTACCGCAGGTTCCCCAAAAGGACATTTCTAATCAGTGAACCCTCTAGTGTTTGCGTAATATTAGCACAAGTTATAGTTTCTAACAGTGTGAATCCTCTTCTTATTCAGTATACATGCAATACTTTGTGAAGTAAAGGCTTTAAAGGTACATGTAGGATACACCATTTGTAATTGCTTGAATTATTATGAATGGGTGGATTTGGGGGTTGTATTTTATAGTAAATGTTGTTTAACTGACCTGTCCGAAGTTTTACAATTATGGATGCCGCGAAAAGCACAAAAACAGCATTTGTTTTCAACCAGCGTCCGGCAGTTATTCTTATGTTATTGTTGTTTTTTCGCGATCGCCGGCGACGATCACGATTTTTTTTTTATCAAATTCTATTTTTTGGAATATTTACAGGTTATCTAGCGCAATCATTTTGCTGGATGCCAGAATCATTACTTTCAATTAAGTAAGATATTTCTTAATAATTTTGTAGTAAATATTTTCGATATCTGCAAATGGTGTATCCTACCTTCAACACCAAAGATAGTCTTGATTCAAGACCGAGCTAGCCGTTCATTTGTATCCGGGTTTATTAAGGGTGCACTTAATTATCGCCAGATTCGTTCCCCGAGCTTGGTCTTGAAGCAAGAGTCACATGAACCCGCAAAATTCTGAGGACATTTTAAGCATAGCTCAAATAGCTACTCGTCCCCGCATGCGCGCTAAGTCGTTTTCCTTTAATGTAGTGTACGATTATGATACACGCTGTGTGTTTCCCATAAATTGCACACGGCACCATTGCACAAATTTGGTTTCTTACACGTCCGCAAAAAGCAAGGATTTTTTGGCTGCCATGGCACTATGATACACCCGAAAATTGTTCGCCTTTTGCGGACGTGTAAGAAACTACATTATTTTGTGCAATGGCGCCGGTCAGGTAGCCGCCGGCGACAAAAAATAGATAATGACGCAATACAAGCAGCGTAGCTAGGACGATGCAACAATTCAAATGTTAACGGCTCTTAATGAAAATAGCCACTATTGCTAATGCGAGTTTTATTTTATAAACCTGGAAACACTCGAACATCCCGAAGGTTAACGATAATATCTAGCCGTCAATAGAACATGTTGGGAAAACTTCGGACATTTTCGGAAACTGAAGCAATTCCTCCAGTTTTTGGTCATGTGACATTGGCGGCTAAAGAATTAATGAAAAATCACAAATAGTCAGAAATATTTGGTCTGGGAACCAGACTATAATAATATAGCTATTTATAGTAGCTATTTGAGCTATGCTTGGAATGTCCTCGAAATTTTACGGGTTCACGTGCAGGGGTTTCCCTTAACTTTTTTTTTCAGTGGCCCGCCGGGCTACCTAATTAGAGTTTTCAGTCGCCCGCAAGCATTTTCAGTGGCCACGTGTACATTTGCCATATCTGTGTTTTCCACCGAGGTTACGCAACGCCAACTGCATTGTCCGACCTTCCGCAAAAGCGCGCCGCGCGTTCGGGAAAATTGCGGCACGGCACGGCACGGCACTTTACAGCCCACTGCTTGTTGTAATCGCTGATCTTGCGGGAAGATTTAATTTGCATCCTCCACAAAACTAGCTATCAAAACTAAACCTCACCTGTGACAACAAAACTGGCGGAGTTATTGTAAAAGCATATTAAATGTTTAAGGTTGAAAACTTTTTGGGGAAAAAAACGGAGAATGTTGGCATTTTTACATCTTACGATGTCAAATTCGACCATTTCGCGTAACGGAAAAATACATGCATGTCGGCCATGGACTGGTTTCGGTCCTTAACTTTGTCCATTGAAGCGTGCGGCGGAAACCAATCCTAGAATGCGCCTGCATTATGAATGCATTGCATGGGGCGAGCACATGGCTTTTTGGCACCTTCACCGTTTTTACGTACGCTTGCGGTAGTACATGTATGTATGTGTGCCGCGCTAGTCTTGGTGCAAGACGTTCTTGTTCAGTTAGTAAAACCATAAAACCATAGGACCTATGCACTCAACACTATACGCGTCGCGACTATTCCACCAATAGAGGGCGTATTCTGGAAGCCGCGAATCTGTCAAGAAGATAGACCGAGCCGATGTGGGTGGTTATCTGGAGGTTTCCCAACAGCGCCCTCTATTGTTTGATAGTTGCGTGAAAATGAACAACAACGTCTTGCACCAAGACTAGTGCCGCGCAGGCCATGTGCGCCAATGTATGCGCTAGCTATAGCAAGCCGGCCATAAACATCGCGAATCTGTATACAGGAATGACACGATCATATCTCTGCAATGCCGTGCACTGTTGTGTAAAGGTACTGCTGTACATGTACATATGTACATGTACATGTACATGTATGCTGGTATAAACAGTTGATCTGGGAAATCACATGTAATGTATTTAATATTTTAACTCGCCGGCCGGACGACCGAGGGAAGTGTTTTGAGTCGTCCGTGGCTGTTTTGGGTCGCATTTGGCGAGCGGGCGACCGCTAAGGGGAAACCCTGACGTGACTCTTGCTCCAAGACCAAGCTAGGGGAACAAATCTGGCGATAATTAAGGGCGCCCTCAATAAGCCCGGATATGTTTATACGGACGGCGCGCCACGGAACAAATAAACGGCTAGCTCGGTCTTGGATCAAGACTACACCAAAGAATGCCCAAATTAATGATTTTCACCAGTTTGTACAGAGTTATGGTTGGGAAATCTTATTCAGAGTTATGGTTGCGTAGATTACTTTGCACTTTGCAGGGTAAAGCCTTTACCATTAGTGTGAATCCTCTCATGCCTCTCTTTTTGGGTGAGTATTGGCTTCACCACAAGTTTAACACACGAATGGTTTCTCACCAGTGTGAACCCTCTCATGGATGAGTAGATTCCTACGACGAGAAAAGGCTTTACCACACGTTGCACAAATGAATGGTTTCTCACCAGTGTGAAGCTTTTCATGTGTAAGCAGATTACATTTAAGAGTAAAGGTTTTTCCACACGTTGCACAAACGAATGGTCTCTCACCAGTGTGAATTCTATCATGTTCACGCAGACTACTTTGCTGAGTAAAGGATTTTCCACACGTTGCACAAACAAATGGTTTCTCACCAGTGTGAATCTTCTCATGTTTACGCAGACTACTTTGCTGAGTAAAGGTTTTACCACACGTTGAACAAGCGAATGGTTTCTCACCAGTGTGAATCATCTCATGTTCATGCAGATTACTTTGCTGAGTAAAGGTTTTTCCACACGTTGCACAAACAAATGGTTTCTCACCAGTGTGAATCTTCTCATGTTTACGCAGACTACTTTGCTGAGTAAAGGTTTTTCCACACATTGCACAAACGAATGGTTTCTCACCAGGGTGAATCATCACATGTTTACGCAGAGTACTTCGCGTAGTAAAGGCTTTACCACATGTTACACAAACGAATGGTTTCTCACCAGTGTGAATCCTCTCATGATCACGCAGAGTACTTCGCGTGGTAAAGGCTTTACCACATGTTACACAAACGAATGGTTTCTCACCAGTGTGAATCCTCTCATGATCACGCAGAGTACCTTGCCGAGTAAATGATTTTCCACATGTTGAACAAGCAAATGGTCTCTCACCAGAGTGAACCCTGTCATGGTCGAGTAGTTTATATGGAGTGGTAAAAGCTTTACCACATGTTGCACAAACAAATGGTTTCTCACCAGTGTGAATCCTCTCATGATCACGCAGAGTACTTTGCCGGGGAAAGGCTTTTCCACACGTTGAACAAGCAAATGGTTTCTTACGAGTGTGAACACTTTTATGGTCAAGTAGTTTACTTTTACTAGTAAAGGTTTTACCACACGTTGCACAAACAAATGGCATTTCACCAGTGTGAAACCTCTCGTGTTCATGCAGATTACTTTGCCAAGTAAAGGCTTTACCACATGTTGCACAAACAAATGGTTTCTCATCAGTGTGAAGCTTCTCATGTTTGTTTAGGCCACTTTGCCAAGCAAATGCTTCACCACAGGTTGCACATGCAAATGTTTCCTCACCTTTGATAACGCCCTCGTGACAAATCCTCTCAGGTAGATTTGTGTCCATTTTCATGGAGTGCTTTTATATTCCACTTTACAGAATGCTGCAGACTATGAAAGCATCATCAAGGCGCCGGATGATACCCTTTTCAAGTCGTCTCTTGATTGATTACAAATCTCCTGATTCTAGACACGGCTCCGCTGTCAGTGTTGCCACCTGGAGACTGTTGAAAACAACATTTATACAGACTGATTTAGGTAAAACATTCAAAATGCTCTTTAAAGACTCATCCGGACCAAATGTGACCTGTTCCAACGAAACCCGGACAAAGTCGACTTTTTAGTTTTTCAGATTTTGCTTTTTTCGTATTCTCTAGGTTCTCAGCTTTAAAATGATGTATCATTTACATATGTACCCCCACCCCATCTTCCCTGGGGTCTGGATTTAGTGATAAAACCCTGACAACCTAATTATGAGATAAACAGCTTTGAAGTTCAGAAAAGCGTATTATTTCTATACACAAATGTTTCACAAAATTGACAAAAAAACACACTTCTGGTAGACGGATTTTGTTCAAATTTGAGGAGATTAAAGATTAATAGTGAGTGACTTAAGAAAACCTAAAACCTCAAAATGGTAAAATTCATCCCGAAATGACTTCAGGATTACATTGTGACAAAACACATTGTGCGACTTTGTCCGGGTTTCGTTGGAACAGGTCACAAATGTACAATATGGTTGGGGTGTCTCACTGAATGTTTCATTCTTTGATGGGACACTCGCTGCACAGCAGGTGCCAGGTTGCAAAACCACCTGTCTTTGTATTTGAGCCACATTTATAGTGCTAGAAACAACCATATTTAACCGCCCCAACAGTCCGGCGCCCGAACACTCTGGCGCCCCAACACTCCGGCGCCCCACCAGCCCGGCGCCCCACCAGTCCGACTGGTCAATATTAGCAGCATCATAATATTAATATTCATGTGAAATGAAAGGGGCTGCGTTCCACTCACGTCACGAACAATGCAAATGTTCAGCGACATTCGCTATTTATTATTTTGCACGTCCAATTTTGTAGTGGAAATTGTCCATGTTGTTGGCAAACATTGGCAACGTTCACGTGAGTGCAACGTAGCCCAGCCTGGTCTCTAAAATTAAATATATTTTCCTGATTTTTCTTCATTCTAATATTAAGCTTTAAGTTTGGATTTTTGAATTAAATATATTTTTAATTACCACAAAGATGAGAATGTTAATATAAAAAATGTTTGAAAATTGATGAAATGCCTGAACAATTCATATCTTTACACACTAGTACTAGTAATAATAATATTAATGTTTTTTCCGAGGTTCAAAATGTCTAGATTCACATCTGAACATTCTGAACATTCTCATGCATGTTTATACTGTCTGTATGTACATGTTTATAGTGTGAGTGCGACAATGACTTTGTGTGTAAAGATTATCAATAAATTCTTAAAATACAATGAGGACTAGGACGAATCAGATAAAATGTGTGACTGGTACACTGGTAGTCGGCTCCAGCATAGGTTTGTTCTATGGTTTGTACACAGTTTCATTCATCCAATCATCCATGATGCTTTAAAATGTTGTTAAAATGTGTGTCATGATCTTTGAAAGCGGTAAAAATTGGGCAAATATGGTGACTAGTCTGGCAAAAATGGTTGAAATTGCAACTTCGCCAATTTTGTAAACTAGTTGTCTCGTATAGGCTCCGGTCTTCTACCGTCGGGAGGATGGTGGGTTACGATTATCGCAACTACATGTAGTACCACCAGTACCTGAAGGTACCATTTCAGTGAAATGGTACCTTACCCTTTTTTAACTTTGATTCAAACCCATATTACATAAAGCATATTCATACTCATCATACTAGTCATACCGGCATATACCACGCTGCAGTCATTCACTTAAAACAGAAGAACAGCCCCATGGTAGCTACGAACAAATTGGTAATAAGCCACTTCGACATCTCACGCGCGCAGTGCACTATGGGTAATGTCAAGGGTTATTGCAGATAAACAAATGGTGTCGCCGTTGGCAACGTACTCGTGTCGCATGCCATTTTTCTATTTCTACTGTCGCGTTTTAGAATGTTTTTTTCTCAAATAACTTTGTCAATGTCCTCAGAGGATTCTTTTGCTTTGTCTTTAGATGTTATTGAACACTGGAATGTCGAGGCTTTGAAGGAATTTTTTTAAATTAAGAGGAAATCCAGCGGGGGGAAGAAGGAACTCTGCTTGAACTCAGCTCAACGTTCCTCTATCTGAAAGTTAACGAACTGACCGAAGACAAACACACAGAACGAAGTTATATTCGGAACTTGGATGGATTATTGCCACAAAAGCAATTACAATTTCGTTTGTGTTAATTGGCAAAGCAGCTACCAATACCAGATTCCACTTTCAAAATTGAATTATGTTGTTCATTGATACCATTATTGAATTTACCATTTATAAATTATATTGATTTTATAACTAGCTGATGCAGAGGTTACACAAAATATAGTGGGATGGTGTTCAAACATTAGCCATTTGACAAATCTTGAATTGTTTTCGTATTTTGAAATGATCTTCATCTTTTACAAATTATGAAGGGTTAATTGCAGCTGCAAGTGGGTGTATAAAATAATATTGTTAATTAACTGAGCAGCTTAAACAATATTATTGTAGTCGGGCTTTATATCTTTATTATTTTGTAATACATGTATGTTCACTTTTTTCTTCTTGCACCTGTTGATTAAAGCACGATACCTTTAAAATACGTTCACAAACACATCAACCATGAGTGATTTTATATGCTTCGTGATAAAGGGTGAAAGCATTTTATTAATATTACATGTAAAAGGAAAGCCACCAGCCCTATACAATCATTATTTCACGTATAGTGTACATTTATATCTGCACACTTTATTTGGTCAACGAGTTATTCACAGCTGTACAGAGATACATTGTATAAATTTACACAATGAGGTCTGGTTAAAGAATACTAGAACAGCAAAGACTAATTATATCATTGGCTGAAGATACAAGCGTCTTGAGCATACACGATCGACGATTTTGCAACCCTGCAGTTCCTGTTTGTTTTGGGATATTTCCTGTTGATCATCTAATTGTGCCAGCGACGACTGGTGTCTTAATTTATCACGCTTCTCAGTTGAGAATGGAATGGAGGTTCACAATCACATGTTCCGAAACCTAATTTGCATCCATGCTTTGTACACTGTCCTCCTTTTCATTTTTCAAGTTGATTATTGATGTTGCCGCAGTTTGTAACGGAACATATATCCTCCGGTTCAGCAAAAGATGGTCCTCATCACCTTATAAAGGAAGACACATAAAAGAGAACAATAGAGTTGCCTAAGGCTAAGTATATTACATTGTACTTTATTTTCGTGTTGCATTTTGTCATTGTCATTATCACTTTGATCCCTAAATTTCCTTTAAAAAATAAAACCCCTAGACCTACTTAATTAGGCCCTACCCTAATTAATTAGGCCCTCCTATAAAAAGTATAATAAAAACTCTACAAATACAATTCAAAAATACATTATCATGATGCAATTGACACTTTTTTGGTACAAAATACATGCAAGTCTTTTATAGTTTTTCCCTTAGAAAAATGTTTCAGACAAAGATAAAGCTAAGTAGGTCGTGCCTGCACCCTAGAGAAATTATGCAGGCTGCCACATTTTTAATTATGGGCGCCCTAGATCCCAAACGTAGTTTACACACGTACACACAAATGTGACTCTATGTGCGTAAACGACCGTATAAGTTTACATTTTAGCGAACTCGAAACGAGATTTGTTTTGCTCTATATAAGAAAAACAAAGTTAGGTAACATTAATTATCTCACCATGATTAAATTCGAGTCAGGATTCTGCTGTATTGGGTTTAATAAACACGAGAAAAATTGTGTTTTTCCCCCACATGCTAACGAACGTTAGTTAAGCAGTATGTTTACACGTGTATCGTACCCGCGTTATGCACGTTGCATACGTGCAGCGCGACTTTGTTTATCTCAAATTTCAGGTTGCCAAGGTAAGTAACGCATGCGCAGTTGGAATGTCGAAGTGGCTTATTCAACAGATATTTGTACGGTGATGACCACTTCTGTTCCGAGTCCTGTGAAACACGGCGACGTACGTCTTTAAATGCCATGGGAAGAGCGCCGCTTACGGCAGGTAGGTAAACGCGCCTTTGCTGCACTTAATTTATCCTAGAATTATAGGGCTTCGCGCGGGTGTAAAATGCGGGCGGGAATTTCATCGATGATGGTAGAAACAAACTTTTAAAAAACGAGTACATTAAATAAGAAAATAAAGGAATAAACAGGGGGGGGGGGGGGGGGGGGGGGGTGGCGGAAGGGGGAGCCAACAAAGTGCGCCACCAACGTTGAAATGTATCATTCTTCCACGCTCACGAGCCGAAAATACGTATAGATCGCGCGCTACGTACCTCGAGAAGCGCACCATTGAAACACGTACAAATTTGCACTCGATGTAATCCCCGTGCATCGCTTCCCGAATTCAGTGATTTCTCAAACGTCCGCAAAGCCAGGTACACAGGCACGAACAAAGATCGTAGAGCGCCGGAGCACCGCACAGCGGCGCTCTAGGGTCTTTGCCGCTGCGCGGCGCTCTAGGGTCTTGGCACGAACGATCAGGGGAAGACCAGCGTAAACCTTCGCATTTTTAGCTTGCACTGAGGATTTAGCAGAAACCTTTTTTTTTAACTTAACAAAACTGGTCAAATATCTAGAGGACGTACCGAGGGATTTTTATTTAACTTTCAGGAATGAAAGATCTATTCCTAAATATTACGTTAATGGGAACAAATCAGAGGATGAACGAAAACAAATTCACATTATGTCGATATTTGTAGCCATTTGGGGAGACGTTTTGTAACAAAATTCCCACTTCGACCCATTCAAACACGTTATCTTCTGCAATAAACCATTGAAAAATTGTTGGTAATATTTTTACGCATTTTATTTAAACAAAAAGCACCTCAACAATTGAAAATACTCTTACAATATAAACTATTATGTTTTCAGTGCTGTTAAAGAGATAATTTTAACGGTATACATAGATTATTGTTTTGTTTTTTCACCTCTTTTTAAAATGAAGTGTATTATGAATTAATATGAATTTGAGACCAGTTTCAGGTCATTTAGTTTCCGGTTGGCTTAGAAATCATTGTTTGAATGAGGTGGGGTAAAATGTAATTTGTTATATTATGGCTGATGATCATTTTGCTTCGCCTATAATGCTTTGCAGGAGGGGCTTGATTGGGGAGATCACATAAGTTACACCGGGTTTTTCTGACCATGGGTCTGACGCGTACTTTTTTTGACAGGATGGTGCAGTGGACGCCTCAGCAGAGATTGTTTGTGGTTACCGAATATGCAAGTTTAGGGAGCCTTGCATTGAACCAGTTCGCGCCGGGATTATTTTAACATCACCGAGCTGAGGGGCGGGATTATTTTTAACGAAACTCGATCCAAAGCGGGTTCAGGCCGATAAAGCCGGGAAGCACACCCACTCATTTCCAGCCTTGCTCGCTGCTGACAGACTTTTCCGAACTTGAACTTGGCGTATTTATGCGTCATCCGTTTTAAATTTGGGGAAACATTGCGTTTATATACATATACTGACAAAGTGATGTCCAAAATTCAGAGAAAACGAGAGCTGTTTCGGCAACTGCAGAAACAGCAAAAATATTTGCTATTAAGAGGTCTAGTTAAACTTTTGGATTTTTATATGACAAATTGTGGGTTTTTGTAAAAGAAAGTTGTAAAGTTGTTAAATCATAAAATTGACTTTTCAGTGAAACTGTTTCTACTTGTAAGATTTAACTAGGAAAGCAATACGTGTAGGTCACAAATGAAATGACAGATCACCATAAATAAATAGGGTGTCAGGTCAACTCGCCCCCTGACCGACTCGCCCCTTACCTACTCGCCCCCTGACCGACTCGCCCCTTACTAACTCGCCCCCTGACGTCCGACTTGTTTGATTTACATGTATTTTTAATTCTATAATTTGTATATTTTCCCTCGTAGAACAACTGAAAAGACGACGTGGGTAAACTTTTCCCTTGATTACTCTCTTGTTATAATTTTGATTATTTTTATCTGAGTTTTAGAAAATACCCTTTGATGTTCGTTTCGGTGGTGGAAATTAAAGACAAAGCAGTAGGCCTAAATCCTCGAAGCCAAAACAGTTGAACTCATAACAATTTATTTATACATTTATATATTTAAAGACAATTGGGGGGGGGGGGGGGGGGGGAATAATCATGTTTGGTTCTCAGTGTTTTTATGAGGTTTTTTTTCGGAGCGTAGCGGGACAAGTTGATCGCATAATTTGATGCGATTTTGTTTACTGCTTTCCAACCCATAGGGCTTTTCAATGAAGCTATATAATAATAATAATAAAAATAATAAACCGCATTTATATAGCGCATTTTCAATCACAGATAGCTCAATGCGCTTTACAAAATAGCAACTTAATCCTTAAAATATTACACACTAATTCATTATACACTTAAAATTCATAATAATAACGCACTAATTAAATAAAAACAGACCAGCTATGACAGTTAAAACTTATGCTTAATAATAAAACAATTTTAGAACTAACAATAAACCACCAGCAGAAACTATTAAAAATTACTTAAAAAGATGTGTTTTTAGTAGGCATTTGAAACACTGCAAGGACCCTGCAAATTTGATTGTCAGTGGGAGTTCATTCCACAGTTTTGGAGCAGCGGCTGCAAAGGATCGATTACCATATGCTGTGGATGTTCTGTCAATCTGTCAATCGCTCCATCATTCTTTGTTACAAAAACCAACGCTCTAATGAGGGATTGACCTGGGTTTTACGACGCTCAGCTCTACAAAACTGTCGGCTCCCTCTGATCAGTCCGCCAAACGTGGTGAAAGATGTAATGGTGAAACACCCAGATCAAAGAGCTGACCGTGAATACAACAAAGTCTGTCGCTAATTTGACCAATGATGGCTGCTACTTTTCAATTCAATTCAATTCAATTCATTTATTCATCATGTGACACACATGAAATTTGATTTCCCTAGTACAGCAGTAATTACACAAAAATTACACAAATATTAGAAAATATGCTCACAAAGGCAATACACACAAGAAATCATTTACTAACATTACATTACAAATTATACAATTTCAATTCTAATTAACTACATGATAACGACCCGGGCCCCTACTCTGTTATACGTTGAATATGAAGTTGGTAAAATAATTTAAAAGCCTATTTCTTTGGGACTATACACATTGCACAAGGTAAATACACCCTGCAATCATCTAGTAAAATTACAGTTAAAGTTGTATATGGCATTTGGTAAAAAGGAATTTTTGAACCTGTTTGTTTTTAGACTTAACTGACGAATTCTACCCGATTTATTTGTAACAATTAATGGGTTGAGAGGATGTGTGCCGTCAGACAAAACACAGTTGAACTTGTTCATGAGACTCCTTTGAACCAACACCTGAAGGCTCTCATTACCATCACCTATAATCCTATCTGCACGTTTCACAATACGTTCCAGTTTCTTCCGGTTGTTAACAGTGAGCGAGTTAAACCAAGCAATAGAACAGAAAGTTAACAACGATTGAATTGTGCTCTGGTAAAACAATTTTAAGATCCGGGTGTTTACATTAAAGGATTTCAGTTTCCTCACAAAATGTAACCGCTGATTAGCTTTTTTGTAAACTGTTGTGGTGTTAGAATTCCAGTTTAACTGATTGTCAACCACAGTTCCTAGGTACTTGTACTCATTAACTACTTCAACAGGCACATCATTAATTTGTACAGATTGCACAGTTTGTTTGTTCTTTTGAAAATTAAAAACCATTTCTTTAGTTTTTTGCACATTGATGATCAAATGATTTTCAGCACACCAATTAACAAACCGATCAATGTTACTTCTATAGTCCAATTCATCATTGTCAGTTATCAGTCCTGTCAACACAGTATCGTCAGCGTATTTAACCAAAACACACGAGTCACTGTGTACATTAAAATCACTTGTAAATAAGGAAAACAAAAGAGGCGACAGAACACAACCCTGGGGAACTCCAGTACTTAAATATGTAATATCGGAGCTAACACCAGTTACTCTGACCCTCTGTGGTCGTTGGAGTAAGAAGTTATTAATCCAAAGAGAGAGGTGTGGGTTAACATTCAAATAATTCAATTTGTGCAAAAGAGCCGGAGGTCTAATGGTATTAAACGCAGAGGAGAAATCAATAAATAAAGCACGAACGTAGGACTTTTGGAGAAGGGGGGACTGTTTTTGATATTTTGTATGTCCGATGGTGTTAAATGTGATTTTTTTTACATTTTATACATGTTGGTTTCTAGGACGTTGGGTATGTCGTGTCAGACCTGAGAATATTCAGAACATAAGAAGCACAAACTTGTTAAAGACACATCCATCAAAAAAAGTTTTTATGCATGCTTTAGGGTCGGTTTTTGCGGGGCACGCGAACTATTTGCGAAGGATGCGATCGAATGCCCCCAAAATGGCAAGGTCAACATTCGTATTTTTAAGTTTCCAAACGTTCACTAAACAGTTCGCGGATCCGGGTTCGGAATCGTCGTCATTTATTGATCACCGCGAACATACGCCACAGGTCAGCGCGCCGATGAAAACAATACGCGCTGACACTGCACTGTAGCATACAAGACTGCGCGCGCGATCATCATTTTTACCGGCGCGGTGTACGTATTATGACGCGTTTTTATGACAGTTCCCGGATGTCCGCCCCAATCTATTGTTCGCGGGAGTCTAGTCCAGTCCATCACAGTTTACAAGTTTTGTAGATTTCTCCTTAATTATATTTGAATCATTTCGTTGTATGCCTAATGTAAATAAATTGTACACAACTTTACTTGAGGAAGAATATTAGAAAGTTGTCCGTTTCCATTGATTTATTGGAAGTCGCATTCTGGCAGCCTATTTTTTGCTTCCTCTGATCAGTCCGCAAAATGTCTATCTATGTTAAGAGTTCGTTTTTATTCCTCAAAATGACGAATTTTATGGTAACGAATATACATGTACATGTACATCGACCGTACAAGGTCCATAAATCAAACGAGGGGGGGCAAGTCGGTCAGGGGGCGAGTCGGTAAGGGGCAAGTCGGTTAGGGGGCGAGTTGACCTACAATCAATAAAAGCATCATGTACGCAGAGCATGTTTTGTTTCTTTTTAAAGTTTATTTCCTTAAGAGTCAAACAGATTACAGATGTACATGTAAATCATAATTACCTAAACCACCTACATGTAGGGTGTGTGAAAAACCCATCAACAGAGAATTGAGGAATGTGGGGGTACATCATTTACATGGGTTGGTGATGTAGTTTAACATTAATATAATGGTTTAACCCTAACCCTGCTAAATCCAACAGGATCCACCCAGTTGACATTTTTGTTGGTACCTGTTGAATTCTGTTGAATTTAGCAGGCAAGTCATTTGATATATTCCGGAACGCAATCAACGTATTCCGAATCATATTCGCTGTTGGGTTACCAGTGGTAAATAATGCCAATTTAGACTCTGTTGGATCCAACAGCAAAACGAAAATGGACACAGTGGGACCTTGTTGGATTTAGAAGGCAAGTCATTTGATATACTGTTCAAGTACCCAACAACGTGGTGAGTTGGATTGAGCAGTAACGTCACATGGGTCACAGTTGACTCTGTTGGTTTAGCATTTATTTCATTTATTATTTTTCAGGATTACAAACAATAAAAATATGAATACAATTACAAAAGTTGACAAAAAATAAGAACAGGACAAAGCAAGACAGTTTACAAAAGAAAACACCCTCAAGACAATATAACCAGAACAACAACAATGCACACCCATGCATGATTGCCAGTGAGCAAACTAAATTACTATCGAGTGGCTCTCCCAAAGTGCGACTTCTGTCAAAAATATAAATAAATATACATTATCTTAAAAGCATAAAATAATACATATATATTTAAGTACATGTAACACAATTGCACTAAATTACTTGTTAAAACAAAATTAAGCGAACAAACACACATGAAGCTTTACCTTACATACGCACTGTGGACATTCCTTTGTCTTCGTGTAGTTAACAAACTTTGACTAAATACTCATTTTTCTCGCTTCCCCAAAACAAATTTACCCTCAAATTTTGATTATGGGCCTCTCAGCTGTCCCTTCTATCTTTTCTATTTATAACCCTAACCCGTTTTTCCTCTAGCGCTCTTTTTCGGAAACTGAAAAACGGATTGTGGACGTGTGCAAGTCCACAAACCGTAACCTCTTCCCGCATCGTGTGGACCTATATTGTTCGGAGGTCCACAGTGCGTATGCAAGACTAACTCATCCCAATTACGACAAACACACTCATATAAACAAACACCCATAAAACCTGCCCACCTAAAAACGCCCTAAACAAGCGAAAGAATAAAACTCCAACAGAAACAAACACCCCTATAACCTCTCAGAGCCAACAAAAACACCCCAGCAGATTAACACTCCAGACAATTAAATACATACTCGAACAACCGCTCCTGAGAAAGAAAAAAACAAGCAAAGAAAACCCCACACGTACATACACCCCAACAAACAAACAAACACCCAACAAACAGACAAACACCATACCCAATCACTGATCTCTACAAACTGGATAGGTCGAGCGTACATTGAGCCGTGAAGTCACCGGCTGCCATGTTGGGATATTCAATACAATGCAGTGATCGCACGTGCGCGCACTGAAATTTTATAATTTATTTTATTATAAAACTAGCACTTTTTAGTGTCTGGATATAAAATTAAACCCCCAAATTAACAAATTTCCTTGATCCAAAAAACCTTGTTTTTCCTTTTCCTATGGTTTGTGCATAAGGTTATGATGTTGGAAATGTTAAAACAAAATTTTGGTCTTATATCTTTTCCCGAAAATAGGTTTTTTTAATATTCAAACTTGGCGTATACATCTCATTATTGGGTGTTATTATGTTTAACTTAATTTTCCTAATCAAACTGGATAGTTTTTGCGACGTTAACTTCGTTTCCTGTGATATTAAATGAGTTTTCTCGGTCTTGCGCTATACAAACGTGTGTACACCTGCAATGTTTTGAATATCCCAATATGGCCGCCAATGGCTTCACGTGCAGAGCCGCTCGACCTATCCAGTTTGTAGAGATCAGTGTACCCAATCCATCTTGAGCGGGTCGCACGAGCGCCCTCAATGGCAAGCCCTGGGAAACTAAGAGGTGTTGGGGATTTTTTTTTTTTTAAATGGTTTGTAGTTTAGCCAGCACCTGTTTGCTTAGATTCGTACCAGTGTAGACCCTTTTGACATACATGTAGATCGGCTCGCCAAGTGAATGGTTTGCAGCATGTTGCCCAAACAAAATGGTTTGTTACGTTTTGATTCATGTTAACAAAATTATATTATTTAACAGAGCAAAGGTATTACCGCAGGTTCCCAAAAAGGACATTTCTAATCAGTGTGAACCATCTAGTGTTTGCGTAATAAGCACAAGTTATAGTTTCTAACAGTGTGAATCCTCTTCTTATTCAGTATACATGTAATACTTTGTGAAGTAAAGGCTTTAAAGGTAGGATACCGGTACACCATTTGTAATTGCTTGAATTATCATGAATGGGTGGATTTGGGGGGTTGTATTTTATAGTAAATGTTGTTTAACTGACCTGTCCGAAGTTTTACAATTATGGATGCCGCGAAAAGCACAAAAACAGCATTTGTTTTCAACCGGCGTCCGGCAGTTATTCTTATGTTATTGTTGTTTTTTCGCGATCGCCAACGACGATCGCGAAATTTGTTTTATCAAATTCTATTTTTCGGAATATTTACAGGTTATCTAGCGCAATCATTTTGCTGGATGCCTAGAATCATAATTTACTTTCAATTAAGTAAGATATTTCTTAATAATTTGTAGTAATTTTTTTTTGATATAGCAAATGGTGTATCCTACCTTTAACACCAAAGATAGTCTTGATTCAAGACCGAGCTAGCCGTTCATTTGTATCCGGGCTTATTAAGGGCGCACTTAATTATCGCCAGATTCGTTCCCCGAGCTTGGTCTTGAAGCAAGAGTCACGTGAACCCGCAAAATTCTGAGGACATTTTAAGCATAGCTTAAATAGCTACTCGTCCCCGCATGCGCGCTAAGTCGTTTTCGTTTAATGTAGTGTGCGATTATGATACACGCTGTGTGTTTCCCATAAATTGCACACGGCACCATTGCACAAATGTGGTTTCTTACACTCCTGCAAAAAGCAAAGACTTTTGGGCTGCCATGGCACTATGATACACCCGAAAATTGTTCGCCTTTTGCGGACGTGTAAGAAACTACATTATTTTGTGCAATGGCGCCGGTCAGGTAGCCGCCGGCGACAAAAAATAGATAATCACGCAATGCAAGCAGCGTAGCTATGACGATGCAACAATTTAAATGTTAACGCCTCTTACCAAAAATAGCCACTATTTTATAAAAACCTGGAAACACTCGAACATCCCGAACGTTAGCGATAATATCTGGCCGTCAATAGAACATGTTGGGAAAACTTCGGACATTTTCGGAAACTGAAGCAATTCCTCCAGTTTTTGGTCACGTGACATTAGCGGCTAAATAATAAATGAAGAATCACAAATAGTCAGAAATATTTGGTCTGGAAACCAGACTATAATAATCGTACACTACATTGAACGAAAACAACTCAGCGCGCATCGGGGGCGAGTAGCTATTTGAGCTATGATTGGAATGTCCTCAGAATTTTACGGGTTCACGTGACTCTTGCTTCAAGACCAAGCTAGGGGAACGAATCTGGCGATAATTAAGGGCGCCCTCAATAAGCCCGGATATATTTATACGGACGGCGCACCGCGGAACAAATAAACGGCTAGCTCAGTCTTGGATCAAGACTACACCAAAGAATACCCAAATTAATGATTTTCACCAGTTTGTACAGAGTTATGGTTGGAAAAATCTTATTCAGAGTTATGGTTGCGTAGATTACTTTGCACTTTGCAGGGTAAAGCCCTTAACATTAGTGGGAATCCTCTCATGCCGACACAGCCTTTTTGGGGTGAGTATTGGCTTCACCACAAGTTTTAACACACGAATGGTTTCTCACCAGTGTGAACCCTCTCATGGATGAGTAGAGTACTACGTTGAGAAAAGGCTTTACCACACGTTGCACAAATGAATGGTTTCTCACCAGTGTGAAGCTTTTCATGTGTGAGCAGATTACATTTAAGAGTAAAGGCTTTACCACACGTTGCACACCAGAATAGGTTTTCACCAGTGTGAATCCTTTCATGTTTCTGCAGACTGCTTTGTTGAGTAAAGGCTTTACCACAAGTTAAACAAACAAATGGTTTCTCGCCAGTGTGAACCATGCCATGTTTTAGTAGACCATTTTGCCGAGCAAAGGCTATACCGCACGTTGCACAAACGAATGGTTTCTCACCAGTGTGAATCCTCTCATGGATGAGTAGAATACTACGACGAGTAAAGGCTTTACCACACGTTGCACACACGAATGGTTTCTCACCAGTGTGAACCTTTTCATGTGTGAGCAGACTACATTTAAAAGTAAACACTTTACCACACGTTGCACACACAAATATCTCACCAGTGTGAATCCTCTCATGTTTCTGCAGACTACTTTGCTGAGTAAAGGCTTTACCACAAGTTAAACAAACAAATGGTTTCTCAACAGTGTGAATACTTTCATGTTCACGCAGACGACATTGCTGAGTAAAGGATTTTCCACACGTTGCACAAACGAATGTTTTTTCACCAGAGTGAATCTTTTCATGTTTACGCAGACTACTTTGCTGAGTAAAAGTTTTTCCACACGTTGCACAAACGAATGGTTTCTCACCAGTGTGAATCCTATCATGTTCACGCAGACTACTTTGCTGAGTAAAGGATTTTCCACACGTTGCACAAAGGAATGGTTTCTCACCAGAGTGAATCCTCTCATGTTCACGCAGACGACTTCGCTCAATAAAGGTTTTTCCACACGTTGCACAAACGAATGGTTTCTCACCAGTGTGAATCTTCTCATGTTTACGCAGACTACCTTGCTGAGTAAAGTTTTTTCCACACGTTGCACAAACGAATGGTTTCTCACCAGAGTGAATCATCACATGATTACACAGAATACTTCGCCTAACAAAGGCTTTACCACACGTTGCACAATCGAATAGTTTCTCACCAGTGTGAATCCTCTCATGATCACGCAGAGTACCTTGCCGAGTAAAGGATTTTCCACATGTTAAACAAACGAATGGTTTCTCACCAGAGTGAATCTTCTTATGTTTATACAGACTACTTTGCTGAGTAAAGGTTTTCCCACACGTTGCACAAACGAATGGTTTCTCACCAGTGTGAATCATCTCATGTTTACGCAGACTACTTCGCTCAATAAAGGCTTTACCACACGTTGCACAAACGAATGGTTTCTCACCAGTGTGAATCTTCTCATGTTTACGCAGAGTAGCTTGCAGAGTAAACATTTTTCCACACGTTGCACAAACGAATGGTTTCTCACCAGTGTGAGTTAAGTCATGGACGAGCAAACTCTTTTTATAAGTGAAAGCTTTACCACACGTTGCACAAACGAATGGTTTCTCACTAGTATGAATCCTCTCATGATCACGCAGAATACTTTGCCGAGTAAAGGCTTTTCCACACGTTGAACAAGCAAATAGTTTCTCATCAGTGTGAATCCTCTCATGATCACGCAAAGTACTTTGCCGAGTAAAGGCTTTTCCACACGTTGAACAAGCAAATGGTTTCTCACCAGTGTGAATCCTCTCATGATCACGCAGAATACTTTGCCGAGTAAAGGCTTTTCCACACGTTGAACAAGCAAATGGTTTCTCACCAGTGTGAATCCTCTCATGTACACGCAGAATACTTTGCCGATTAAAGGCTTTACCACACGTTGCACAACCAAATGGTTTTTCACCAGTGTGAACCCTTTTATGGTCGAGTAGTTTACTTTTACTAGTAAAGGTTTTACCACACGTTGAACAAGCGAATGGCATTTCACAAGTGTGAAACCTCTCATGTTCATGCAGACTACTTTGCTGAGTAAAGGTTTTTCCACACGTTACACAAACGAATGGTTTCTCACTAGTGTGAATCTTCTCATGTTTACGCAGACTACTTTGCTGAGTAAAGGTTTTTCCACACGTTGCACAAACGAATGGTTTCTCACCAGAGTGAATCATCCCATGTTTACGCAGACTACTTCGCTCAATAAAGGCTTTACCACATGTTGCACAAACGAATGGTTTCTCACCAGTGTGAATCTTCTCATGATCACGCAGAGTACTTTGCCGAGGAAAGGCTTTTCCACACGTTGAACAAACGTATGGTTTCTCACCAGTGTGAGTTATGTCATGGACGAGCAGACTCTTTTTACAAGTAAAAGCTTTACCACATGTTGCACAAACAAATGGTTTCTCACCAGTGTGAATCCTCTCATGATCACGCAGAGTACCTTGCCGGGGAAAGGCTTTTCCACACGTTGAACAAGCAAATGGTTTCTTACGAGTGTGAACCCTTTTATGGTCAAGTAGTTTACTTTTACTAGTAAAGGTTTTACCACACGTTGCACAAACAAATGGCATTTCACCAGTGTGAAACCTCTCATGTTCATGCAGATTACTTTGCCTAGTAAAGACTTTACCACATGTTGTACAAACAAATGGTTTCTCATCAGTGCGAAGCTTCTCATGTTTGTGTAGGCCACTTTGCAAAGCAAATGCTTCACCACAGGTTGCACATGCAAATGTTTCCTCACCTTTGCTAACGCCCTCGTGACAAATCCTCTCAGGTAGATTTGTGTCCATTTTTCTGGAGTGCTTTTATATTCCACTTTACAGAATGCTGCAGACTATGAAAGCATCATCAAGGGGCCGGATGATACCCTTTTCAAGTCGTCTCTTGATTGATTACAAATCTCCTGATTCTAGACACGGCTCCGCTGTCAGTGTTGCCACCTGGAGACTGTTGAAAACAACATTTATACAGACTGATTTAGGTAAAACATTCAAAATGCTCTTTAAAGACTCATCCGGACCAAATGTACAATATGGTTGGGGTGTCTCACTGAATGTTTCATTTTTTGGTGGGACACTCGCTGCACAGCAGGTGCCAGGTTGCAAAACCACCTGTCTTTGTATTTGAGCCAACATTTATAGTGCTAGAAACAACCATTTTTTATATTAAACTGCCCCAACAGTCCGACGCCCCACCAGTCCGGCCCCTTAACAGTTGTGATTGGTCAGTGCATGTTGGAGATGTGATGGGGGCGTGAGCTTGAATCTCTGAGTATGATTCCGATTGGTCAATACTAGAAGCATCATAATATTAATATTCATGTGAAATATAACAGACTGCATTCCACTCACGTCGCGAACAATGCAAACGTTCGGCGACATTTGCTATTTATTTATTTGCACGTCCAATTTTGTAGTGGAAATTGTCCATGTTGTTGGCAAACATTGGCAATGTTCACGTGAGTGCAACGTAGCCCGGCCTGGTCTCTAAAATTAAATATATTTTCCTGATTTTTCTTAATTCTAATATTAACCCTAACTCCCTCACCATTGTTATTAAACAATACAATTCCTTCAAAATCCTCCAACTTCCTTTGTTGTGTAGGGAGTTAGGGTTAAGCTTTAAGTTTGGATTTTTGAATTAAATATATTGTTTAATTAGCACAAAGATGAGAATGTTAATATAAAAAATGTTTGAAAATTGATGAAATGCCTGAACATTTCATATCTTTACACACAAGTACTAGTAATAATAATATTAATGTTTTTTCCGAGGTTCAAAATGTCTAGATTCACATCTGAACATTCTGAACATTTTCATGCATGTTTATACTGTCTGTATGTACATGCATGTTGTTAGTGTTTATAGTGTGAGTGCGACAATGACTTTGTGTGTAAAGATTATCAATAAATTCTTAAAATACAATGAGGACGAATCAGATAAAATGTGTGACTGGTACACTGGTAGTTGGCTCCAGCATAGGTTTGTTCTATGGTTTGTACACAGTTCCATGATGCTTTAAAATGTTGTTAAAATGTGTGTCATGATCTTTGAAAGCGGTAAAAATTGGGCAAATATGGTGACTAGTCTGGCAAAAATGGTTGAAATTGCAACTTCGCCAATTTTGTAAACTAGTTGTCTCGTATAGGCTCCGGTCTTCTACCGTCGGGAGGATGGGTTACGATTATCGCAACTACATGTAGTACCACCAGTAGTACCTGAAATGGTACCTTACCCTTTTTTAACTTTGATTCAAACCCATATTACATAAAGCATATTCATACTCATCATACTAGTCATACCGGCATATACCACGCAGCAGTCATTCACTTAAAACAGAAGAACAGCCCCATGGTAGCTACGAACAAATTGGTAATTCAACAGATATTTGTACGGTGCCGATGACCACTTCTGTTCCGAGTTCTGTGAAACACGGCGACGTACGTCTTCAAATGCCATGGGAAGAGCGCCGCTTACGGCAGGTAGGTAAACGCGCCTTTGCTGCACTTAATTTATCCTAGAATTATAGGGCTTCGCGCGGGTGTAAAATGCGGGCGGGAATTTCATCGATGATGGTAGAAACAAACTTTTTAAAAACGAGTACATTAAATAAGAAAATAAAGGAATAAACAGGGGGGGGGGCGGAAGGGGGAGCCAACAAAGTGCGCCACCAACGTTGAAATGTATCATTCTTCCACGCTCACGAGCCGAAAATACGTATAGATCGCGCGCTACGTACCTCGAGAAGCGCACCATTGAAACACGTACAAATTTGCACTCGATGTAATGAGCCCCGTGCATCGCTTCCCGAATTCAGTGATTTCTTAAACGTCCGCAAAGCCAGGTACACAGGCACGAACAAAGATCGTAGAGCGCCAGAGCGCCGCTGCGCGGCGCTCTAGGGTCTTTGGGCACGAACGATCAGGGGAAGACCAGCGTAAATTACCTTCGCATTTTTAGCTTGCACTGAGGATTTAGCAGAAACCTTTTTTTTTAACTTAACAAAACTGGTCAAATATCTAGAGGACGTACCGAGGGATTTTTATTTAACTTTCAGGAATGAAAGATCTATTCCTAAATATTACGTTAATGGGAAAAAATCAGAGGATGAACGAAAACAAATTCACATTATGTTGATATTTGTAGCCATTTTAGGGGAGACGTTTTGTAACGAAATTCCCACTTGGACCCATTCAAACACGTTATCTTCTGCAATAAACCAACGAAAAATTGTTGGTAATATTTTTACGCATTTTATTTAAACAAAAAGCACCTCAACAATTGAAAATACTCTTACAATATAAACTATTATGTTTTCAGTGCTGTTAAAGAGATAATTTTAACGGTATACATAGATTATTGTTTTGTTTTTTCACCTCTTTTTTAAAATGAAGTGTATTATGAATTAATATGAATTTGAGACCAGTTTCAGGTCGTTTAGTTTCCGGTTGGCTGAGAAATCATTGTTTGAATGAGGTGGGGTAAAATGTAATTTGTTATATTATGGCTGATGATCATTTTGCTTCGCCTATAATGCTTTGCAGGAGGGGCTTGGGGAGATCACATAACTTACACCCGGGTTTTTCTGACCATGGGTCTGACGCGTACTTTATTTGACAATATGGTGCAGTGGACGCCTCAGCAGAGATCGTTTGTGGTTACCGAATATGCAAGTTTAGGGAGCCTTGCATTGAACCAGTTCGCGCCGGGATTATTTTAACATCACCGAGCCGAGGGGCGGGATTATTTTTAACGAAACTCGATCCAAAGCGGGTTCAGGCCGATAAAGCCGGGAAGCACACCCACGCATTTCCAGCCTTGCTCGCTGCTGACAGACTTTTCCGAACTTGAACTTGGCGTATTTATGCGTCATCCGTTTTAAATTTGGGGAAACATTGCGTTTATATACATATACTGACAAAGTGATGTCCAAAATTCAGAAAAACGAGAGCTGTTTCGGCAACTGCAGAAACAGCAAAAATATTTGCTATTAAGAGGTCTAGTTAAACTTTTGGATATGACAAATTGTGGGTTTTTGTAAAAGAAAGTTGTAAAGTTGTTAAATCATAAAATTGACTTTTCAGTGAAACTGTTTCTACTTGTAAGATTTAACTAGGAAAGCAATACGTGTAGTGCGACTGAAGGTCACCGAGTGCCGTCCAGGTCACAAATGAAATGACTTATCACCATAAATAAATAGGGTGTCAGGTCAACTCGCCCCCTGACCGACTCGCCCCTTACCTACTCGCCCCCTGACCGACTCGCCCCTTACTAACTCGCCCCCTGACCGACTTGTTTGATTTACATGTATTTTTAATTCTATAATTTGTATATTTGCCCTCGTAGAACAACTGAAAAGACGACGTGGGTAAACTTGTCCCTTGATTACTCTCTTGTTATAATTTTGATTATTTTTATCTGAGTTTTAGAAAATACCCTTTGATGTTCGTTTCGGTGGTGGAAATTAAAGACAAAGCAGTAGGCCTAAATCCTCGAAGCCAAAACAGTTGAACTCCAAATAAGCTGGATTAGATGCGTGCGATATAATGTAGGGCCGAGTTCGACACGTTTCAATAGAGTCGCGGCCGCGCAGTTGAAAACTTAAAACTAAGCAGCTAAACACAACTAGTTTTGACCATAACATTGTCAACATTCAAGAAAATACCCAGCAAAACAAGCGAAAATAACTGCGACCCTCACCAATCAAGCAAGACAGTTCATGTGTAATCCCTACAAGCCTTCGTAAAAATCACTCAACTATCTCCGATACAATGATGTCAACGATGGCGGTGTTCGTAAACACTTGCGAGCTAGCTATGACCTTTCACCGCTAGCTCAAATTATGCAGTTTCTACGCAACGATCGACCAATAAGAAAACGACTATAAAAGTCAGCTTAATCTATTAGCATAATGAGCACCGCCCCCAAAACCTCAACTTAACCAATGATCCAAGGCGTTCAAGTATCTTCAGTTACTTTGCATATAATAGTGGCCGCGTGAGGTCGTTGTTTGAGCTCTGATTATCGCTGCGTGGTACGTACGAACGGGTAACGATGAACGCCTTGACCAAGGCTACGTCATTTATTGATCACCGCGAACATACGTCACAGGTCAGCGCGCCGATGAAAACAATACGCGCTGACACTGCACTGTAGCATACAAGACTGCGCGCGCGATCATCATTTTTACCGGCGCGGTGTACGTATTATGACGCGTTTTTATGACAGTTCCCGGATGTCCGCCCCAATCTATTGTTCGCGGGAGTCCAGTCCAGTCCATCACAGTTTACGAGTTTTGCAGATTTCTCCTTAATTATATTTGAATCATTTCTTTGTATGCCTAATGTAAATAAATTTTACACAACTTTACTTGAGGAAGAATATTAGAAAGTTGTCCGTTTCCATGGATTTATTGGAAGTCGCATTCTGGCAGCCTATTTTTTGCTTCCTCTGATCAGTCCGCAAAATGTCTATGTTGAGAGTTCGTTTTTATTCCTCAAAATGACGAATTTTATGGTAACGAATATACATGTACATGTACATCGACCGTACAAGGTCCATAAATCAAACGAGGGGGGCAAGTCGGTCAGGGGGCGAGTCGGTAAGGGGCAAGTCGGTCAGGGGGCGAGTTGACCTACAATCAATAAAAGCATCATGTACGCAGAGCATGTTTTTTTTCTTTTTAAAGTTTATTTCCTTAAGAGTCAAACAGATTACATATATGCAAATCATAATCCACCTACATGTAAGGTGTGTGAAAAACCCATCAACCGAGAGAATTGAGGAATGTGAGGGTACATCATTCCGGGTTGGTGATGTAGTTTAACATTAATATAATGGCTTAACACTAACCCTGCTGAATCCAACAGGATCCACCCAGTTGACATTTTTGTTGGAACCTGTTGAATTCTGTTGAATTTAGCAGGCAAGTCATTTGATATATTCCGGAACGCAATCAACGTATTCCGAATCGTATTCTCTGTTGGGTTACCAGTGGTAAATAATGCCAATTTAGACTCTGTTAGATCCAACAGCAAAACGAAAAAGAACACAGTGGGACCTTGTTGGATTTTAGAAGGCAAGTCATTTGATATACTGTTCAAGTAGCCAACAACGTGTTGAGTTGCATTGAGCAGTAACGTCACATGAGTCACAGTTGGACTCGTTTTAGCATTTCTTTCATTTCATTTCATTTTTTTTTCTTCAGGATTACAAACAATAAAAATATGAATACAATTACAAAATTTGACAAAAAATAAGAACAGGACAAAGCAAGACAGTTTACAAAAGAAAACACCCTCAAGACAATATAACCAGAACAACAACAATGCACACCCATGCATGATTGCCAGTGAGCAAACTAAATTACTATCGAGTGGCTCTCCCAAAGTGCGACTTCTGTAACAAATATAAATAAATATACATTATCTTAAAAGCATAAAATAATACATATATATTTAAGTACATTGCACTAAATTACTTGTTAAAACAAAATTAAGCGAACAAACACACATCCTAATTACGACAAACACACTCATAGAAACAAACACCCATGAAACCTACCCACCTAAAAACGCCCTAAACAAGCGAAAGAATAAACTCCAACAATAAACACCCCAACAAACAAACAAATTCACAGAAACAAAGACCCCTATAACCTCTCCACTCAGAGCCAACAAAAACACCCCAGCAGATTAACACTCCAGACAATTAAATACATACTCGAACAACCGCTCCTGAGAAAGAAAAAAACAAGCAAAAAAAAAAACCACACATACACCCCCCAACAAACAGACAAACACCATACCCAATCCATCTTGAGCGGGTCGCAAGAGCGCCCTCAATGGCAAGCCCTGGAAAACTAAGAGGGGGTTGGGGATTTTTTTTTTAAATAAAGGTTTGTAGTTAGCTAGCCAGCACCCGTTTGCTACTTTGCTTAGATTCCCACCAGTGTAGACCCTTTTGGCATACATGTAGATCGGCTCGCCAAGTGAATGGTTTGCGGCATGTTGCCCAAACAAAATGGTTTGTTACGTTTTGAATCATGTTAACAAAATTATATTATTTAACAGAGCAAAGGTATTACCGCAGGTTCCCAAAAAGAACATTTCTAATCAGTGTGAACCATCTAGTGTTTGCGTAATAAGCACAAGTTATAGTTTCTAACAGTGTGAATCCTCTTCTTATTCAGTATACATGTAATACTTTGTGAAGTAAAGGCTTTAAAGGTAGGATACACCATTTGTAATTGCTTGAATTATCATGAATGGGTGGATTTGGGGGGTTGTATTTTATAGTAAATGATGTTGTTTAACTGACCTTTCCGAACTTTTACAATTATGGATGCCGCGAAAAGCACAAAAACAGCATTTGTTTTCAACCGGCGTCCGGCAGTTGTTCTTATGTTATTGTTGTTTTTTCGCGATCGCCGGCGACGATCACGAATTTTGTTTTATAAAATTCTATTTTTCGGAATATTTACAGGTTATCTAGCGCAATCATTTTGCTGGATGCCTAGAATCATTATTTACTTTCAATTAAGTAAAATATTTCTTAATAATTTTGTAGTAAATATTTTCGATATCTGCAAATGGTGTATCATACCTTCAAAACCAAAGATAGTCTTGATTCAAGACCGAGCTAGCCGTTCATTTGTTCCGCGGCGCGCTGTCCGTATATATCCGGGCTTATTGAGGGCGCCCTTAATTATCGCCAGATTCGTTCCCCGAGCTTGGTCTTGAAGCAAGAGTCATGTGAACCCGTAAAATCCTGAGGACATTTTAAGCATAGCTCAAATAACTACTCGTCCCCGCATGCGCGCTAAGTCGTTTTTGTTTAATGTAGTGTACGATTATGATACACGCTGTGTGTTTCCCATAAATTGCACACGGCACCATTGCACAAATGTGGTTTCTTACACGTCCGCAAAAGGCGAAGACTTTTGGGCTGCCATGGCACTATGATACACCCGAAAATTTTTCGCCTTTTGCGGACGTGTAAGAAACTACATTATTTTGTGCAATGGCGCCGGTCAGGTAGCCGCCGGCGACAAAAAATAGATAATGACGCAATACAAGCAGCGTAGCTATGACGATGCAACAATTAAAATGTTAACGGCTCTTAATGAAAATAGCCACTATTGCTAATGCGAGTTTTATTTTATAAACCTGGAAACACTCGAACATCCCGAAGGTTAACGATAATATCTAGCCGTCAATAGAACATGTTGGGAAAACTTCGGACATTTTCGGAAACTGAAGCAATTCCTCCAGTTTTTGGTCATGTGACATTGGCGGCTAAAGAATTAATGAAAAATCACAAATAGTCAGAAATATTTGGTCTGGGAACCAGACTATAATAATATAGCTATTTATAGTAGCTATTTGAGCTATGCTTGGAATGTCCTCGAAATTTTACGGGTTCACGTGACTCTTGCTCCAAGACCAAGCTAGGGGAACAAATCTGGCGATAATTAAGGGCGCCCTCAATAAGCCCGGATATGTTTATACGGACGGCGCGCCGCGGAACAAATAAGTGGCTAGCTCGGTCTTGGATCAAGACTACACCAAAGAATGCCCAAATTAATGATTTTCACCAGTTTGTACAGAGTTATGGTTGGGAAATCTTATTCAGAGTTATGGTTGCGTAGATTACTTTGCACTTTGCAGGGTAAAGCCTTTACCATTAGTGTGAATCCTCTCATGCCTCTCTTTTTGGGTGAGTATTGGCTTCACCACAAGTTTAACACACGAATGGTTTCTCACCAGTGTGAACCCTCTCATGGATGAGTAGAGTACTACGACGAGAAAAGGCTTTACCACACGTTGCACAAATGAATGGTTTCTCACCAGTGTGAAGCTTTTCATGTGTAAGCAGATTACATTTAAGAGTAAAGGTTTTTCCACACGTTGCACAAACGAATGGTCTCTCACCAGTGTGAATCTTCTCATGTTTACGCAGACTACTTTGCTGAGTAAAGGTTTTACCACACGTTGAACAAGCGAATGGTTTCTCACCAGTGTGAATCATCTCATGTTCATGCAGATTACTTTGCTGAGTAAAGGTTTTTCCACACGTTGCACAAACAAATGGTTTCTCACCAGTGTGAATCTTCTCATGTTTACGCAGACTACTTTGCTGAGTAAAGGTTTTTCCACACATTGCACAAACGAATGGTTTCTCACCAGGGTGAATCATCACATGTTTACGCAGAGTACTTCGCGTAGTAAAGGCTTTACCACATGTTACACAAACGAATGGTTTCTCACCAGTGTGAATCCTCTCATGATCACGCAGAGTACTTCGCGTAGTAAAGGTTTTTCCACACATTGCACAAACGAATGGTTTCTCACCAGGGTGAATCATCACATGTTTACGCAGAGTACTTCGCGTAGTAAAGGCTTTACCACATGTTACACAAACGAATGGTTTCTCACCAGTGTGAATCCTCTCATGATCACGCAGAGTACTTCGCGTAGTAAAGGCTTTACCACATGTTACACAAACGAATGGTTTCTCACCAGGGTGAATCATCACATGTTTACGCAGAGTACTTCGCGTAGTAAAGGCTTTACCACATGTTACACAAACGAATGGTTTCTCACCAGTGTGAATCCTCTCATGATCACGCAGAGTACTTCGCGTAGTAAAGGCTTTACCACATGTTACACAAACGAATGGTTTCTCACCAGTGTGAATCCTCTCATGATCACGCAGAGTACCTTGCCGGGGAAAGGCTTTACCACACGTTGAACAAGCAAATGGTTTCTCACCAGTGTGAACCCTTTTATGGTCAAGTAGTTTATATGGAGTGGTAAAAGCTTTACCACACGTTGCACAAACGAATGGTTTCTCACCAGAGTGAATCATCTCATGTTTACGCAGACTACTTCGCTCAATAAAGGCTTTACCACATGTTACACAAACGAATGGTTTCTCACCAGTGTGAGTTAAGTCATGGACGAGCAGACTCTTTCTACAAGTGAAAGCTTTACCACATGTTGCACAAACGAATGGTTTCTCACCAGTGTGAATCCTCTCATGATCACGCAGAGTACTTTGCCGGGGAAAGGCTTTTCCACACGTTGAACAAGCAAATGGTTTCTTACGAGTGTGAACCCTTTTATGGTCAAGTAGTTTACTTTTACTAGTAAAGGTTTTACAACACGTTGCACAAACAAATGGCATTTCACCAGTGTGAAACCTCTCGTGTTCATGCAGATTACTTTGCCAAGTAAAGGCTTTACCACATGTTGCACAAACAAATGGTTTCTCATCAGTGTGAAGCTTCTCATGTTTGTTTAGGCCACTTTGCCAAGCAAATGCTTCACCACAGGTTGCACATGCAAATGTTTCCTCACCTTTGATAACGCCCTCGTGACAAATCCTCTCAGGTAGATTTGTGTCCATTTTCATGGAGTGCTTTTATATTCCACTTTACAGAATGCTGCAGACTATGAAAGCATCATCAAGGCGCCGGATCATACCCTTTTCAAGTCGTCTCTTGATTGATTACAAATCTCCTGATTCTAGACACGGCTCCGCTGTCAGTGTTGCCACCTGGAGACTGTTGAAAACAACATTTATACAGACTGATTTAGGTAAAACATTCAAAATGCTCTTTAAAGACTCATCCGGACCAAATGTACAATATGGTTGGGGTGTCTCACTGAATGTTTCATTCTTTGGTGGGACACTCGCTGCACAGCAGGTGCCAGGTTGCAAAACCACCTGTCTTTGTATTTGAGCCACATTTATAGTGCTAGGAACAACCATATATATTTAACCGCCCCAACACTCCGGCGCCCGAACACTCCGGCGCCCCACCAGCCCGGCGCCCCACCAGCGCCTCATCAGTCCGACTGGTCAATATTAGCAGCATCATAATATTAATATTCATGTGAAATGAAAGGGGCTGCGTTCCACTCACGTCACAAACAATGCAAATGTTCAGCGACATTAGCTATTTATTCATTTGCACGTCCAATTTTGTAGTGGAAATTGTCCATGTTGTTGGCAAACATTGGCAACGTTCACATGAGTGCAACGTAGCCCAGCCTGGTCTCTAAAATTAAATATATTTTCCTGATTTTTCTTAATTCTAATATTAAGCTTTAAGTTTGGATTTTTGAATTAAATATATTGTTTAATTACCACAAAGATGAGAATGTTAACCCTAACCCCCTAGGCCTTACTTTGGGCTAAAGAACTGCGTACTACAGAATACTACTTAGTATTTTGTAGCACTGGCCCCCAGTGGGCAAGTTGTTACCGGTTACCGATATTACCGGTAATATCACCCCAAAATTTGACTAAGTCCAAATTTTACCGATATTACCGTGTTATTACCCAAATGATATTACCGGTGTGATAATGAAATTGTTATAAATTTCTTAATATTTGTTTTTTTAATATAAGGATTGACTCTAATTGATCCTTGAGACCGACAGGATCTGTTTCTGATGAGAAAAACTCTTGAAAAATGGTGCACCGGTCTACCAAATTTCAAAGTCCAAATATAACCGTTATTACCCTGTTGAAACCAACATGTTACCGAGTAACAACAGGATAATACAGGTAATATGGGTAATGTGGTGAAAGGGTTGAATTGGTTATAACATCGGGAACTTGAGTAATAACAGTAACATTTCCAAGTTCTAATATTACTGTTATTACCCTGTTGAAACCGACATTTTACCGAGTAACAACAGGATAATACAGGTAATGTGGGTAATGATGAAAGGCTTGAATTGGTTATAACATTGGTAACTTGAGTAATAACAGTAAAATTATAGCAATCCTAGCAACATTTCCTAATTCAAATATTACTGTTGTTACCCTGTTGAAACCAACATGTTACCGAGTAACAACAGGATAATACAGGTAATATGGGTAATGTAGTGAGAGGGTTGAATTGGTTATAACATCGGGAACTTGAGTAATAACAGTAACATTTCCAAGTTCAAATATTACTGTTATTACCCTGTTGAAACCGACAATTTACCGGGTAACAACAGGATAATACAGGTAATGTGGGGGTAATGGTGAAAGGCTTGAATTGGTTATAACATTGGGAACTTGAGTACCGGGGGGGTAATAACAGTAAAATTATAGCAATCCAAGCTAATAATTTCCAAGTTCAAAGATTACTGTTATTACCCTGTTGAAACCGACATTTTAGTGAGTTATGACAGGGTAATAAGAGGTAATGGGTAACAATTTACCGAGTTAATAACATGAAAATGCCAGAAATATCGGTTACATTCTCCCTGGTAATATTTGGTAAATGGGGTAATATCAGGTGGTAATAACACGGCAATGCCAGAAATATCAGTTACATTCTCTGATATTGGGTAAATAGGGTAATATCGGGTGACCTCAATTTACATGTTGACCCCCAAGTGGGCGTGATAAACCTTGGTGAAACAATTTTGTCACTTTTTTTCTACATGAACGTTATGTTTTGCGAAATAGCGATATGTTTAGGGTGTTTTCGTAGAGATAATTGTGTAATATTTATTTACTCCAAGTCTCAAAGAAACAAATTTGCCAAAAAACCAACACACAAATAAATTAACAACAAATTAATTGCAAACTAGCTGTGATTACAGACAGCGGTGATATTGGGCACATATATAGCATTTAAGTACACGCTAAAGATTGTAGGCTCAGAAGAGTCATTGATGTTTATATGTGTATACATTGTAGTATTGTTCCGGTAGTATCGTAATATTAGTATTAACCAATATCATTAACCAATTAACCAACAAATTAACCAATATTGGGTAAATGGGGTAATATCGGGTAGTAATAACGATGCAATGCCAGAAATATCGGTAACATTATCCCGGGTAATATCGGGTGGTAATAACGGTAATATATCGGTAATATTCTCCCTGGTAATTTCGGGTAAATGAGGTAATATCGGGTAGTAATAAAAATGCAATGCCAGAAATATCGGGTAAAATAGGTAATATCGGCTAGTAATAACAATGCAATGCCAGAAATATCGGGTAATATCGGGTGGTAATAACAATGCAATACCAGAAATATCGGGTAAAAGAGGTAATATCGGGTGGTAATAACAATGCAATGTCAGAAATATCGGGTAATATCGGCTAGTAATAACAATGCAATGCCAGAAATATCGGGTAAATGGGGTAATATCGGGTGGTAATAACAATGCAATGCCAGAAATATCGGGTAAAAGAGGTAATATCGGGTGGTAATAACAATGCAATGCCAGAAATATCGGGTAAAAGAGGTAATATCGGGTGGTAATAACAATGCAATGCCAGAAATATCGGGTAAAAGAGGTAATATCGGGTGGTAATAACAATGCAATGCCAGAAATATCGGGTAAATGGGGTAATATCGGGTGGTAATAACAATGCAATGCCAGAAATATCGGTAATCTTCCTGGCAATATCGGGTAAATGGGGTAATATCGGGTGGTAATAACGTACAATGCCAGAAATATCGGTAACATTCTCCCGGGTAACAGTGGGTAAATGTGGTAATATCGGCTGGTAATAACGGGGAAATGTTCGTCTACTATTTCCCCGTTATTACTCGGTGATATTACCCGTAATAACGCGTTATTACTCGTTACAACCCGGGTAATATCAGTACGTTACCCAGTAATAACTAGCGTTATTACTCGTTACAACCCGGGTAATATCGGGTAAAATGCCCACTGGGGGGTCTCTCCATGACTGATGATTGGGTGTGTACTGACAGAGTACAGATACTGCCAACTACACAATACTAATAGTGGTAATGCAGGTCAGCTACTGGATACTACCAAATACTAATAGGGTGTAGTAGTTTTTAGTATTTGGTACTTCAACCCCAATTGTATTGGTAGTATTTTTTAGCATTGGGTACTTCAACCCCAATTGTATTGGTAGTATTTTTTAGCATTGTTTTTTTTTGCTTGTTGAGTGTGTCCAGTTCATATGTACATTATGTATGGGTAGGGTGTTCTGGGGTAGGGCAAGGTCAAGGTGGCACCACCACTGGTCCACATGGGACACATGCAGTAATGGGTTTGGGTGATTGATTTATTTCAATATGTACATGTACTACATACAGGGCTACATATTACTACGTACACTATTTGGGGTGAAGTACCTAATACTAAAAATTACTACAGGCATTGCACACAAGTCAATGAGAGTACTGCATACTACGTTTACTAGTAGTAGTAAAAAGTAGCATTAGGTAGGGTTAGGGTTAATATAAAAAATGTTTGAAAATTGACGAAATGTCTGAAATTCATATCTTTACACACTAGTACTAGTAATAATAATATTAATGGTATTTTCCGAGGTTCAAAATGTCTAGATTCAGATCAAATTAAAAGTCTGAACATTCTCATGCATGTTTATACTGTCTGTATGTACATGTATGTTGTTAGTGTTTATAGTGCGAGTGCGACAATGACTTTGTGTGAAAAGATTATCAGTAAATTCTTAAAATACAATGAGGACGAATCAGATAAAATGTGCGACTTGGTGACTGGTAGTCGGCTCCAGCATAGGTTTGCTCTATGGTTTGTACACACATTTTCATTAATCCAATCCCATGATGCTTTAAATGTCGATAATAGTAGTAATACGTCATTATGAATATGATGTATGGTTTAATTTCTCGTGTTCGAAATATTATTATTACAGCGCGAAATAACGCCGCCACGCACTGACGGTAGGCCTCTAAAATGATACCTATAATTCCCTCTTTTTAACTTTGATTCAAACCCATATTACATAAAGCATACTCATACCATATACCACGCAGCAGTCATTCACTTGAAACAGAAGATCAGCCCCATGGTAGCTACGAACAAATAGTTTTCGGTGGGTAATTCCGCCACTATACAAAACAGATATTTGTACGGTGATGACCACTTCTGTTCCGAGTCCTGTGTGAAACACGGCGACGTCTTCAAATTGAGCCATGGGAAGGGCGCCGCTTACGGCAGGTAGGTAAACGCGCCTTTGCTGCACTTAATTTATCCTAGAAAATAGGGCTTCGCGCGGGTGTAAAATGCGGGCGGGAATTTCATCGATGATGGTAGAAACAAACTTTTAAAAAACGAGTACATTAAATAAGAAAATAAAGGAATAAACAGGGGGGGGGGGGGGGGGGGGGGGGGGGGGGGGGAGAGGGAAGGGGGGCCAACAAAGTGCGCCACCAACGTTGAAATGTATCTTATCATTCTTCCACGCTCACGAGCCGCAAATACGTTAGACTTGACCCAAGTCGGACTTACCATGGAGTTAAGACTATCAATTTGCTTTCGTCAATCCGGCCGAATAATTAATGTGCAAGCTTTGTTGGCCTTAGATAAAGGGCGCCCTCATCTGGTTGTCGTTCCGCGATCGGCATCAACGTGATGTCATCATGTCATCAGTGCACTGACCTGCAGTAAACCACACATAAGCATGGGCGGCGCATGAGGCGCACGGTGTGGATGACCATGAGCAATGTTACCACAGAATCCCGACTTGGATCAAGTCTACAAATACGTATAGATCGCCCTCTACGTACCGCGAAGCGCACCATTGAAACACGTACAAATTTGCACTCGATGTAATGAGCTCCGTGCATCGCTCCCCGAATTCAGTGATTTCTCAAACGTCCGCAAAGCCAGGTACACAGGCACGAACGATCAGGGGAAGACCGGTGTCGTGCCAAAAGGTGTCCGGTGCGAAATAGTGTCCGGTCCGCCATGTGATTGGTCGAGCGCCTATGACGTCACATTGTTTACGGAAGCTTGCCAAATACTGTCCGCGCTAAGTGTGCATCCTATTGCGTGCTTGCTGTTGAGCTGAGAAGACGTGTTACAGATAAGATCGCGTTTTATCCTGAATTTCCTTTTGCCATATATTTAAAAGCTTTCCTTTTTATCTGTGATTGCTAAGGATTTGTGTATTTGTCTAGGCCTAACTAACTTATTAATAGTTCATTTTATAACGTTTTTTTGTCCAAGAACTTGTGTGTGTTTTTCGTGGGACTGTTCTGTTTCAAAACACGTGCACGTATGCATACTCGTAATCGTATTAACGTTGGTGTGGTGACTTTTTTTAAATTTACGATTTATTCACTGCACATTCCCGTTTGATTTTTCACATTTTTAACACCTTTTAGTACTTACTTGTCTTAACATTTGTCACTTGTAACATCATTCTAGTTGTTCGATTTCCATTTCGTCCAGCCCACACTGGCACATTATTTCATTTTCAAGCTTAGACTTGGTTTAATCACACTGTTCACAACGTTCTGGTAACCCCATGGTAACCCCATTGGGCATTACTAGTGCTAGTGTAACATACCCCTTCCATGCTTTAACAAACAGTTTGGTGATTTTTTTCCCTTAAATTCTAGATTTATTATTTGCACATTACGTTCTAATTTCACATTTGAAACCCCGTTTAATGCATTTAATTTAAAACTAACATTAAGACTGAGTAAATATTGTTTATATTTGGTTTTATATTTGATTATTGCAAAAGTCGTGCTTTTTAGGGTGATCATGGCTGTTGACGATATTGTTGATAAACGTATCAAATATAATCGTTCTTTGGAAGATGTTTTTCAGTTTCTTTCAGGGGGAAGCTATCCTGTTGGAATGACTGATAACCAGCAGCGAACTATTCGGAGATTTTCGAGCAGCTTCAGGGTAGAAGGTATGATGCCAACGATTTATATACATGATCATAAACATGTTCATTGCTTTGAGGATGTAACTTTTGCTACAATTTACGTGTTTACAATGTTTAGCTTATAAGGGTTTTTAGGAAAGATTTGTGAAAAAATAAGCATTAAAATTCGCACTTTGATAGGCACATTTGCAGAATCTCTTAGCTGAATATGCGAATACATTGTCACGGTTATTTACCTTCAATAAACATGCATTCACATGGTGGATGATTGTCCCTCTCTGACACTAATACTGCGTATCCTCACAGCCACTAAGGTAAATTTGATTTGACTTGAATTGGCTTTGTCTCGATCTTTCCTATTAAAAAAACACACGTATACCTTTTAAAAAGTTGTATGGAGGTTTTAAAAAACTACGGTAGTGTCCTTTTAACTTCTTCAGATTCTACTTTTGAATAGTACACGTACATGTAGTCCAATTTATACTGTCGGACTTGCAGGCAACGAGCTCTGCTACGCCGGGAAGGGAGCAGAGAGACGACTGGTTGTTATGGACGAGGGAAGACGGATGGAGATCTTCCGCGAGTGCCACGACTCGGCCTTCGGGGGTCATTTTGGGCAGAAAAAGACCCTTCTGATGAGTCATGAATTTGACGAAAGGGCAATTAGCAGCATTGAAAATTTTACACATTTGTGGTTCATTTTGACTAAGGTTATATTTATTTCAGTTCAAAGTGTTTACAGCTAAAATAAATAAAAAAAATTCCCCCAAATTCAAAATCTTGATGAGCTGCTGGTTGGCCTCTTGAACAATGCATGTCATGTTTGAGTTAAACTGGTGTCTGCCTTTATTAGGGTTCGTACAGGCCTGCTGTGAGCTACATGTGCCATGTTTATTGGCGAAAAGTTGTGTTGGTTTATTTATAATTATACATTTACATATTATAATTATAATGTACATGTTTTCCTGTAAAGTTTGCATATTAAAATTAAATTTGAAACAAGTTTATTTGTTCAAAGGGTCTAAGAGATAGTACAAATGTTCACTGTACTGTTCTTTTTTCCCAGAGAGAAAGGAAGTTACAGTATCGAATGAGTAACTCAATAAAAAAAAATAGAAACCAAACACAATGATGTACTGTCTATTCATGCCAATTACCGTTTACTTATACTGTGCGTTTACAAATCCTGTTAAAAACTGTCCCATCCTGCCAAATACTGTCGGTTTATTAATTAATACAGATCCTGCTAAAAAGTAAACTGTCCCTCGAATCTAGTCCTACAATACTGTCCGTTTATAATACAGATCTTGCCAAATACTGTCCGTTTATAACACAGATCCTGCTAAAAACTGTACCATAAGTCCTGCCAAATACTGTCCGTTTATAATACAGATCTTGCTAAAAAATGTCCGGTCCTGCCAAATACTGTCCGTTTATAACACAGATCATGATAATTGCTATTGCTAAAACTGTACTACGACTAGTACGAGTCCTGCCAAATACTGTCCGTTTAAAATACAGGTCCTGCTAAAAACTGTTCGTTTATAATACAGATCCTGCTAAAAACTGTCCCATAAGTCCTGCCAAATACTGTCCGTTTATAATACAGATCCTGCATGCCAAAATACTGTCCATAGACTGCGCGCGCGCGCCCGGACACTATTTTGCATCGGACACTATATTTGGCACGTATTACATGCCAAATAATGTCCGGCCTCTACTGCGCATGCCCAGCGGACACTATTTCGCACCGGACACCTTTTGGCACGACACCGGCGTAAACCTTCGCGTTTGAGCTTGCACTGAGAATTGGCAGAAACCATTTGATTTTTAAACTTAAAAAAAAGGTCAAATGTCTAGAGGACGTACCGAGGGATTGTTATTTAACTTTCAGGAATGAAAGATCTATTCCTAACGTTCATGAAAAAAAATCGGAGGATGAACGATAATTTTTTCACATTATGTCGATATTTGTAGCCATTTTAGGAGAGACGTTTTGTAACGAAATTCCCACTTGGACCCATTCATACACGTTATCTTCTGCAATAAACCAACGAAAAATTGTTGGTAATATTTTTACGCATTTTATTTAAAACTAAGCACCTCAACAATTGAAAATACTCTTACAATATAAACTATTATGTTTTCAGTGCTGTTAAAGAGAGAATTTTAAAGGTATACATAGATATATTTTTTTGTTTTTTAATGGTCATCACCTCTTTTTAAAATGAAGTGTACCCACCCCTCCCCCCGCCCCCCCCCCCCGGATAATAGTACATGTATAGTTAATGACGGGATGAGACAGGGTAATCAAAAAACGCAACAGTTGCTACAGCCGTGATTATAGGAAAAAATTAACCCAAGATCATAACCGAACATGTACTACTACATTTATAATGTGGTACAGATGCGCTAGGGCGTGAAGCTTCAATTTGAGACCAGTTTCAGGTCGTTCAGTTTCCGGTTGGCTGAGAAATCATTGTTTGAAAGAGGTGGGGTAAAATGTAATTTGTTATATGTTTTGTAATGCCTTGATGATCATTTTGCTTCGCCTATAATGCTTTGCAGGAGGGGCTTGGGGACACTGATAAGTGATTACATAACTTACACCAGGTTTTTCTGACCATGGGTCTGACGCGTACTTCATTTGACAAGATGGTGCAGACGCCTCAGCAGAGATCGTTTGTGGTTACCGAATATGCAAGTTTAGGGAGCCTTGCATTGAACCAGTTCGCGCCGGGATTATTTTAACATCACCGAGCCGAGGGGCGGGATTATTTTTAACGAAACTCGATCCGAAGCGGGTTCAGGCCGATAAAGCCGGGAAGCACACCCACGCATTTCCAGCCTTGCTCGCTGCCGACAGACTTTTCCGAACTTGAACTTGGCGTATTTATGCGTCATCCGTTTTAAATTTTGGGAAAACATTGCGTGTACGTCATCCGGCGCGGACTGGTTAAGAAATGCATTTACTAATCGCTATTGTGGTTGACCTATTTCTGAAAAGGCAGCGCCATGGTGACTTTGAACAGTGCTCATTCAACCCATTGTTTTAAATATTTAATTTGTTTCTGTTGATAGAAATGAATAAAACCACAAGAAAAACTGACAAAGTGATGTCGAAAATTCAGAAACAGCAAAAATATTTGCTATTAAGAGGTCTAGTTAAACTTTGGGATATGACAAATTGTGGGTTTTTGTAAAAGAAAGTTGTAAAGTTGTTAAAATCGTAAAATTGACTTTTCAGTCAAACTGTTTCTACTTGTAAGATTTAACTAGGAAAGCAATACGTGTAGTGCGACTGAAGGTCACCGAGTGCCGTCCAGGTCACAAATGAAATGACAGATCACCATAAAAAAAGCATCATGTACGCAGAGCATGTTTTGTTTCTTTTTAAAGTTTATTTCCTTAAGAGTCAAACAGATTACAGATGTACATGTAAATCATAATCATCTAAACCACCTACATGTAAGGTGTGTGAAAAACCCATCAACTGATAATTGAGAACTGTGAGGGTTAAGACATCATTTACATGGGTTGGTGATGTACCGGGTAGTTAACATTAATGATTTAAATATAATGGTTTAACCCTAACCCTGCTTAATCCAACAGCATCCACCCAGTTGACATTTTCGTTGGAACCTGATGAATTCTGTTGAATTTAGCAGGCAAGTCATTTGATATATTCCGGAACGCAATCAACGTATTCCGAATCGTATTCTCTGTTGGGTTACCAGTGGTAAATAATGCCAATTTAGACTCTGTTGGACCCAACAGCAAAACGAAAATGGACACAGTGGGACCTTGTTGGATTTAGAAGGCAAGTCATTTGATATACTGTTCAAGTAGCCAACAACGTGGTTAGTTGGATTGAGCAGTAACGTCACATGGGTCACAGTTGGACTCTGTTGGATTTAGCATTTCATTCATTTCATTTAATTTATTAATTTTCAGGATTACAAACAATAAAAATATGAATACAATTACAAAATTTGACAAAAAATGAGAACAGGACAAAGCAAGACAGTTTACAAAAGAAAACACCCTCAATACAATATAACCAGAACAACAACAATGCACACCCATGCATGATTGCCAGTGAGCAAACTAAATTACTATCGAGTGGCTCTCCCAAAGTGCGACTTCTGTAAAAAATATAAATAAATATACATTATCTTAAAAGCATGATAAAATAATACATATATATTTAAGTACATGTAACACAATTGCACTAAATTACTTGTTAAAACAAAATTAAGCGAACAAACACATGTATCCCAATTACGACAAACACACTCATAGAAACAAACACCCATAAAACCTGCCCACCTAAAAACGCCCCAAACAAGCGAAAGAATAAACTCCAACAATAAACACCCCAACAAACAAACAAATTCACAGAAACAAACACCCCTATAACCTCTCCACTCAGAGCCAACAAAAACACCCCAGCAGATTAACACTCCAGACAATTAAATACATACTCGAACAACCGCTCCCGAGAAAGAAAAAAACAAGCAAAAAAAAACACCACACATACACCCCAACAAACACCATACCCAATCCATCTTGAGCGGGTCGCAAGAGCGCCCTCAATGGCAAGCCCTGGAAAACTAAGAGGGGGTTGGGGATTTTTTTTTTAAATAAAGGTTTGTAGTTAGCTAGCCAGCACCCGTTTGCTACTTTGCTTAGATTCCCACCAGTGTAGACCCTTTTGGCATACATGTAGATCGGCTCGCCAAGTGAATGGTTTGCGGCATGTTGCCCAAACAAAATGGTTTGTTACGTTTTGATTCATGTTAACAACATTATATTATTTAACAGAGCAAAGGTATTACCGCAGGTTCCCCAAAAGGACATTTCTAATCAGTGTGAACCATCTAGTGTTTGCGTAATAAGCACAAGTTATAGTTTCTAACAGTGTGAATCCTCTTCTTATTCAGTATACATGTAATACTTTGTGAAGTAAAGGCTTTAAAGGTACATGTAGGATACACCATTTGTAATTGCTTGAATTATTATGAATGGGTGGATTTGGGGGTTGTATTTTATAGTAAATGTTGTTTAACTGACCTGTCCGAAGTTTTACAATTATGGATGCCGCGAAAAGCACAAAAACAGCATTTGTTTTCAACCGGCGTCCGGCAGTTATTCTTATGTTATTGTTGTTTTTTCGCGATCGCCAACGACGATCGCGAAATTTGTTTTATCAAATTCTATTTTTCGGAATATTTACAGGTTATCTAGCGCAATCATTTTGCTGGATGCCTAGAATCATAATTTACTTTCAATTAAGTAAGATATTTCTTAATAATTTGTAGTAATTTTTTTTTGATATAGCAAATGGTGTATCCTACCTTTAACACCAAAGATAGTCTTGATTCAAGACCGAGCTAGCCGTTCATTTGTATCCGGGCTTATTAAGGGCGCACTTAATTATCGCCAGATTCGTTCCCCGAGCTTGGTCTTGAAGCAAGAGTCACGTGAACCCGCAAAATTCTGAGGGCATTTTAAGCATAGCTTAAATAGCTACTCGTCCCCGCATGCGCGCTAAGTCGTTTTCGTTTAATGTAGTGTGCGATTATGATACACGCTGTGTGTTTCCCATAAATTGCACACGGCACCAATGCACAAATGTGGTTTCTTACACGTCCGCAAAAAGCAAGGATGTTTTTGCTGCCATGGCACTATGATACACCCGAAAATTGTTCGCCTTTTGCGGACGTGTAAGAAACTACATTATTTTGTGCAATGGCGCCGGTCAGGTAGCCGCCGGCGACAAAAAAATAGATAATGACGCAATACAAGCAGCGTAGCTATGACGATGCAACAATTCAAATGTTAACGGCTCTTAATGAAAATAGCCACTATTGCTAATGCGAGTTTTATTTTATAAACCTGGAAACACTCGAACATCCCGAAGGTTAACGATAATATCTAGCCGTCAATAGAACATGTTGGGAAAACTTCGGACATTTTCAGAAACTGAAGCAATTTCTCCAGTTTTGGGTCATGTGACATTGGCGGCTAAATAATTAATGAAAAATCACAAATAGTCAGAAATATTTGGTCTGGGAACCAGATTATAATAATATTATAGCTATCTATAGTAGTTATTTGAGCTATGCTTGGAATGTCCTCGAAATTTATAGGTTCACGTGACTCTTGCTTGAAGACCAAGCTAGGGGAACGAATCTGGCGATAATTAAGGGCGCCCTCAATAAGCCCGGATATGTTTATACGGACGGCGCGCCGCGGAACAAATGAACGGCTAGCTCGGTCTTGGATCAAGACTACACCAAAGAATACCCAAATTAATGATTTTCACCAGTTTGTACAGAGTTATGGTTGGGAAATCTTATTCAGAGTTATGGTTGCGTAGATTACTTTGCACTTTGCAGGGTAAAGCCCTTAACATTAGTGGGAATCCTCTCATGCCGACACAGCCTTTTTGGGGTGAGTATTGGCTTCACCACAAGTTTAACGCACGAATGGTTTCTCACCAGTGTGAACCCTCTCATGGATGAGTAGAGTACTACGACGAGAAAAGGCTTTACCACACGTTGCACAAATGAATGGTTTCTCACCAGTGTGAAGCTTTTCATGTGTGAGCAGATTACATTTAAAAGTAAACACTTTACCACACGTTGCACACACGAATATCTCACCTGTGTGAATGAATCCTCTCATGTTTCTGCAGACTACTTTGCTGAGTAAAGGCTTTACCACAAGTTAAACAAACAAATGGTTTCTCACCAGTGTGAATACTTTCATGTTCACGCAGACGACATTGCCGAGTAAAGGATTTTCCACACGTTGCACAAACGAATGGTTTCTCACCAGTGTGAATACTTTCATGTTCACGCAGACGACATTGCCGAGTAAAGGATTTTCCACACGTTGCACAAACGAATGGTTTCTCACCAGTGTGAATCCTCTCATGATCACGCAGAGTACTTTGCCGAATAAAGGATTTTCCACACGTTGAACAAACGTATGGTTTCTCACCAGAGTGAATCATCTCATGTGTACGCAGACTACTTCGCTCAATAAAGGCTTTACCACAAGTTGCACAAACGAATGGTTTCTCACCAGTGTGAATCCTATCATGTTTACGCAGAATACTTTGCCGAGTAAAGGCTTTTCCACACGTTGAACAAGCAAATAGTTTCTCATCAGTGTGAATCCTCTCATGTACACGCAGAATACTTTGCCGAGTAAAGGCTTTACCACACGTTACACAACCAAATGGTTTTTCACCAGTGTGAACCCTTTCATGGTCGAGTAGTTTACTTTTACTAGTAAAGGTTTTACCACACGTTGAACAAGCGAATGGTTTCTCACCAGAGTGAATCATCCCATGTTTTCGCAGACTACTTCGCTCAATAAAGGCTTTACCACATGTTACACAAACGAATGGTTTCTCACCAGAGTGAATCATCACATGTTTACGCAGACTACTTCGCTCAATAAAGGCTTTACCACATGTTGCACAAACGAATGGTTTCTCACCAGTGTGAATCCTCTCATGATCACGCAGAGTACTTTGCCGAATAAAGGATTTTCCACACGTTGAACAAACGTATGGTTTCTCACCAGAGTGAATCATCTCATGTGTACGCAGACTACTTCGCTCAATAAAGGCTTTACCACAAGTTGCACAAACGAATGGTTTCTCACCAGTGTGAATCATCTCATGTGTACGCAGACTACTTCGCTCAATAAAGGCTTTACCACAAGTTGCACAAACGAATGGTTTCTCACCAGTGTGAATCTTCTCATGTTTACGAAGAGTAGCTTGCAGAGTAAACATTTTTCCACACATTGCACAAACGAATGGTTTCTCACCAGTGTGAGTTAAGTCATGGACGAGCAAACTCCTTTTAAAAGTGAAAGCTTTACCACACGTTGCACAAACGAATGGTTTCTCACTAGTGTGAATCCTCTCATGATCACGCAGAATACTTTGCCGAGTAAAGGCTTTTCCACACGTTGAACAAGCAAATGGTTTCTCACCAGTGTGAATCCTCTCATGTACACGCAGAATACTTTGCCGAGTAAAGGCTTTACCACACGTTACACAACCAAATGGTTTTTCACCAGTGTGAACCCTTTCATGGTCGAGTAGTTTACTTTTACTAGTAAAGGTTTTACCACACGTTGAACAAGCGAATGGTTTCTCACCAGAGTGAATCATCCCATGTTTTCGCAGACTACTTCGCTCAATAAAGGCTTTACCACATGTTACACAAACGAATGGTTTCTCACCAGTGTGAATCCTCTCATGATCACGCAGAGCACCTTGCCGAGGAAAGGCTTTTCCACACATTGAACAAGCAAATGGTTTCTCACCAGTGTGAATCCTCTCATGATCACGCAGAGTACCTTGCCGGGGAAAGGCTTTTCCACACGTTGAACAAGCAAATGGTTTCTTACGAGTGTGAACCCTTTTATGGTCAAGTAGTTTACTTTTACTAGTAAAGGTTTTACAACACGTTGCACAAGCAAATGGCATTTCACCAGTGTGAAACCTCTCGTGTTCATGCAGATTACTTTGCCGAGTAAAGACTTTACCACATGTTGTACAAACAAATGGTTTCTCATCAGTGTGAAGCTTCTCATGTTTGTGTAGGCCACTTTGCAAAGCAAATGCTTCACCACAGGTTGCACATGCAAATGTTTCCTCACCTTTGCTAACGCCCTCGTGACAAATCGTCTCAGGTAGATTTGTGTCCATTTTTCTGGAGTGCTTTTATATTCCACTTTACAGAATGCTGCAGACTATGAAAGCATCATAAAGGGGCCGGATGATACCCTTTTCAAGTCGTCTCTTGATTGATTACAAATCTCCTGATTCTAGACACGGCTCCGCTGTCAGTGTTGCCACCTGGAGACTGTTGAAAACAACATTTATACAGACTGATTTAGGTAAAACATTCAAAATGCTCTTTAAAGACTCATCCGGACCAAATGTACAATATGGTTGGGGTGTCTCACTGAATGTTTCATTTTTTGGTGGGACACTCGCTGCACAGCAGATGCCAGGTTGCAAAACCACCTGTCTTTGTATTTGAGCCAACATTTATAGTGCTAGAAACAACCATTTTTTATATTAAACTGCCCCAACAGTCTGACGCCCCACCAGTCCGGCCCCTTAACAGTTGTGATTGGTCAGTGCATGTTGGAGATGTGATGGGGGCGTGAGCTTGAATCTCTGAGTATGATTCCGATTGGTCAATACTAGAAGCATCATAATATTAATATTCATGTGAAATATAACAGACTGCATTCCACTCACGTCGCGAACAATGCAAACGTTCGGCGACATTTGCTATTTATTTATTTGCACGTCCAATTTTGTAGTGGAAATTGTCCATGTTGTTGGCAAACATTGGCAATGTTCACGTGAGTGCAACGTAGCCCGGCCTGGTCTCTAAAATTAAATATATTTTCCTGATTTTTCTTAATTCTAATATTAACCCTAACTCCCTCACCATTGTTATTAAACAATACAATTCCTTCAAAATCCTCCAACTTCCTTTGTTGTGTAGGGAGTTAGGGTTAAGCTTTAAGTTTGGATTTTTGAATTAAATATATTGTTTAATTAGCACAAAGATGAGAATGTTAATATAAAAAATGTTTGAAAATTGATGAAATGCCTGAACATTTCATATCTTTACACACTAGTACTAGTAATAATAATATTAATGTTTTTTCCGAGGTTCAAAATGTCTAGATTCACATCTGAACATTCTGAACATTTTCATGCATGTTTATACTGTCTGTATGTACATGCATGTTGTTAGTGTTTATAGTGTGAGTGCGACAATGACTTTGTGTGTAAAGATTATCAATAAATTCTTAAAATACAATGAGGACGAATCAGATAAAATGTGTGACTGGTACACTGGTAGTTGGCTCCAGCATAGGTTTGTTCTATGGTTTGTACACAGTTCCATGATGCTTTAAAATGTTGTTAAAATGTGTGTCATGATCTTTGAAAGCGGTAAAAATTGGGCAAATATGGTGACTAGTCTGACAAAAATGGTTGAAATTGCAACTTCGCCAATTTTGTAAACTAGTTGTCTCGTATAGGCTCCGGTCTTCTACCGTCGGGAGGATGGTGGGTTACGATTATCGCAACTACATGTTATGTAGTACCACCAGTACCTGTGAAATGGTACCTTACCCTTTTTTAACTTTGATTCAAACCCATATTACATAAAGCATATTCATACTCATCATACTAGTCATACCGGCATATACCACGCTGCAGTCATTCACTTAAAACAGAAGAACAGCCCCATGGTAGCTACGAACAAATAGATAATTCAACAGATATTTGTACGGTGATGACCACTTCTGTTCCGAGTCCTGTGAAACACGGCGACGTACGTCTTCAAATGCCATGGGAAGAGCGCCGCTTACGGCAGGTAGGTAAACGCGCCTTTGCTGCACTTAATTTATCCTAGAATTATAGGGCTTCGCGCGGGTGTAAAATGCGGGCGGGAATTTCATCGATGATGGTAGAAACAAACTTTTAAAAAACGAGTACATTAAATAAGAAAATAAAGGAATAAACAGGGGGGGGGGGGGGGGGGGGGCGGAAGGGGGAGCCAACAAAGTGCGCCACCAACGTTGAAATGTATCATTCTTCCACGCTCACGAGCCGAAAATATAGATCGCGCGCTACGTACCTCGAGCAAGAAGCGCACCATTGAAACACGTACAAATTTGCACTCGATGTATGAGCCCCGTGCATCGCTTCCCGAATTCAGTGATTTCTCAAACGTCCGCAAAGCCAGGTACACAGGCACGAACAAAGATCGTAGAGCACCGGAGCGCCGCTGCGCGGCGCTCTAGGGTCTTTGGGCACGAACGATCAGGGGAAGACCAGCGTAAACCTTCGCATTTTTAGCTTGCACTGAGGATTTAGCAGAAACCTTTTTTTTTAACTGAACAAAACTGGTCAAATATCTAGAGGACGTACCGAGGGATTTTTATTTAACTTTCAGGAATGAAAGATCTATTCCTAAATATTACGTTAATGGGAACAAATCAGAGGATGAACGAAAACAAATTCACATTATGTCGATATTTGTAGCCATTTTAGGGGAGACGTTTTGTAACGAAATTCCCACTTGGACCCATTCAAACACGTTATCTTCTGCAATAAACCAACGAAAAAATTTTGGTAATATTTTTACGCATTTTATTTAAACAAAAAGCACCTCAACAATTGAAAATACTCTTACAATATAAACTATTATGTTTTCAGTGCTGTTAAAGAGATAATTTTAACGGTATACATAGATTATTGTTTTGTTTTTTCACCTCTTTTTTAAAATGAAGTGTATTATGAATTAATATGAATTTGAGACCAGTTTCAGGTCGTTTAGTTTCTATTCCGGTTGGCTGAGAAATCATTGTTTGAATGAGGTGGGGTAAAATGTAATTTGTTATATTATGGCTGATGATCATTTTGCTTCGCCTATAATGCTTTGCAGGAGGGGCTTGATTGGGGAGATTACATAAGTTACACCAGGTTTTTTCTGACCATGGGTCTGACGCGTACTTTTTTTGACAGGATGGTGCAGTGGACGCCTCAGCAGAGATTGTTTGTGGTTACCGAATATGCAAGTTTAGGGAGCCTTGCATTGAACCAGTTTGCGCGGGGATTATTTTAACATCATTATTTTAACAAGCCGGGAAGCACACCCACGCATTTCCAGCCTTGCTCGCTGCTGACAGACTTTTCCGAACTTGAACTTGGCGTATTTATGCGTCATCCGTTTTAAATTTGGGGAAACATTGCGTTCATATACATATACTGACAAAGTGATGTCCAAAATTCAGAAAAAACGAGAGCTGTTTCGGCAACTGCAGAAACAGCAAAAATATTTGCTATTAAGAGGTCTAGTTAAACTTTTGGATTTTTATATGACAAATTGTGGGTTTTTGTAAAAGAAAGTTGTAAAGTTGTTAAATCATAAAATTGACTTTTCAGTGAAACTGTTTCTACTTGCAAGATTTAACTAGGAAAGCAATACGTGTAGTGCGACTGAAGGTCACCGAGTGCCGTCCAGGTCACAAATGAAATGACAGATCACCATAAATAAATAGGGTGTCAGGTCAACTCGCCCCCTGACCGACTCGCCCCTTACCTACTCGCCCCCTTACCTACTCGCCCCTTACTAACTCGCCCCCTGACCGACTTGTTTGATTTACATGTATTTTTAATTCTATAATTTGTATATTTTCCCTCGTAGAACAACTGAAAAGACGACGTGGGTAAACTTTTCCCTTGATTACTCTCTTGTTATAATTTTGATTATTTTTATCTGAGTTTTAGAAAATACCCTTTGATGTTCGTTTCGGTGGTGGAAATTAAAGACAAAGCAGTAGGCCTAAATCCTCGAAGCCAAAACAGTTGAACTCATAACAATTTATTTATACATTTATATATTTAAAGACAATTGGGGGGGGGGGGGGGGGGGAATAATCATGTTTGGTTCTCAGTGTTTTTATGAGGTTTTTTTTCGGAGCGTAGTGGGACAAGTTGATCGCATAATTTGATGCGATTTTGTTTACTGCTTTCCAACCCATAGGGCTTTTCAATGAAGCTATATAATAATAATAATAATAATAATAATAAACCGCATTTATATAGCGCATTTTCAATCACAGATAGCTCAATGCGCTTTACAAAATAGCAACTTAATCCTTAAAATATTACACACTAATTCATTATACACTTAAAATTCATAATAATAACGCACTAATTAAATAAAAACAGACCAGCTATGACAGTTAAAACTTATGCTTAATAATAAAACAATTTTAGAACTAACAATAAACCACCAGCAGAAACTATTAAAAATTACTTAAAAAGATGTGTTTTTAGTAGGCATTTGAAACACTGCAAGGACCCTGCAAATTTGATTGTCAGTGGGAGTTCATTCCACAGTTTTGGAGCAGCGGCTGCAAAGGATCGATTACCATATGCTGTGGATGTTCTGTCAATCTGTCAATCGCTCCATCATTCTTTAATTGTTACAAAAACCAACGCTCTAATGAGGGATTGAACTGGGTTTTACGACGCTCAGCTCTACAAAACTGTCGGCTCCCTCTGATCAGTCCGCCAAACGTGGTGAAAGATGTAATGGTGAAACACCCAGATCAAAGAGCTCACCGTGAATACAACAAAGTCTGTCGCTAATTTGACCAATGATGGCTGCTACTTTTGGAGAAAGGGGGACTGTTTTTGATATTTTGTATGTCCGATGGTGTTAAATGTGATTTTTTTTACATTTTATACATGTTGGTTTCTAGGACGTTGGGTATGTCGTGTCAGACCTGAGAATATTCAGAACATAAGAAGCACAAACTTGTTAAAGACACATCCATCAAAAACCGTTTTTATGCATGCTTTAGGGTCGGTTTTTGCGGGGCACGCGAACTATTTGCGAAGGATGCGATCGAATGCCCCCAAAATGGCAAGGTCAACATTCGTATTTTTAAGTTTCCAAACGTTCACTAAACAGTTCGCGGATCCGGGTTCGGAATCGTCGTCATTTATTGATCACTGCCAACATACGCCACAGGTCAGCGCGCCGATGAAAACAATACGCGCTGACACTGCACTGTAGCATACAAGACTGCGCGCGCGATCATCATTTTTTTACCGGCGCGGTGTACGTATTATGACGCGTTTTTATGACAGTTCCCGGATGTCCGCCCCAATCTATTGTTCGCGGGAGTCTAGTCCAGTCCATCACAGTTTACTAGTTTTGTAGATTTCTCCTTAATTATATTTGAATCATTTCTTTGTAGGCCCCTATGCCTAATGTAAATAAATTTTACACAACTTTACTTGAGGAAGAATATTAGAAAGTTGTCCGTTTCCATGGATTTATTGGAAGTCGCATTCTGGCAGCCTATTTTTTGCTTCCTCTGATCAGTCCGCAAAATGTCTATGTTGAGAGTTCGTTTTTATTCTTCAAAATGACGAATTTTATGGTAACGAATATACATGTACATGTACATCGACCGTACAAGGTCCATAAATCAAACGAGGGGGCCGGGGCAAGTCGGTCAGGGGGCGAGTCGGTAAGGGGCGAGTCGGTAAGGGGCAAGTCGGTCAGGGGGCGAGTTGACCTACAATCAATAAAAGCATCATGTACGCCGAGCATGTTTTGTTTCTTTTTAAAGTTTATTTCCTTAAGAGTCAAACAGATTACAGATGTACATGTAAATCATAATTATCTAAACCACCTACATGTAGGGTGTGTGAAAAACCCATCAACAGAGAATTGAGGAATGTGAGGGTACATCATTTACATGGGTTGGTGATGTAGTTTAACATTAATATAATGGCTTAACACTAACCCTGCTGAATCCAACAGGATCCACCCAGTTGACATTTTTGTTGGAACCTGTTGAATTCTGTTGAATTTAGCAGGCAAGTCATTTGATATATTCCGGAACGCAATCAACGTATTCCGAATCGTATTCTCTGTTGGGTTACCAGTGGTAAATAATGCCAATTTAGACTCTGTTGGATCCAACAGCAAAACGAAAAAGAACACAGTGGGACCTTGTTGGATTTTAGAAGGCAAGTCATTTGATATACTGTTCAAGTAGCCAACAACGTGTTGAGTTGCATTGAGCAGTAACGTCACATGAGTCACAGTTGACTCTGTTGGATTTAGCATTTCATTCATTTCATTTCATTCGTTATTTTTCAGGATTACAAACAATAAAAATATGAATACAATTACAAAAGTTGACAAAAAATGAAAACAGGACAAAGCAAGACAGTTTACAAAAAAAAACACCCTCAAGACAATATAACCAGAACAACAACAATGCACACCCATGCATGATTGCCAGTGAGCAAACTAAATTACTATCAAGTGGCTCTCCCAAAGTGCGACTTCTGTAAAAAAATATAAATAAATATACATTATCTTAAAAGCATAAAATAATACATATATATTTAAGTACATTGCACTAAATTACTTGTTAAAACAAAATTAAGCGAACAAACACACATCCCAATTACGACAAACACACTCACAGAAACAAACACCCATAAAACCTGCCCACCTAAAAACGCCCCAAACAAGCAAAAGAATCAACTCCAACAATAAACACCCCAACAAACAAACAAATTCACAGAAACAAACACCCCTATAACCTCTCCACTCAGAGCCAACAAAAACACCCCAGCAGATTAACACTCCAGACAATTAAATACATACTCGAACAACCGCTCCCGAGAAAGAAAAAAACAAGCAAAAAAAAACACCACACATACACCCCAACAAACACCATACCCAATCCATCTTGAGCGGGTCGCAAGAGCGCCCTCAATGGCAAGCCCTGAAAAACTAAGAGGGGGTTGGGGATTTAAAAAAAAAATAAAGGTTTGTAGTTAGCTAGCCAGCACCCGTTTGCTACTTTGCTTAGATTCCCACCAGTGTAGACCTTTTGGCATACATGTAGATCGGCTCGCCAAGTGAATGGTTTGCGGCATGTTGCCCAAACAAAATGGTTTGTTACGTTTTGAATCATGTTAACAACATTATATTATTTAACAGAGCAAAGGTATTACCGCAGGTTCCCCAAAAGGACATTTCTAATCAGTGAACCATCTAGTGTTTGCGTAATAAGCACAAGTTATAGTTTCTAACAGTGTGAATCCTCTTCTTATTCAGTATACATGTAATACTTTGTGATATGAAGTAAAGGCTTTAAAGGTAGGATACACCATTGGTAATTGCTTGAATTATCATGAATGGGTGGATTTGGGGGGTTGTATTTTATAGTAAATGTTGTTTAACTGACCTGTCCGAAGTTTTACAATTATGGATGCCGCAAAAAGCACAAAAACAACATTTGTTTTCAACCGGCGTCGGGCAGTTATTCTTATGTTATTGCTGTTTTTTCGCGATCGCCGGCGACGATCGCAAATTTTGTTTTATCAAATTCTATTTTCCGGAATATTTACAGGTTATCTAGCGCAATCATTTTGCTGGATGCATAGAATCAATATTTACTTTCAATTAAGTAAGATATTTCTTAATAATTTTGTAGTAAATATTTTCGATATCTGCAAATGGTGTATCCTACCTTTAACACCAAAGATAGTCTTGATTCAAGACCGAGCTAGCCGTTCATTTGTTCCACGGCGCGCTGTTCGTATATATCCAGGCTTATTGAGGGCACCCTTAATTATCGCCAGATTCGTTCCCCTAGATTGGTCTTGAAGCAAGAGTCACATGAACATTTCAAGCATAGCTCAAATAACTACTCGTCCCCGCATGCGCGCTAAGTCGTTTTCGTTTAATGTAGTGTGCGATTATGATACACGCTGTGTGTTGCCCATAAATTGCACACGGCACCAATGCACAAATGTGGTTTCTTACACTCCTGCAAAAAGCAAGGATGTTTTTGCTGCCATGGCACTATGATACAACCGAAAATTGTTCGCCTTTTGCGGACGTGTAAGAAACTACATTATTTTGTGCAATGGCGCCGGTCAGGTAGCCGCCATCGACAAAAAATAGATAATGACGCAATACAAGCAGCGTAGCTATGACGATGCAACAATTCAAATGTTAACGGCTCTTAATGAAAATAGCCACTATTGCTATGCGAGTTTTATTTTATAAACCTGGAAACACTCGAACATCCCGAAGGTTAACGATAATATCTAGCCGTCAATAGAACATGTTGGGAAAACTTCGGACATTTTCGGAAACTGAAGCAATTTCTCCAGTTTTTGGTCATGTGACATTGGCGGCTAAATAATTAATGAAAAATCACAAATAGTCAGAAATATTTGGTCTGGGAACCAGATTATAATAATATTATAGCTATCTATAGTAGTTATTTGAGCTATGCTTGGAATGTCCTTGAAATTTATAGGTTCACGTGACTCTTGCTTGAAGACCAAGCTAGGGGAACGAATCTGGCGATAATTAAGGGCGCCCTCAATAAGCCCGGATATGTTTATACGGACGGCGCGCCGCGGAACAAATGAACGGCTAGCTCGGTCTTGGATCAAGACTACACCAAAGAATACCCAAATTAATGATTTTCACCAGTTTGTACAGAGTTATGGTTGGAAAAATCTTATTCAGAGTTATGGTTGCGTAGATTACTTTGCACTTTGCAGGGTAAAGCCCTTAACATTAGTGGGAATCCTCTCATGCCGACACAGCCTTTTTGAGGCGAGTATTGGCTTCACCACAAGTTTAACGCACGAATGGTTTCTCACCAGTGTGAACCCTCTCATGGATGAGTAGAGTACTACGACGAGAAAAGGCTTTACCACACGTTGCACAAATGAATGGTTTCTCACCAGTGTGAAGCTTTTCATGTGTGAGCAGATTACATTTAAAAGTAAACACTTTACCACACGTTGCACACACGAATATCTCACCTGTGTGAATGAATCCTCTCATGTTTCTGCAGACTACTTTGCTGAGTAAAGGCTTTACCACAGTTAAACAAACAAATGGTTTCTCACCAGTGTGAATACTTTCATGTTCACGCAGACGACATTGCCGAGTAAAGGATTTTCCACACGTTGCACAAACGAATGGTTTCTCACCAGTGTGAATCCTCTCATGTTCACGCAGACTACTTTGCTGAGTAAAGGATTTTCCACACGTTGCACAAAGGAATGGTTTCTCACCAGAGTGAATCCTCTCATGTTTACGCAGACTACTTTGCTGAGTAAAGGATTTTCCACACGTTGCACAAAGGAATGGTTTCCCACCAGTGTGAATCCTCTCATGTTCACGCAGATGACTTCGCTCAATAAAGGTTTTTCCACACGTTGCACAAACGAATGGTTTCTCACCAGTGTGAATCTTCTCATGTTTACGCAGACTACTTTGCTGAGTAAAGGTTTTTCCACACGTTGCACAAACGAATGGTTTCTCACCAGAGTGAATCATCACATGATTACACAGAATACTTCGCCTAATAAAGGCTTTACCACATGTTACACAAACGAATGGTTTCTCACCAGTGTGAATCCTCTCATGATCACGCAGAGTACTTTGCCGAATAAAGGATTTTCCACACGTTGAACAAACGTATGGTTTCTCACCAGAGTGAATCATCACATGATTACACAGAATACTTCGCCTAATAAAGGCTTTACCACATGTTACACAAACGAATGGTTTCTCACCAGAGTGAATCATCTCATGATCACGCAGATTACTTTGCTGAGTAAAGGTTTTTCCACACGTTGCACAAACGAATGGTTTCTCACCAGAGTGAATCATCTCATGTGTACGCAGACTACTTCGCTCAATAAAGGCTTTACCACAAGTTGCACAAACGAATGGTTTCTCACCAGTGTGAATCTTCTCATGTTTACGAAGAGTAGCTTGCAGAGTAAACATTTTTCCACACATTGCACAAACGAATGGTTTCTCACCAGTGTGAGTTAAGTCATGGACGAGCAAACTCCTTTTATAAGTGAAAGCTTTACCACACGTTGCACAAACGAATGGTTTCTCACTAGTGTGAATCCTCTCATGATCACGCAGAATACTTTGCCGAGTAAAGGCTTTACCACACGTTACACAACCAAATGGTTTTTCACCAGTGTGAACCCTTTCATGGTCGAGTAGTTTACTTTTACTAGTAAAGGTTTTACCACACGTTGAACAAGCGAATGGCATTTCACAAGTGTGAAACCTCTCATGCTCATGCAGATTACTTTGCTGAGTAAAGGTTTTTCCACACGTTGCACAAACGAATGGTTTCTTACCAGAGTGAATCATCCCATGTTTTCGCAGACTACTTCGCTCAATAAAGGCTTTACCACATGTTACACAAACGAATGGTTTCTCACCAGTGTGAATCTTCTCATGTTTACGCAGACTACTTTGCCGAGTAAAGGCTTTTCCACACGTTGCACAAACGTATGGTTTCTCACCAGTGTGAGTTATGTCATGGACGAGCAGATTCTTTCTATAAGTGAAAGCTTTACCACATGTTACACAAACGAATGGTTTCACACCAGTGTGAATCCTCTCATGTTCACGCAGAGTACTTTGCCGAGGAAAGGCTTTTCCACACGTTGAACAAGCAAATGGTTTCTTACGAGTGTGAACCCTTTTATGGTCAAGTAGTTTACTTTTACTAGTAAAGGTTTTACCACACGTTGCACAAACAAATGGCATTTCACCAGTGTGAAACCTCTCATGTTCATGCAGATTACTTTGCTGAGTAAAGACTTTACCACATGTTGCACAAACAAATGGTTTCTCATCAGTGTGAAGCTTCTCATGTTTGTGTAGGCCACTTTGCCAAGCAAATGCTTCACCACAGGTTGCACATGCAAATGTTTCCTCACCTTTGATAACGCCCTCGTGACAAATCCTCTCAGGTAGATTTGTGTCCATTTTTCTGGAGTGCTTTTATATTCCACTTTACAAAATGCTGCAGACTATGAAAGCATCATTAAGGGGCCGGATGATACCCTTTTCAAGTCGTCTCTTGATTGATTACAAATCTCCTGATTCTAGACACGGCTCCGCTGTCAGTGTTGCCACCTGGAGACTGTTGAAAACAACATTTATACAGACTGATTTAGGTAAAACTTCAAAATGCTTTTTAAAGACTCATCCGGACCAAATGTACAATATGGTTGGGGTGTCTCACTGAATGTTCCTAGTTTTGGTGGGACACTCGCTGCACAGCAGGTGCCAGGTTGCAAAACCACCTGTCTTTGTATTTGAGCCACATTTATAATGCTAGGAACAACCACCCCACCAGTCCGGCGCCCCACCAGTCCGGCGCCCCACCAGTCCGGCGCCCCACCAGTCCGGCGCCCCACCAGTCCGGCGCCCCACCAGTCCGGCGCCCCACCAGTCCGAATTGGTCAGTGCATGTTGGAGATGTGATGGGGTGTGAGCTTGAATCTCCTAGTCTGATTCTGATTGGTCAATATTAGCAGCATCATAATATTAATATTCATGTGAAATATAACAGACTGCATTCCACTCACGTCGCGAACAATGCAAACGTTCGGCGACATTCGCTATTTATTTTTTTGCACGTCCAATTTTGTAGTGGAAATTGTCCATGTTGTTGGCAAACATTGGCAACGTTCACGTGAGTGCAACGTAGCCCAGTCTGGTCTCTAAAATTAAATATATTTTCCTGATCTTTCTTAATTCTAATATTAACCCTAACTCCCTACACAACAAAGGAAGTTGGAGGATTTTGAAGGAATTGTATTGTTTAATAACAATGGTGAGGGAGTTAGGGTTAAGCTTTAAGTTTGGATTTTCTAATTAAATATATTGTTTAATTACCACAAAGATGAGAATGTTAATATAAAAAATGTTTGAAAATTGATGAAATGTCTGAAAATTTCATATCTTTACACACTAGTCACTAGTAGTACTAGTAATAATAATAATACTTGTTTTTCCGAGGTTCAAAATGTCTAGATTCAGATCAATTTAAATTAAAGTCTGAACATTCTCATGCATGTTTATACTGTCTGTATAGAGTGCGACAATGATACCATGATGAGTTTGTGTGAAAAGATTATCAATAAATTCTTAAAATACAATGAGGACCAATCAGATAAAATGTGTGACTGGTACAGTGGTAGTCGGCTCCAGCATAAGTTTGCTCTATGGTTTGTACACACATTTTCATTCATCCAATCCCATCCACGATGCTTAAAAAATGTCGATAATACTTGTAATACATGATAGTGTATTATATCTCGTGTTCGAAATAACAGCGCGAATATAAACGCCGCCACGTACGGTAGGCCCCTGAAATGGTACCTTCCCTCTTTTTAACTTTGATTAAACCATATATTACATAAAGCATACTCATACCACGCAGCAGTCATTCACTTGAAACAGAAGAACAGCCCCATGGTAGCTACGAACAAATAGTTTTCGGTGGGTAATTCAACAGATATTTGTACGGTGACCACTTCTGTTCGGAGTCCTGTGAAACACGGCGCGGCGACGTCTTCAAATGCCCAAATGCCATGGGAAGAGCGCCGCTTACGGCAGGTAGGTAAACGCGCCTTTTGCTGCACTTAATTTATCCTAGAATTATAGGACTTCGATGCGGGCGGGAATTTCATCGATGATGGTGAAAACAAACTTTTAAAAAAAAAGAGTACAATAATTAAGAAAATAAAGGAATAAACAGGGGGGGGGGGGCGGAAGGGGGCCAACAAAGTGCGCCACCAACGTTGAAATGTATCTTATCATTCTTTTACGCTCACACGAGCCGCAAATATGTACGTGTATAGATCGCGAGCTACGTACCTCGAAGCGCACCATTGAAACACGTACAAATTTGCACTCGATGTAATGAGCCCCGTGCATCGCTTTCCAAATTCAGTGATTTCTCAAACGTCCGCAAAGCCAGGTACACAGGCACGAACGATCAGAGGAAGACCGGCGTAAACCTTCGCCTTTGAGCTGGCACTGAGAATTGGCAAAAACCATTTGGGTTTTTTTACTTAAAAAAAAGGTCAAATATCTAGAGGACGTACCGAGGGATTTTTATTAAACTTTCAGGAATGAAAGATCTATTCCTAAATATTACGTTAATGGAAAAAAAATCAGAGGATGAACGATAATTTGTTCACATTATGTCGATATTTGTAGCCATTTTAAGGGAGCAGTTTGGAAACGAAATTCCCACTTGGACCCATTCATACACGTTATCTTCTGCAATAAACCAACGAAAGATTGTTGGTAATATTTTTACACATTTTATTTAAAACTAAGCACCTCAACAATTGAAAATACTCCTACAATATAAACTATTAGGTTTTCAGTGCTGTTAAAGAGAGAATTTTAACGGTATACATAGATATATTTTTTTGTTTTGTAATGGTCATCACCTCTTTTTGTACCCAAAGTGCGACTTCTGTAAAAAATATAAATAATACATTATCTTAAAAGCATAAAATAATACATATATATTTAATTACATGTAACACAACACCATACCCAATCCATCTTGAGCGGGTCGCAAGAGCGCCCTCAATGGCAAGCACTGGGAAACTAAGAGGGGGTTAGGGTTAAACAACATACCCTAGTTAAGGATCCCGATATTTAAAAAAATAAATAAATAATGGTTTGTAGTTAGCCAGCACCCGTTTGCTTAGATTCCCACCAGTGTAGCATACATGTAGATCGGCTCGCCAAGTGAATGGTTTGCGGCATGTTGCCCAAACAAAATGGTTTGTTACGTTTTGAATCATGTTAACAACATTATATTATTTAACAGAGCAAAGGTATTACCGCAGGTTCCCCAAAAGGACATTTCTAATCAGTGAACCATCTAGTGTTTGCGTAATATTATTTATTGATCGTTAACTTGGTTGTCGTTAAGATCGGAGTAAACATAAGGTTTACACATCCTAGATATACCTCACGATATATCAAACGTTAAATCTATCACCGTGGAAGCAAGGAGTTTTAAACCTCTCTAGGATTGCCTTTAGATGAGCATGACGACCAATTATAAAAGATTTAGTCATATATCATACTCGGCAATAAGCGATAGATAGTAGGAAAACAGGTTATTAGTAAGTACAAAGATGCGTACCAGACAAAGGTTATAGATAGGCCAGATTCCTTTTTTGAAATTAATTTTGTTCAAGTTAGATGGGGAGTTTGTTTGTTTGTTTATTTAAAGCGTAAACAACATTTATTCTAAAAATGTATGGGGCATAATTGAATGGATACGAAAGTTAATAGACAATAAAATGGTAACAAACTAAAACACACAGACGAACGATAATCTGTATTTATCTGGAATCAATAATTTATTTTACTTTTATAACTGTACAGTGACGTGTTATTATCAGGAAATCAATTACTGAGTCCTAGGGTCAATAAAGCCGAGAGTCCTAGGGTTAATAAAGCCCAGAGTCCTTGGGGAAATGAGTTGAGAGTCCTAGGGTAAATAAGGCCGAGAGTAGTAAATAATGCCGAGAGTCCTAGGGTAAAAAGAAATAATTATACGAATGCGATCTTTGTGAACTTGGTTGATGTATCTGCCGAATGGAGTGGAGCAGGACTTTCTGTAGGCCAACTTCCAAGCGTTCAGGCGTTTAGAAACAGCCATCTTGTTAATGGTCCTTGATGCGTTAGTGAATGACATCTGTGGGATTTAATGTTTTATAGAGAAGTGGAGGGAACTTTGGAATATTGAGGAAAAAATACATTGGGCCATAAGAACGCAGCGCGGGTATTTATCAGGACAGTAAAGAAACAAACTGATTAAAGTACAAGAATATTTACAGAGTTCAGGTTAGTATAGGTATTAAAGATGCCGGCGTGTAAAAGTTCTTACCAGTCAATTTTAGTAAATTTCAACAAGGAGACATAAACAAAAATGTCTAAAAAGCGAGAACTCGTCAGGTGCAGTTCGCTCAGACCATGGGTAGGTTTCGTCTCGAGACTGCACGACCTACCCCATAAGAACTTTTACGTGGTGTTAGAGAGAGAGAAAAACCAAGTGTAAACATAAAAATACCTTGCAGTCGGTCAAATTGCGTTAAAGCGCTAGTATACAGAGAAAGGCGTATAACATCGATGGCAGCTAGGAGCGAAGTGTGAACGTGACGCAGGAATTTGAATCATCAATCTAGCCATGTGCGCTCCACACGCGCGCGTGTTAAAAACAATCGTTGGCGCGTATCAATAAGGTGTGTGGCGCAGCATCAGAGTAATACAAGTATTCGATAATGTTAATAACGAATTGTTTATATTAGACGTATCTCGTTCTCAAGAATTATCGAAATAAAAAATATTTGATTAATTATTTATAAAGATACAACAATCTTAATTAGGGTACACATGTAATAAAAATAGGCGTCGACAAATTGAGAAAACGTTCGTGAAAAGAAAGAAGAAAAGAGTTGTAGTAAGAAAGGGAAAAACAGAAGAGAGAAAAAGATAGATGAACGGCCCCGCAGACTCTCGAGAATTACGAAAGAACGCCAGTGCAAATCATTCGACTTGTCTCTCATTGTTATTTATAGCGCCACAAACCTGAAGTCCATAGCTGTCCCTATAAACGTACCTCACGATACGCTAGACGATCAGACGATCCCCGTGGAGAAAGGGGGTTTAAACCGTTCGGGAAGTGCCATATAACGAGCTTGACGACCGGTTTAAAGATCCAGTCATTGCCAAACTCGGCACGAGGGAATACGAAAGTTTATAGACAAAAAGATGGTAACAAACTGAACAAAAAAGACGAACGATAATCCATATTTGTCAGGAATCATTAATTTATTTTAATTTTATAACTGGACATGTGACGAGTTATTATCAGGGCCATTTGTAATATACATTTTGAGTAGAAAATAAAGGTATAATTATAAAACGAAAGTACTTCAACGTTCCATCAAGTTAGAGGATATTTTTAAAGAATTATGGGTCTAGATTAACCATCAAATCGGAGGATATTTTTAGAAGGAAGTACGGGGCTAGATTAACAATCAAGTTAGATAAATTATTTTATTTTTTATTATTTTTTATTTTTTATTTTTTTATAAAGAAATTACGGGGCTAGACTAACTATCAGGTTGGGGGATATTTTTAAGAAGGAATTATGGGGCTAGACTAACCATCAGGTTGGAGTATATTTTTTAGAAGGAAACATGAAATGTACAAATCATTTTGGGTGGGGGATAATTTTTAGAAGGAAATATAAAGTAGATGAACCATCTGGGTAGACGAATCGTCTTGGTTAGGGGATAATTTTTAGAAGGAAACATGAAGTGTACAAATCATTTTGGGTGGGGGATAATTTTTAGAAGGAAATATAAAGTAGATGAACCATCATGGTAGTCGAATCGTCTTTGCTAAGGGGATATTTTTTTAGAAGGAAACATGGAGTGGACAAACCATTTTGGCTAGGGGAATATTTTTTAGAAGGGGTTATAAAGTAGATGAACCATCTTGGTAGAAATCGTCTTGGTTAGGGGATAATTTTTAGAAGGAAACATGAAGTGTACAAATTATTTTGGGTGGGGGATAATTTTTAGAAGGAAATATAAAGTAGATGAACCATCATGGTAGTCGAATCGTCTTTGCTAAGGGGATAATTTTTTAGAAGGAAACATGGAGTGGACAAACCATTTTGGCTAGGGGAATATTTTTTAGAAGGGGTTATAAAGTAGATGAACCATCTTGGTAGAAATCGTCTTGGTTAGGGGATAATTTTTAGAAGGAAACATGAAGTGTACAAATCATTTTGGGTGGGGGATAATTTTTAGAAGGAAATATAAAGTAGATGAACCATCATGGTAGTCGAATCGTCTTTGCTAAGGGGATATTTTTTTAGAAGGAAACATGGAGTGGACAAACCATTTTGGCTAGGGGAATATTTTTTAGAAGGGGTTATAAAGTAGATGAACCATCTTGGTAGAAATCGTCTTGGTGGTAGGGGATAATTTTTTGAAGGAAACATGAAGTGTACAAATCATTTTGGGTGGGGGATAATTTTTAGAAGGAAATATAAAGTAGATGAACCATCATGGTAGTCGAATCGTCTTTGCTAAGGGGATAATTTTTTAGAAGGAAACATGGAGTGCACAAACCATTTTGGCTAGGGGAATATTTTTTAGAAGGAAACATGGAGTGGACAAACCATTTTGGCTACGGGAATATTTTTTAGAAGGGGTTATAAAGTAGATGAACCATCTTGGTAGAAATCGTCTTGGTTAGGGGGTAATTTTTAGAAGGAAACATGAAGTGTACAAATCATTTTGGCTGGGGGATAATTTTTAGAAGGAAATATAAAGTAGATGAACCATCATGGTAGTCGAATCGTCTTTGCTAAGGGGATAATTGTTTAGAAGGAAACATGGAGTGGACAAACCATTTTGGCTAGGGGAATATTTTTCAGAAGGGGTTATAAAGTAGATGAACCATCTTGGTAGAAATCGTCTTGGTTAGGGGGTAATTTTTAGAAGGAAACATGAAGTGTACAAATCATTTTGGCTGGGGGATAATGTTTGGAAGGAAATATAAGGTAGATGAACCATCATGGTAGTCGAATCATCTTGGCTAAGGGAATATTTTTTTAGAAGGAAACATGGAGTGGACAAACCGATTTAGCTAGGGGGGTATTTTTTAGAGGGGATTATAAGGTAGATGAACCATCTTGGTAGACGAATCGTCTTGGTTAGGGGATAATTTTTAGGAGGAAAGAATGGAGGGGACAAAACATTTTGGCTGGGGGGATATTTATTAGAAACCATTTATTATTATTACGATAGCGTTTTAGTTAAAGTAGTTGGACTCAAAAATGGTTATCTGGTTTGTGCTGAAAGAAGTGAGTTAAGAAATGGAAGGAGAAACAAGAAAAAAGTGGATGGAGGGACAGTAAAAAGGTAGGTTGTAATGAGGAAGGAAGTGTAATATTAGGGTAGAAATGATGGAAAAATAAAGAGGAAAGGTCTCCTTACTCTCGATGACCAGAAGAAACGCTGCGCTAGAACCAGCATATACATATTATTTATTGATCGTTAACTTGGTTGTCGTTAAGATCGGAGTAAACATAAGGTTTACACATCCTAGATATACCTCACGATATATCAAACGTTAAATCTATCACCGTGGAAGCAAGGAGTTTTAAACCTCTCTAGGATTGCCTTTAGATGAGCATGACGACCAATTATAAAAGATTTAGTCATATATCATACTCGGCAATAAGCGATAGATAGTAGGAAAACAGGTTATTAGTAAGTACAAAGATGCGTACCAGACAAAGGTTATAGATAGGCCAGATTCCTTTTTTGAAATTAATTTTGTTCAAGTTAGATGGGGAGTTTGTTTGTTTGTTTATTTAAAGCGTAAACAACATTTATTCTAAAAATGTATGGGGCATAATTGAATGGATACGAAAGTTAATAGACAATAAAATGGTAACAAACTAAAACACACAGACGAACGATAATCTGTATTTATCTGGAATCAATAATTTATTTTACTTTTATAACTGTACAGTGACGTGTTATTATCAGGAAATCAATTACTGAGTCCTAGGGTCAATAAAGCCGAGAGTCCTAGGGTTAATAAAGCCCAGAGTCCTTGGGGAAATGAGTTGAGAGTCCTAGGGTAAATAAGGCCGAGAGTAGTAAATAATGCCGAGAGTCCTAGGGTAAAAAGAAATAATTATACGAATGCGATCTTTGTGAACTTGGTTGATGTATCTGCCGAATGGAGTGGAGCAGGACTTTCTGTAGGCCAACTTCCAAGCGTTCAGGCGTTTAGAAACAGCCATCTTGTTAATGGTCCTTGATGCGTTAGTGAATGACATCTGTGGGATTTAATGTTTTATAGAGAAGTGGAGGGAACTTTGGAATATTGAGGAAAAAATACATTGGGCCATAAGAACGCAGCGCGGGTATTTATCAGGACAGTAAAGAAACAAACTGATTAAAGTACAAGAATATTTACAGAGTTCAGGTTAGTATAGGTATTAAAGATGCCGGCGTGTAAAAGTTCTTACCAGTCAATTTTAGTAAATTTCAACAAGGAGACATAAACAAAAATGTCTAAAAAGCGAGAACTCGTCAGGTGCAGTTCGCTCAGACCATGGGTAGGTTTCGTCTCGAGACTGCACGACCTACCCCATAAGAACTTTTACGTGGTGTTAGAGAGAGAGAAAAACCAAGTGTAAACATAAAAATACCTTGCAGTCGGTCAAATTGCGTTAAAGCGCTAGTATACAGAGAAAGGCGTATAACATCGATGGCAGCTAGGAGCGAAGTGTGAACGTGACGCAGGAATTTGAATCATCAATCTAGCCATGTGCGCTCCACACGCGCGCGTGTTAAAAACAATCGTTGGCGCGTATCAATAAGGTGTGTGGCGCAGCATCAGAGTAATACAAGTATTCGATAATGTTAATAACGAATTGTTTATATTAGACGTATCTCGTTCTCAAGAATTATCGAAATAAAAAATATTTGATTAATTATTTATAAAGATACAACAATCTTAATTAGGGTACACATGTAATAAAAATAGGCGTCGACAAATTGAGAAAACGTTCGTGAAAAGAAAGAAGAAAAGAGTTGTAGTAAGAAAGGGAAAAACAGAAGAGAGAAAAAGATAGATGAACGGCCCCGCAGACTCTCGAGAATTACGAAAGAACGCCAGTGCAAATCATTCGACTTGTCTCTCATTGTTATTTATAGCGCCACAAACCTGAAGTCCATAGCTGTCCCTATAAACGTACCTCACGATACGCTAGACGATCAGACGATCCCCGTGGAGAAAGGGGGTTTAAACCGTTCGGGAAGTGCCATATAACGAGCTTGACGACCGGTTTAAAGATCCAGTCATTGCCAAACTCGGCACGAGGGAATACGAAAGTTTATAGACAAAAAGATGGTAACAAACTGAACAAAAAAGACGAACGATAATCCATATTTGTCAGGAATCATTAATTTATTTTAATTTTATAACTGGACATGTGACGAGTTATTATCAGGGCCATTTGTAATATACATTTTGAGTAGAAAATAAAGGTATAATTATAAAACGAAAGTACTTCAACGTTCCATCAAGTTAGAGGATATTTTTAAAGAATTATGGGTCTAGATTAACCATCAAATCGGAGGATATTTTTAGAAGGAAGTACGGGGCTAGATTAACAATCAAGTTAGATAAATTATTTTATTTTTTATTATTTTTTATTTTTTATTTTTTTATAAAGAAATTACGGGGCTAGACTAACTATCAGGTTGGGGGATATTTTTAAGAAGGAATTATGGGGCTAGACTAACCATCAGGTTGGAGTATATTTTTTAGAAGGAAACATGAAATGTACAAATCATTTTGGGTGGGGGATAATTTTTAGAAGGAAATATAAAGTAGATGAACCATCTGGGTAGACGAATCGTCTTGGTTAGGGGATAATTTTTAGAAGGAAACATGAAGTGTACAAATCATTTTGGGTGGGGGATAATTTTTAGAAGGAAATATAAAGTAGATGAACCATCATGGTAGTCGAATCGTCTTTGCTAAGGGGATATTTTTTTAGAAGGAAACATGGAGTGGACAAACCATTTTGGCTAGGGGAATATTTTTTAGAAGGGGTTATAAAGTAGATGAACCATCTTGGTAGAAATCGTCTTGGTTAGGGGATAATTTTTAGAAGGAAACATGAAGTGTACAAATTATTTTGGGTGGGGGATAATTTTTAGAAGGAAATATAAAGTAGATGAACCATCATGGTAGTCGAATCGTCTTTGCTAAGGGGATAATTTTTTAGAAGGAAACATGGAGTGGACAAACCATTTTGGCTAGGGGAATATTTTTTAGAAGGGGTTATAAAGTAGATGAACCATCTTGGTAGAAATCGTCTTGGTTAGGGGATAATTTTTAGAAGGAAACATGAAGTGTACAAATCATTTTGGGTGGGGGATAATTTTTAGAAGGAAATATAAAGTAGATGAACCATCATGGTAGTCGAATCGTCTTTGCTAAGGGGATATTTTTTTAGAAGGAAACATGGAGTGGACAAACCATTTTGGCTAGGGGAATATTTTTTAGAAGGGGTTATAAAGTAGATGAACCATCTTGGTAGAAATCGTCTTGGTGGTAGGGGATAATTTTTTGAAGGAAACATGAAGTGTACAAATCATTTTGGGTGGGGGATAATTTTTAGAAGGAAATATAAAGTAGATGAACCATCATGGTAGTCGAATCGTCTTTGCTAAGGGGATAATTTTTTAGAAGGAAACATGGAGTGCACAAACCATTTTGGCTAGGGGAATATTTTTTAGAAGGGGTTATAAAGTAGATGAAACATCTTGGTAGAAATCGTCTTGGTTAGGGGGTAATTTTTAGAAGGAAACATGAAGTGTACAAATCATTTTGGCTGGGGGATAATTTTTAGAAGGAAATATAAAGTAGATGAACCATCATGGTAGTCGAATCGTCTTTGCTAAGGGGATAATTGTTTAGAAGGAAACATGGAGTGGACAAACCATTTTGGCTAGGGGAATATTTTTTAGAAGGAAACATGGAGTGGACAAACCATTTTGGCTACGGGAATATTTTTTAGAAGGGGTTATAAAGTAGATGAACCATCTTGGTAGAAATCGTCTTGGTTAGGGGGTAATTTTTAGAAGGAAACATGAAGTGTACAAATCATTTTGGCTGGGGGATAATTTTTAGAAGGAAATATAAAGTAGATGAACCATCATGGTAGTCGAATCGTCTTTGCTAAGGGGATAATTGTTTAGAAGGAAACATGGAGTGGACAAACCATTTTGGCTAGGGGAATATTTTTCAGAAGGGGTTATAAAGTACATGTAGATGAACCATCTTGGTAGAAATCGTCTTGGTTAGGGGGTAATTTTTAGAAGGAAACATGAAGTGTACAAATCATTTTGGCTGGGGGATAATGTTTGGAAGGAAATATAAGGTAGATGAACCATCATGGTAGTCGAATCATCTTGGCTAAGGGAATATTTTTTTAGAAGGAAACATGGAGTGGACAAACCGATTTAGCTAGGGGGGTATTTTTTAGAGGGGATTATAAGGTAGATGAACCATCTTGGTAGACGAATCGTCTTGGTTAGGGGATAATTTTTAGGAGGAAAGAATGGAGGGGACAAAACATTTTGGCTGGGGGGATATTTATTAGAAACCATTTATTATTATTACGATAGCGTTTTAGTTAAAGTAGTTGGACTCAAAAATGGTTATCTGGTTTGTGCTGAAAGAAGTGAGTTAAGAAATGGAAGGAGAAACAAGAAAAAAGTGGATGGAGGGACAGTAAAAAGGTAGGTTGTAATGAGGAAGGAAGTGTAATATTAGGGTAGAAATGATGGAAAAATAAAGAGGAAAGGTCTCCTTACTCTCGATGACCAGAAGAAACGCTGCGCTAGAACCAGCATATACATATTATTTATTGATCGTTAACTTGGTTGTCGTTAAGATCGGAGTAAACATAAGGTTTACACATCCTAGATATACCTCACGATATATCAAACGTTAAATCTATCACCGTGGAAGCAAGGAGTTTTAAACCTCTCTAGGATTGCCTTTAGATGAGCATGACGACCAATTATAAAAGATTTAGTCATATATCATACTCGGCAATAAGCGATAGATAGTAGGAAAACAGGTTATTAGTAAGTACAAAGATGCGTACCAGACAAAGGTTATAGATAGGCCAGATTCCTTTTTTGAAATTAATTTTGTTCAAGTTAGATGGGGAGTTTGTTTGTTTGTTTATTTAAAGCGTAAACAACATTTATTCTAAAAATGTATGGGGCATAATTGAATGGATACGAAAGTTAATAGACAATAAAATGGTAACAAACTAAAACACACAGACGAACGATAATCTGTATTTATCTGGAATCAATAATTTATTTTACTTTTATAACTGTACAGTGACGTGTTATTATCAGGAAATCAATTACTGAGTCCTAGGGTCAATAAAGCCGAGAGTCCTAGGGTTAATAAAGCCCAGAGTCCTTGGGGAAATGAGTTGAGAGTCCTAGGGTAAATAAGGCCGAGAGTAGTAAATAATGCCGAGAGTCCTAGGGTAAAAAGAAATAATTATACGAATGCGATCTTTGTGAACTTGGTTGATGTATCTGCCGAATGGAGTGGAGCAGGACTTTCTGTAGGCCAACTTCCAAGCGTTCAGGCGTTTAGAAACAGCCATCTTGTTAATGGTCCTTGATGCGTTAGTGAATGACATCTGTGGGATTTAATGTTTTATAGAGAAGTGGAGGGAACTTTGGAATATTGAGGAAAAAATACATTGGGCCATAAGAACGCAGCGCGGGTATTTATCAGGACAGTAAAGAAACAAACTGATTAAAGTACAAGAATATTTACAGAGTTCAGGTTAGTATAGGTATTAAAGATGCCGGCGTGTAAAAGTTCTTACCAGTCAATTTTAGTAAATTTCAACAAGGAGACATAAACAAAAATGTCTAAAAAGCGAGAACTCGTCAGGTGCAGTTCGCTCAGACCATGGGTAGGTTTCGTCTCGAGACTGCACGACCTACCCCATAAGAACTTTTACGTGGTGTTAGAGAGAGAGAAAAACCAAGTGTAAACATAAAAATACCTTGCAGTCGGTCAAATTGCGTTAAAGCGCTAGTATACAGAGAAAGGCGTATAACATCGATGGCAGCTAGGAGCGAAGTGTGAACGTGACGCAGGAATTTGAATCATCAATCTAGCCATGTGCGCTCCACACGCGCGCGTGTTAAAAACAATCGTTGGCGCGTATCAATAAGGTGTGTGGCGCAGCATCAGAGTAATACAAGTATTCGATAATGTTAATAACGAATTGTTTATATTAGACGTATCTCGTTCTCAAGAATTATCGAAATAAAAAATATTTGATTAATTATTTATAAAGATACAACAATCTTAATTAGGGTACACATGTAATAAAAATAGGCGTCGACAAATTGAGAAAACGTTCGTGAAAAGAAAGAAGAAAAGAGTTGTAGTAAGAAAGGGAAAAACAGAAGAGAGAAAAAGATAGATGAACGGCCCCGCAGACTCTCGAGAATTACGAAAGAACGCCAGTGCAAATCATTCGACTTGTCTCTCATTGTTATTTATAGCGCCACAAACCTGAAGTCCATAGCTGTCCCTATAAACGTACCTCACGATACGCTAGACGATCAGACGATCCCCGTGGAGAAAGGGGGTTTAAACCGTTCGGGAAGTGCCATATAACGAGCTTGACGACCGGTTTAAAGATCCAGTCATTGCCAAACTCGGCACGAGGGAATACGAAAGTTTATAGACAAAAAGATGGTAACAAACTGAACAAAAAAGACGAACGATAATCCATATTTGTCAGGAATCATTAATTTATTTTAATTTTATAACTGGACATGTGACGAGTTATTATCAGGGCCATTTGTAATATACATTTTGAGTAGAAAATAAAGGTATAATTATAAAACGAAAGTACTTCAACGTTCCATCAAGTTAGAGGATATTTTTAAAGAATTGTGGGTCTAGATTAACCATCAAATCGGAGGATATTTTTAGAAGGAAGTACGGGGCTAGATTAACAATCAAGTTAGATAAATTATTTTATTTTTTATTATTTTTTATTTTTTATTTTTTTATAAAGAAATTACGGGGCTAGACTAACTATCAGGTTGGGGGATATTTTTAAGAAGGAATTATGGGGCTAGACTAACCATCAGGTTGGAGTATATTTTTTAGAAGGAAACATGAAATGTACAAATCATTTTGGGTGGGGGATAATTTTTAGAAGGAAATATAAAGTAGATGAACCATCTTGGTAGACGAATCGTCTTGGTTAGGGGATAATTTTTAGAAGGAAACATGAAGTGTACAAATCATTTTGGGTGGGGGATAATTTTTAGAAGGAAATATAAAGTAGATGAACCATCATGGTAGTCGAATCGTCTTTGCTAAGGGGATATTTTTTTAGAAGGAAACATGGAGTGGACAAACCATTTTGGCTAGGGGAATATTTTTTAGAAGGGGTTATAAAGTAGATGAACCATCTTGGTAGAAATCGTCTTGGTTAGGGGATAATTTTTAGAAGGAAACATGAAGTGTACAAATCATTTTGGGTGGGGGATAATTTTTAGAAGGAAATATAAAGTAGATGAACCATCATGGTAGTCGAATCGTCTTTGCTAAGGGGATAATTTTTTAGAAGGAAACATGGAGTGGACAAACCATTTTGGCTAGGGGAATATTTTTTAGAAGGGGTTATAAAGTAGATGAACCATCTTGGTAGAAATCGTCTTGGTTAGGGGATAATTTTTAGAAGGAAACATGAAGTGTACAAATCATTTTGGGTGGGGGATAATTTTTAGAAGGAAATATAAAGTAGATGAACCATCATGGTAGTCGAATCGTCTTTGCTAAGGGGATATTTTTTTAGAAGGAAACATGGAGTGGACAAACCATTTTGGCTAGGGGAATATTTTTTAGAAGGGGTTATAAAGTAGATGAACCATCTTGGTAGAAATCGTCTTGGTGGTAGGGGATAATTTTTTGAAGGAAACATGAAGTGTACAAATCATTTTGGGTGGGGGATAATTTTTAGAAGGAAATATAAAGTAGATGAACCATCATGGTAGTCGAATCGTCTTTGCTAAGGGGATAATTTTTTAGAAGGAAACATGGAGTGCACAAACCATTTTGGCTAGGGGAATATTTTTTAGAAGGGGTTATAAAGTAGATGAACCATCTTGGTAGAAATCGTCTTGGTTAGGGGGTAATTTTTAGAAGGAAACATGAAGTGTACAAATCATTTTGGCTGGGGGATAATTTTTAGAAGGAAATATAAAGTAGATGAACCATCATGGTAGTCGAATCGTCTTTGCTAAGGGGATAATTGTTTAGAAGGAAACATGGAGTGGACAAACCATTTTGGCTAGGGGAATATTTTTTAGAAGGAAACATGGAGTGGACAAACCATTTTGGCTACGGGAATATTTTTTAGAAGGGGTTATAAAGTAGATGAACCATCTTGGTAGAAATCGTCTTGGTTAGGGGGTAATTTTTAGAAGGAAACATGAAGTGTACAAATCATTTTGGCTGGGGGATAATTTTTAGAAGGAAATATAAAGTAGATGAACCATCATGGTAGTCGAATCGTCTTTGCTAAGGGGATAATTGTTTAGAAGGAAACATGGAGTGGACAAACCATTTTGGCTAGGGGAATATTTTTCAGAAGGGGTTATAAAGTAGATGAACCATCTTGGTAGAAATCGTCTTGGTTAGGGGGTAATTTTTAGAAGGAAACATGAAGTGTACAAATCATTTTGGCTGGGGGATAATGTTTGGAAGGAAATATAAGGTAGATGAACCATCATGGTAGTCGAATCATCTTGGCTAAGGGAATATTTTTTTAGAAGGAAACATGGAGTGGACAAACCGATTTAGCTAGGGGGGTATTTTTTAGAGGGGATTATAAGGTAGATGAACCATCTTGGTAGACGAATCGTCTTGGTTAGGGGATAATTTTTAGGAGGAAAGAATGGAGGGGACAAAACATTTTGGCTGGGGGGATATTTATTAGAAACCATTTATTATTATTACGATAGCGTTTTAGTTAAAGTAGTTGGACTCAAAAATGGTTATCTGGTTTGTGCTGAAAGAAGTGAGTTAAGAAATGGAAGGAGAAACAAGAAAAAAGTGGATGGAGGGACAGTAAAAAGGTAGGTTGTAATGAGGAAGGAAGTGTAATATTAGGGTAGAAATGATGGAAAAATAAAGAGGAAAGGTCTCCTTACTCTCGATGACCAGAAGAAACGCTGCGCTAGAACCAGCATATACATATTATTTATTGATCGTTAACTTGGTTGTCGTTAAGATCGGAGTAAACATAAGGTTTACACATCCTAGATATACCTCACGATATATCAAACGTTAAATCTATCACCGTGGAAGCAAGGAGTTTTAAACCTCTCTAGGATTGCCTTTAGATGAGCATGACGACCAATTATAAAAGATTTAGTCATATATCATACTCGGCAATAAGCGATAGATAGTAGGAAAACAGGTTATTAGTAAGTACAAAGATGCGTACCAGACAAAGGTTATAGATAGGCCAGATTCCTTTTTTGAAATTAATTTTGTTCAAGTTAGATGGGGAGTTTGTTTGTTTGTTTATTTAAAGCGTAAACAACATTTATTCTAAAAATGTATGGGGCATAATTGAATGGATACGAAAGTTAATAGACAATAAAATGGTAACAAACTAAAACACACAGACGAACGATAATCTGTATTTATCTGGAATCAATAATTTATTTTACTTTTATAACTGTACAGTGACGTGTTATTATCAGGAAATCAATTACTGAGTCCTAGGGTCAATAAAGCCGAGAGTCCTAGGGTTAATAAAGCCCAGAGTCCTTGGGGAAATGAGTTGAGAGTCCTAGGGTAAATAAGGCCGAGAGTAGTAAATAATGCCGAGAGTCCTAGGGTAAAAAGAAATAATTATACGAATGCGATCTTTGTGAACTTGGTTGATGTATCTGCCGAATGGAGTGGAGCAGGACTTTCTGTAGGCCAACTTCCAAGCGTTCAGGCGTTTAGAAACAGCCATCTTGTTAATGGTCCTTGATGCGTTAGTGAATGACATCTGTGGGATTTAATGTTTTATAGAGAAGTGGAGGGAACTTTGGAATATTGAGGAAAAAATACATTGGGCCATAAGAACGCAGCGCGGGTATTTATCAGGACAGTAAAGAAACAAACTGATTAAAGTACAAGAATATTTACAGAGTTCAGGTTAGTATAGGTATTAAAGATGCCGGCGTGTAAAAGTTCTTACCAGTCAATTTTAGTAAATTTCAACAAGGAGACATAAACAAAAATGTCTAAAAAGCGAGAACTCGTCAGGTGCAGTTCGCTCAGACCATGGGTAGGTTTCGTCTCGAGACTGCACGACCTACCCCATAAGAACTTTTACGTGGTGTTAGAGAGAGAGAAAAACCAAGTGTAAACATAAAAATACCTTGCAGTCGGTCAAATTGCGTTAAAGCGCTAGTATACAGAGAAAGGCGTATAACATCGATGGCAGCTAGGAGCGAAGTGTGAACGTGACGCAGGAATTTGAATCATCAATCTAGCCATGTGCGCTCCACACGCGCGCGTGTTAAAAACAATCGTTGGCGCGTATCAATAAGGTGTGTGGCGCAGCATCAGAGTAATACAAGTATTCGATAATGTTAATAACGAATTGTTTATATTAGACGTATCTCGTTCTCAAGAATTATCGAAATAAAAAATATTTGATTAATTATTTATAAAGATACAACAATCTTAATTAGGGTACACATGTAATAAAAATAGGCGTCGACAAATTGAGAAAACGTTCGTGAAAAGAAAGAAGAAAAGAGTTGTAGTAAGAAAGGGAAAAACAGAAGAGAGAAAAAGATAGATGAACGGCCCCGCAGACTCTCGAGAATTACGAAAGAACGCCAGTGCAAATCATTCGACTTGTCTCTCATTGTTATTTATAGCGCCACAAACCTGAAGTCCATAGCTGTCCCTATAAACGTACCTCACGATACGCTAGACGATCAGACGATCCCCGTGGAGAAAGGGGGTTTAAACCGTTCGGGAAGTGCCATATAACGAGCTTGACGACCGGTTTAAAGATCCAGTCATTGCCAAACTCGGCACGAGGGAATACGAAAGTTTATAGACAAAAAGATGGTAACAAACTGAACAAAAAAGACGAACGATAATCCATATTTGTCAGGAATCATTAATTTATTTTAATTTTATAACTGGACATGTGACGAGTTATTATCAGGGCCATTTGTAATATACATTTTGAGTAGAAAATAAAGGTATAATTATAAAACGAAAGTACTTCAACGTTCCATCAAGTTAGAGGATATTTTTAAAGAATTGTGGGTCTAGATTAACCATCAAATCGGAGGATATTTTTAGAAGGAAGTACGGGGCTAGATTAACAATCAAGTTAGATAAATTATTTTATTTTTTATTATTTTTTATTTTTTATTTTTTTATAAAGAAATTACGGGGCTAGACTAACTATCAGGTTGGGGGATATTTTTAAGAAGGAATTATGGGGCTAGACTAACCATCAGGTTGGAGTATATTTTTTAGAAGGAAACATGAAATGTACAAATCATTTTGGGTGGGGGATAATTTTTAGAAGGAAATATAAAGTAGATGAACCATCTTGGTAGACGAATCGTCTTGGTTAGGGGATAATTTTTAGAAGGAAACATGAAGTGTACAAATCATTTTGGGTGGGGGATAATTTTTAGAAGGAAATATAAAGTAGATGAACCATCATGGTAGTCGAATCGTCTTTGCTAAGGGGATATTTTTTTAGAAGGAAACATGGAGTGGACAAACCATTTTGGCTAGGGGAATATTTTTTAGAAGGGGTTATAAAGTAGATGAACCATCTTGGTAGAAATCGTCTTGGTTAGGGGATAATTTTTAGAAGGAAACATGAAGTGTACAAATCATTTTGGGTGGGGGATAATTTTTAGAAGGAAATATAAAGTAGATGAACCATCATGGTAGTCGAATCGTCTTTGCTAAGGGGATAATTTTTTAGAAGGAAACATGGAGTGGACAAACCATTTTGGCTAGGGGAATATTTTTTAGAAGGGGTTATAAAGTAGATGAACCATCTTGGTAGAAATCGTCTTGGTTAGGGGATAATTTTTAGAAGGAAACATGAAGTGTACAAATCATTTTGGGTGGGGGATAATTTTTAGAAGGAAATATAAAGTAGATGAACCATCATGGTAGTCGAATCGTCTTTGCTAAGGGGATATTTTTTTAGAAGGAAACATGGAGTGGACAAACCATTTTGGCTAGGGGAATATTTTTTAGAAGGGGTTATAAAGTAGATGAACCATCTTGGTAGAAATCGTCTTGGTGGTAGGGGATAATTTTTTGAAGGAAACATGAAGTGTACAAATCATTTTGGGTGGGGGATAATTTTTAGAAGGAAATATAAAGTAGATGAACCATCATGGTAGTCGAATCGTCTTTGCTAAGGGGATAATTTTTTAGAAGGAAACATGGAGTGCACAAACCATTTTGGCTAGGGGAATATTTTTTAGAAGGGGTTATAAAGTAGATGAACCATCTTGGTAGAAATCGTCTTGGTTAGGGGGTAATTTTTAGAAGGAAACATGAAGTGTACAAATCATTTTGGCTGGGGGATAATTTTTAGAAGGAAATATAAAGTAGATGAACCATCATGGTAGTCGAATCGTCTTTGCTAAGGGGATATTTTTTTAGAAGGAAACATGGAGTGGACAAACCATTTTGGCTAGGGGAATATTTTTTAGAAGGGGTTATAAAGTAGATGAACCATCTTGGTAGAAATCGTCTTGGTGGTAGGGGATAATTTTTTGAAGGAAACATGAAGTGTACAAATCATTTTGGGTGGGGGATAATTTTTAGAAGGAAATATAAAGTAGATGAACCATCATGGTAGTCGAATCGTCTTTGCTAAGGGGATAATTTTTTAGAAGGAAACATGGAGTGCACAAACCATTTTGGCTAGGGGAATATTTTTTAGAAGGGGTTATAAAGTAGATGAACCATCTTGGTAGAAATCGTCTTGGTTAGGGGGTAATTTTTAGAAGGAAACATGAAGTGTACAAATCATTTTGGCTGGGGGATAATTTTTAGAAGGAAATATAAAGTAGATGAACCATCATGGTAGTCGAATCGTCTTTGCTAAGGGGATAATTGTTTAGAAGGAAACATGGAGTGGACAAACCATTTTGGCTAGGGGAATATTTTTTAGAAGGAAACATGGAGTGGACAAACCATTTTGGCTACGGGAATATTTTTTAGAAGGGGTTATAAAGTAGATGAACCATCTTGGTAGAAATCGTCTTGGTTAGGGGGTAATTTTTAGAAGGAAACATGAAGTGTACAAATCATTTTGGCTGGGGGATAATTTTTAGAAGGAAATATAAAGTAGATGAACCATCATGGTAGTCGAATCGTCTTTGCTAAGGGGATAATTGTTTAGAAGGAAACATGGAGTGGACAAACCATTTTGGCTAGGGGAATATTTTTCAGAAGGGGTTATAAAGTAGATGAACCATCTTGGTAGAAATCGTCTTGGTTAGGGGGTAATTTTTAGAAGGAAACATGAAGTGTACAAATCATTTTGGCTGGGGGATAATGTTTGGAAGGAAATATAAGGTAGATGAACCATCATGGTAGTCGAATCATCTTGGCTAAGGGAATATTTTTTTAGAAGGAAACATGGAGTGGACAAACCGATTTAGCTAGGGGGGTATTTTTTAGAGGGGATTATAAGGTAGATGAACCATCTTGGTAGACGAATCGTCTTGGTTAGGGGATAATTTTTAGGAGGAAAGAATGGAGGGGACAAAACATTTTGGCTGGGGGGATATTTATTAGAAACCATTTATTATTATTACGATAGCGTTTTAGTTAAAGTAGTTGGACTCAAAAATGGTTATCTGGTTTGTGCTGAAAGAAGTGAGTTAAGAAATGGAAGGAGAAACAAGAAAAAAGTGGATGGAGGGACAGTAAAAAGGTAGGTTGTAATGAGGAAGGAAGTGTAATATTAGGGTAGAAATGATGGAAAAATAAAGAGGAAAGGTCTCCTTACTCTCGATGACCAGAAGAAACGCTGCGCTAGAACCAGCATATACATATTATTTATTGATCGTTAACTTGGTTGTCGTTAAGATCGGAGTAAACATAAGGTTTACACATCCTAGATATACCTCACGATATATCAAACGTTAAATCTATCACCGTGGAAGCAAGGAGTTTTAAACCTCTCTAGGATTGCCTTTAGATGAGCATGACGACCAATTATAAAAGATTTAGTCATATATCATACTCGGCAATAAGCGATAGATAGTAGGAAAACAGGTTATTAGTAAGTACAAAGATGCGTACCAGACAAAGGTTATAGATAGGCCAGATTCCTTTTTTGAAATTAATTTTGTTCAAGTTAGATGGGGAGTTTGTTTGTTTGTTTATTTAAAGCGTAAACAACATTTATTCTAAAAATGTATGGGGCATAATTGAATGGATACGAAAGTTAATAGACAATAAAATGGTAACAAACTAAAACACACAGACGAACGATAATCTGTATTTATCTGGAATCAATAATTTATTTTACTTTTATAACTGTACAGTGACGTGTTATTATCAGGAAATCAATTACTGAGTCCTAGGGTCAATAAAGCCGAGAGTCCTAGGGTTAATAAAGCCCAGAGTCCTTGGGGAAATGAGTTGAGAGTCCTAGGGTAAATAAGGCCGAGAGTAGTAAATAATGCCGAGAGTCCTAGGGTAAAAAGAAATAATTATACGAATGCGATCTTTGTGAACTTGGTTGATGTATCTGCCGAATGGAGTGGAGCAGGACATTCTGTAGGCCAACTTCCAAGCGTTCAGGCGTTTAGAAACAGCCATCTTGTTAATGGTCCTTGATGCGTTAGTGAATGACATCTGTGGGATTTAATGTTTTATAGAGAAGTGGAGGGAACTTTGGAATATTGAGGAAAAAATACATTGGGCCATAAGAACGCAGCGCGGGTATTTATCAGGACAGTAAAGAAACAAACTGATTAAAGTACAAGAATATTTACAGAGTTCAGGTTAGTATAGGTATTAAAGATGCCGGCGTGTAAAAGTTCTTACCAGTCAATTTTAGTAAATTTCAACAAGGAGACATAAACAAAAATGTCTAAAAAGCGAGAACTCGTCAGGTGCAGTTCGCTCAGACCATGGGTAGGTTTCGTCTCGAGACTGCACGACCTACCCCATAAGAACTTTTACGTGGTGTTAGAGAGAGAGAAAAACCAAGTGTAAACATAAAAATACCTTGCAGTCGGTCAAATTGCGTTAAAGCGCTAGTATACAGAGAAAGGCGTATAACATCGATGGCAGCTAGGAGCGAAGTGTGAACGTGACGCAGGAATTTGAATCATCAATCTAGCCATGTGCGCTCCACACGCGCGCGTGTTAAAAACAATCGTTGGCGCGTATCAATAAGGTGTGTGGCGCAGCATCAGAGTAATACAAGTATTCGATAATGTTAATAACGAATTGTTTATATTAGACGTATCTCGTTCTCAAGAATTATCGAAATAAAAAATATTTGATTAATTATTTATAAAGATACAACAATCTTAATTAGGGTACACATGTAATAAAAATAGGCGTCGACAAATTGAGAAAACGTTCGTGAAAAGAAAGAAGAAAAGAGTTGTAGTAAGAAAGGGAAAAACAGAAGAGAGAAAAAGATAGATGAACGGCCCCGCAGACTCTCGAGAATTACGAAAGAACGCCAGTGCAAATCATTCGACTTGTCTCTCATTGTTATTTATAGCGCCACAAACCTGAAGTCCATAGCTGTCCCTATAAACGTACCTCACGATACGCTAGACGATCAGACGATCCCCGTGGAGAAAGGGGGTTTAAACCGTTCGGGAAGTGCCATATAACGAGCTTGACGACCGGTTTAAAGATCTAGTCATTGCCAAACTCGGCACGAGGGAATACGAAAGTTTATAGACAAAAAGATGGTAACAAACTGAACAAAAAAGACGAACGATAATCCATATTTGTCAGGAATCATTAATTTATTTTAATTTTATAACTGGACATGTGACGAGTTATTATCAGGGCCATTTGTAATATACATTTTGAGTAGAAAATAAAGGTATAATTATAAAACGAAAGTACTTCAACGTTCCATCAAGTTAGAGGATATTTTTAAAGAATTATGGGTCTAGATTAACCATCAAATCGGAGGATATTTTTAGAAGGAAGTACGGGGCTAGATTAACAATCAAGTTAGATAAATTATTTTATTTTTTATTATTTTTTATTTTTTATTTTTTTATAAAGAAATTACGGGGCTAGACTAACTATCAGGTTGGGGGATATTTTTAAGAAGGAATTATGGGGCTAGACTAACCATCAGGTTGGAGTATATTTTTTAGAAGGAAACATGAAATGTACAAATCATTTTGGGTGGGGGATAATTTTTAGAAGGAAATATAAAGTAGATGAACCATCTGGGTAGACGAATCGTCTTGGTTAGGGGATAATTTTTAGAAGGAAACATGAAGTGTACAAATCATTTTGGGTGGGGGATAATTTTTAGAAGGAAATATAAAGTAGATGAACCATCATGGTAGTCGAATCGTCTTTGCTAAGGGGATATTTTTTTAGAAGGAAACATGGAGTGGACAAACCATTTTGGCTAGGGGAATATTTTTTAGAAGGGGTTATAAAGTAGATGAACCATCTTGGTAGAAATCGTCTTGGTTAGGGGATAATTTTTAGAAGGAAACATGAAGTGTACAAATTATTTTGGGTGGGGGATAATTTTTAGAAGGAAATATAAAGTAGATGAACCATCATGGTAGTCGAATCGTCTTTGCTAAGGGGATAATTTTTTAGAAGGAAACATGGAGTGGACAAACCATTTTGGCTAGGGGAATATTTTTTAGAAGGGGTTATAAAGTAGATGAACCATCTTGGTAGAAATCGTCTTGGTTAGGGGATAATTTTTAGAAGGAAACATGAAGTGTACAAATCATTTTGGGTGGGGGATAATTTTTAGAAGGAAATATAAAGTAGATGAACCATCATGGTAGTCGAATCGTCTTTGCTAAGGGGATATTTTTTTAGAAGGAAACATGGAGTGGACAAACCATTTTGGCTAGGGGAATATTTTTTAGAAGGGGTTATAAAGTAGATGAACCATCTTGGTAGAAATCGTCTTGGTGGTAGGGGATAATTTTTTGAAGGAAACATGAAGTGTACAAATCATTTTGGGTGGGGGATAATTTTTAGAAGGAAATATAAAGTAGATGAACCATCATGGTAGTCGAATCATCTTGGCTAAGGGAATATTTTTTTAGAAGGAAACATGGAGTGGACAAACCATTTTGGCTAGGGGAATATTTTTTAGAAGGGGTTATAAAGTAGATGAACCATCTTGGTAGAAATCGTCTTGGTTAGGGGATAATTTTTAGAAGGAAACATGAAGTGTACAAATTATTTTGGGTGGGGGATAATTTTTAGAAGGAAATATAAAGTAGATGAACCATCATGGTAGTCGAATCGTCTTTGCTAAGGGGATATTTTTTTAGAAGGAAACATGGAGTGGACAAACAATTTTGGCTAGGGGAATATTTTTTAGAAGGGGTTATAAAGTAGATGAACCATCTTGGTAGAAATCGTCTTGGTTAGGGGGTAATTTTTAGAAGGAAACATGAAGTGTACAAATCATTTTGGCTGGGGGATAATTTTTAGAAGGAAATATAAAGTAGATGAACCATCATGGTAGTCGAATCGTCTTTGCTAAGGGGATAATTGTTTAGAAGGAAACATGGAGTGGACAAACCATTTTGGCTAGGGGAATATTTTTTAGAAGGAAACATGGAGTGGACAAACCATTTTGGCTACGGGAATATTTTTTAGAAGGGGTTATAAAGTAGATGAACCATGATCTTGGTAGAAATCGTCTTGGTTAGGGGGTAATTTTTAGAAGGAAACATGAAGTGTACAAATCATTTTGGCTGGGGGATAATTTTTAGAAGGAAATATAAAGTAGATGAACCATCATGGTAGTCGAATCGTCTTTGCTAAGGGGATAATTGTTTAGAAGGAAACATGGAGTGGACAAACCATTTTGGCTAGGGGAATATTTTTCAGAAGGGGTTATAAAGTAGATGAACCATCTTGGTAGAAATCGTCTTGGTTAGGGGGTAATTTTTAGAAGGAAACATGAAGTGTACAAATCATTTTGGCTGGGGGATAATGTTTGGAAGGAAATATAAGGTAGATGAACCATCATGGTAGTCGAATCATCTTGGCTAAGGGAATATTTTTTTAGAAGGAAACATGGAGTGGACAAACCGATTTAGCTAGGGGGGTATTTTTTAGAGGGGATTATAAGGTAGATGAACCATCTTGGTAGACGAATCGTCTTGGTTAGGGGATAATTTTTAGGAGGAAAGAATGGAGGGGACAAAACATTTTGGCTGGGGGGATATTTATTAGAAACCATTTATTATTATTACGATAGCGTTTTAGTTAAAGTAGTTGGACTCAAAAATGGTTATCTGGTTTGTGCTGAAAGAAGTGAGTTAAGAAATGGAAGGAGAAACAAGAAAAAAGTGGATGGAGGGACAGTAAAAAGGTAGGTTGTAATGAGGAAGGAAGTGTAATATTAGGGTAGAAATGATGGAAAAATAAAGAGGAAAGGTCTCCTTACTCTCGATGACCAGAAGAAACGCTGCGCTAGAACCAGCATATACATATTATTTATTGATCGTTAACTTGGTTGTCGTTAAGATCGGAGTAAACATAAGGTTTACACATCCTAGATATACCTCACGATATATCAAACGTTAAATCTATCACCGTGGAAGCAAGGAGTTTTAAACCTCTCTAGGATTGCCTTTAGATGAGCATGACGACCAATTATAAAAGATTTAGTCATATATCATACTCGGCAATAAGCGATAGATAGTAGGAAAACAGGTTATTAGTAAGTACAAAGATGCGTACCAGACAAAGGTTATAGATAGGCCAGATTCCTTTTTTGAAATTAATTTTGTTCAAGTTAGATGGGGAGTTTGTTTGTTTGTTTATTTAAAGCGTAAACAACATTTATTCTAAAAATGTATGGGGCATAATTGAATGGATACGAAAGTTAATAGACAATAAAATGGTAACAAACTAAAACACACAGACGAACGATAATCTGTATTTATCTGGAATCAATAATTTATTTTACTTTTATAACTGTACAGTGACGTGTTATTATCAGGAAATCAATTACTGAGTCCTAGGGTCAATAAAGCCGAGAGTCCTAGGGTTAATAAAGCCCAGAGTCCTTGGGGAAATGAGTTGAGAGTCCTAGGGTAAATAAGGCCGAGAGTAGTAAATAATGCCGAGAGTCCTAGGGTAAAAAGAAATAATTATACGAATGCGATCTTTGTGAACTTGGTTGATGTATCTGCCGAATGGAGTGGAGCAGGACTTTCTGTAGGCCAACTTCCAAGCGTTCAGGCGTTTAGAAACAGCCATCTTGTTAATGGTCCTTGATGCGTTAGTGAATGACATCTGTGGGATTTAATGTTTTATAGAGAAGTGGAGGGAACTTTGGAATATTGAGGAAAAAATACATTGGGCCATAAGAACGCAGCGCGGGTATTTATCAGGACAGTAAAGAAACAAACTGATTAAAGTACAAGAATATTTACAGAGTTCAGGTTAGTATAGGTATTAAAGATGCCGGCGTGTAAAAGTTCTTACCAGTCAATTTTAGTAAATTTCAACAAGGAGACATAAACAAAAATGTCTAAAAAGCGAGAACTCGTCAGGTGCAGTTCGCTCAGACCATGGGTAGGTTTCGTCTCGAGACTGCACGACCTACCCCATAAGAACTTTTACGTGGTGTTAGAGAGAGAGAAAAACCAAGTGTAAACATAAAAATACCTTGCAGTCGGTCAAATTGCGTTAAAGCGCTAGTATACAGAGAAAGGCGTATAACATCGATGGCAGCTAGGAGCGAAGTGTGAACGTGACGCAGGAATTTGAATCATCAATCTAGCCATGTGCGCTCCACACGCGCGCGTGTTAAAAACAATCGTTGGCGCGTATCAATAAGGTGTGTGGCGCAGCATCAGAGTAATACAAGTATTCGATAATGTTAATAACGAATTGTTTATATTAGACGTATCTCGTTCTCAAGAATTATCGAAATAAAAAATATTTGATTAATTATTTATAAAGATACAACAATCTTAATTAGGGTACACATGTAATAAAAATAGGCGTCGACAAATTGAGAAAACGTTCGTGAAAAGAAAGAAGAAAAGAGTTGTAGTAAGAAAGGGAAAAACAGAAGAGAGAAAAAGATAGATGAACGGCCCCGCAGACTCTCGAGAATTACGAAAGAACGCCAGTGCAAATCATTCGACTTGTCTCTCATTGTTATTTATAGCGCCACAAACCTGAAGTCCATAGCTGTCCCTATAAACGTACCTCACGATACGCTAGACGATCAGACGATCCCCGTGGAGAAAGGGGGTTTAAACCGTTCGGGAAGTGCCATATAACGAGCTTGACGACCGGTTTAAAGATCCAGTCATTGCCAAACTCGGCACGAGGGAATACGAAAGTTTATAGACAAAAAGATGGTAACAAACTGAACAAAAAAGACGAACGATAATCCATATTTGTCAGGAATCATTAATTTATTTTAATTTTATAACTGGACATGTGACGAGTTATTATCAGGGCCATTTGTAATATACATTTTGAGTAGAAAATAAAGGTATAATTATAAAACGAAAGTACTTCAACGTTCCATCAAGTTAGAGGATATTTTTAAAGAATTATGGGTCTAGATTAACCATCAAATCGGAGGATATTTTTAGAAGGAAGTACGGGGCTAGATTAACAATCAAGTTAGATAAATTATTTTATTTTTTATTATTTTTTATTTTTTATTTTTTTATAAAGAAATTACGGGGCTAGACTAACTATCAGGTTGGGGGATATTTTTAAGAAGGAATTATGGGGCTAGACTAACCATCAGGTTGGAGTATATTTTTTAGAAGGAAACATGAAATGTACAAATCATTTTGGGTGGGGGATAATTTTTAGAAGGAAATATAAAGTAGATGAACCATCTGGGTAGACGAATCGTCTTGGTTAGGGGATAATTTTTAGAAGGAAACATGAAGTGTACAAATCATTTTGGGTGGGGGATAATTTTTAGAAGGAAATATAAAGTAGATGAACCATCATGGTAGTCGAATCGTCTTTGCTAAGGGGATATTTTTTTAGAAGGAAACATGGAGTGGACAAACCATTTTGGCTAGGGGAATATTTTTTAGAAGGGGTTATAAAGTAGATGAACCATCTTGGTAGAAATCGTCTTGGTTAGGGGATAATTTTTAGAAGGAAACATGAAGTGTACAAATTATTTTGGGTGGGGGATAATTTTTAGAAGGAAATATAAAGTAGATGAACCATCATGGTAGTCGAATCGTCTTTGCTAAGGGGATAATTTTTTAGAAGGAAACATGGAGTGGACAAACCATTTTGGCTAGGGGAATATTTTTTAGAAGGGGTTATAAAGTAGATGAACCATCTTGGTAGAAATCGTCTTGGTTAGGGGATAATTTTTAGAAGGAAACATGAAGTGTACAAATCATTTTGGGTGGGGGATAATTTTTAGAAGGAAATATAAAGTAGATGAACCATCATGGTAGTCGAATCGTCTTTGCTAAGGGGATATTTTTTTAGAAGGAAACATGGAGTGGACAAACCATTTTGGCTAGGGGAATATTTTTTAGAAGGGGTTATAAAGTAGATGAACCATCTTGGTAGAAATCGTCTTGGTGGTAGGGGATAATTTTTTGAAGGAAACATGAAGTGTACAAATCATTTTGGGTGGGGGATAATTTTTAGAAGGAAATATAAAGTAGATGAACCATCATGGTAGTCGAATCGTCTTTGCTAAGGGGATAATTTTTTAGAAGGAAACATGGAGTGCACAAACCATTTTGGCTAGGGGAATATTTTTTAGAAGGGGTTATAAAGTAGATGAACCATCTTGGTAGAAATCGTCTTGGTTAGGGGGTAATTTTTAGAAGGAAACATGAAGTGTACAAATCATTTTGGCTGGGGGATAATTTTTAGAAGGAAATATAAAGTAGATGAACCATCATGGTAGTCGAATCGTCTTTGCTAAGGGGATAATTGTTTAGAAGGAAACATGGAGTGGACAAACCATTTTGGCTAGGGGAATATTTTTTAGAAGGAAACATGGAGTGGACAAACCATTTTGGCTACGGGAATATTTTTTAGAAGGGGTTATAAAGTAGATGAACCATCTTGGTAGAAATCGTCTTGGTTAGGGGGTAATTTTTAGAAGGAAACATGAAGTGTACAAATCATTTTGGCTGGGGGATAATTTTTAGAAGGAAATATAAAGTAGATGAACCATCATGGTAGTCGAATCGTCTTTGCTAAGGGGATAATTGTTTAGAAGGAAACATGGAGTGGACAAACCATTTTGGCTAGGGGAATATTTTTCAGAAGGGGTTATAAAGTAGATGAACCATCTTGGTAGAAATCGTCTTGGTTAGGGGGTAATTTTTAGAAGGAAACATGAAGTGTACAAATCATTTTGGCTGGGGGATAATGTTTGGAAGGAAATATAAGGTAGATGAACCATCATGGTAGTCGAATCATCTTGGCTAAGGGAATATTTTTTTAGAAGGAAACATGGAGTGGACAAACCGATTTAGCTAGGGGGGTATTTTTTAGAGGGGATTATAAGGTAGATGAACCATCTTGGTAGACGAATCGTCTTGGTTAGGGGATAATTTTTAGGAGGAAAGAATGGAGGGGACAAAACATTTTGGCTGGGGGGATATTTATTAGAAACCATTTATTATTATTACGATAGCGTTTTAGTTAAAGTAGTTGGACTCAAAAATGGTTATCTGGTTTGTGCTGAAAGAAGTGAGTTAAGAAATGGAAGGAGAAACAAGAAAAAAGTGGATGGAGGGACAGTAAAAAGGTAGGTTGTAATGAGGAAGGAAGTGTAATATTAGGGTAGAAATGATGGAAAAATAAAGAGGAAAGGTCTCCTTACTCTCGATGACCAGAAGAAACGCTGCGCTAGAACCAGCATATACATATTATTTATTGATCGTTAACTTGGTTGTCGTTAAGATCGGAGTAAACATAAGGTTTACACATCCTAGATATACCTCACGATATATCAAACGTTAAATCTATCACCGTGGAAGCAAGGAGTTTTAAACCTCTCTAGGATTGCCTTTAGATGAGCATGACGACCAATTATAAAAGATTTAGTCATATATCATACTCGGCAATAAGCGATAGATAGTAGGAAAACAGGTTATTAGTAAGTACAAAGATGCGTACCAGACAAAGGTTATAGATAGGCCAGATTCCTTTTTTGAAATTAATTTTGTTCAAGTTAGATGGGGAGTTTGTTTGTTTGTTTATTTAAAGCGTAAACAACATTTATTCTAAAAATGTATGGGGCATAATTGAATGGATACGAAAGTTAATAGACAATAAAATGGTAACAAACTAAAACACACAGACGAACGATAATCTGTATTTATCTGGAATCAATAATTTATTTTACTTTTATAACTGTACAGTGACGTGTTATTATCAGGAAATCAATTACTGAGTCCTAGGGTCAATAAAGCCGAGAGTCCTAGGGTTAATAAAGCCCAGAGTCCTTGGGGAAATGAGTTGAGAGTCCTAGGGTAAATAAGGCCGAGAGTAGTAAATAATGCCGAGAGTCCTAGGGTAAAAAGAAATAATTATACGAATGCGATCTTTGTGAACTTGGTTGATGTATCTGCCGAATGGAGTGGAGCAGGACTTTCTGTAGGCCAACTTCCAAGCGTTCAGGCGTTTAGAAACAGCCATCTTGTTAATGGTCCTTGATGCGTTAGTGAATGACATCTGTGGGATTTAATGTTTTATAGAGAAGTGGAGGGAACTTTGGAATATTGAGGAAAAAATACATTGGGCCATAAGAACGCAGCGCGGGTATTTATCAGGACAGTAAAGAAACAAACTGATTAAAGTACAAGAATATTTACAGAGTTCAGGTTAGTATAGGTATTAAAGATGCCGGCGTGTAAAAGTTCTTACCAGTCAATTTTAGTAAATTTCAACAAGGAGACATAAACAAAAATGTCTAAAAAGCGAGAACTCGTCAGGTGCAGTTCGCTCAGACCATGGGTAGGTTTCGTCTCGAGACTGCACGACCTACCCCATAAGAACTTTTACGTGGTGTTAGAGAGAGAGAAAAACCAAGTGTAAACATAAAAATACCTTGCAGTCGGTCAAATTGCGTTAAAGCGCTAGTATACAGAGAAAGGCGTATAACATCGATGGCAGCTAGGAGCGAAGTGTGAACGTGACGCAGGAATTTGAATCATCAATCTAGCCATGTGCGCTCCACACGCGCGCGTGTTAAAAACAATCGTTGGCGCGTATCAATAAGGTGTGTGGCGCAGCATCAGAGTAATACAAGTATTCGATAATGTTAATAACGAATTGTTTATATTAGACGTATCTCGTTCTCAAGAATTATCGAAATAAAAAATATTTGATTAATTATTTATAAAGATACAACAATCTTAATTAGGGTACACATGTAATAAAAATAGGCGTCGACAAATTGAGAAAACGTTCGTGAAAAGAAAGAAGAAAAGAGTTGTAGTAAGAAAGGGAAAAACAGAAGAGAGAAAAAGATAGATGAACGGCCCCGCAGACTCTCGAGAATTACGAAAGAACGCCAGTGCAAATCATTCGACTTGTCTCTCATTGTTATTTATAGCGCCACAAACCTGAAGTCCATAGCTGTCCCTATAAACGTACCTCACGATACGCTAGACGATCAGACGATCCCCGTGGAGAAAGGGGGTTTAAACCGTTCGGGAAGTGCCATATAACGAGCTTGACGACCGGTTTAAAGATCCAGTCATTGCCAAACTCGGCACGAGGGAATACGAAAGTTTATAGACAAAAAGATGGTAACAAACTGAACAAAAAAGACGAACGATAATCCATATTTGTCAGGAATCATTAATTTATTTTAATTTTATAACTGGACATGTGACGAGTTATTATCAGGGCCATTTGTAATATACATTTTGAGTAGAAAATAAAGGTATAATTATAAAACGAAAGTACTTCAACGTTCCATCAAGTTAGAGGATATTTTTAAAGAATTATGGGTCTAGATTAACCATCAAATCGGAGGATATTTTTAGAAGGAAGTACGGGGCTAGATTAACAATCAAGTTAGATAAATTATTTTATTTTTTATTATTTTTTATTTTTTATTTTTTTATAAAGAAATTACGGGGCTAGACTAACTATCAGGTTGGGGGATATTTTTAAGAAGGAATTATGGGGCTAGACTAACCATCAGGTTGGAGTATATTTTTTAGAAGGAAACATGAAATGTACAAATCATTTTGGGTGGGGGATAATTTTTAGAAGGAAATATAAAGTAGATGAACCATCTTGGTAGACGAATCGTCTTGGTTAGGGGATAATTTTTAGAAGGAAACATGAAGTGTACAAATCATTTTGGGTGGGGGATAATTTTTAGAAGGAAATATAAAGTAGATGAACCATCATGGTAGTCGAATCGTCTTTGCTAAGGGGATATTTTTTTAGAAGGAAACATGGAGTGGACAAACCATTTTGGCTAGGGGAATATTTTTTAGAAGGGGTTATAAAGTAGATGAACCATCTTGGTAGAAATCGTCTTGGTTAGGGGATAATTTTTAGAAGGAAACATGAAGTGTACAAATCATTTTGGGTGGGGGATAATTTTTAGAAGGAAATATAAAGTAGATGAACCATCATGGTAGTCGAATCGTCTTTGCTAAGGGGATAATTTTTTAGAAGGAAACATGGAGTGGACAAACCATTTTGGCTAGGGGAATATTTTTTAGAAGGGGTTATAAAGTAGATGAACCATCTTGGTAGAAATCGTCTTGGTTAGGGGATAATTTTTAGAAGGAAACATGAAGTGTACAAATCATTTTGGGTGGGGGATAATTTTTAGAAGGAAATATAAAGTAGATGAACCATCATGGTAGTCGAATCGTCTTTGCTAAGGGGATATTTTTTTAGAAGGAAACATGGAGTGGACAAACCATTTTGGCTAGGGGAATATTTTTTAGAAGGGGTTATAAAGTAGATGAACCATCTTGGTAGAAATCGTCTTGGTGGTAGGGGATAATTTTTTGAAGGAAACATGAAGTGTACAAATCATTTTGGGTGGGGGATAATTTTTAGAAGGAAATATAAAGTAGATGAACCATCATGGTAGTCGAATCGTCTTTGCTAAGGGGATAATTTTTTAGAAGGAAACATGGAGTGCACAAACCATTTTGGCTAGGGGAATATTTTTTAGAAGGGGTTATAAAGTAGATGAACCATCTTGGTAGAAATCGTCTTGGTTAGGGGGTAATTTTTAGAAGGAAACATGAAGTGTACAAATCATTTTGGCTGGGGGATAATTTTTAGAAGGAAATATAAAGTAGATGAACCATCATGGTAGTCGAATCGTCTTTGCTAAGGGGATAATTGTTTAGAAGGAAACATGGAGTGGACAAACCATTTTGGCTAGGGGAATATTTTTTAGAAGGAAACATGGAGTGGACAAACCATTTTGGCTACGGGAATATTTTTTAGAAGGGGTTATAAAGTAGATGAACCATCTTGGTAGAAATCGTCTTGGTTAGGGGGTAATTTTTAGAAGGAAACATGAAGTGTACAAATCATTTTGGCTGGGGGATAATTTTTAGAAGGAAATATAAAGTAGATGAACCATCATGGTAGTCGAATCGTCTTTGCTAAGGGGATAATTGTTTAGAAGGAAACATGGAGTGGACAAACCATTTTGGCTAGGGGAATATTTTTCAGAAGGGGTTATAAAGTACATGTAGATGAACCATCTTGGTAGAAATCGTCTTGGTTAGGGGGTAATTTTTAGAAGGAAACATGAAGTGTACAAATCATTTTGGCTGGGGGATAATGTTTGGAAGGAAATATAAGGTAGATGAACCATCATGGTAGTCGAATCATCTTGGCTAAGGGAATATTTTTTTAGAAGGAAACATGGAGTGGACAAACCGATTTAGCTAGGGGGGTATTTTTTAGAGGGGATTATAAGGTAGATGAACCATCTTGGTAGACGAATCGTCTTGGTTAGGGGATAATTTTTAGGAGGAAAGAATGGAGGGGACAAAACATTTTGGCTGGGGGGATATTTATTAGAAACCATTTATTATTATTACGATAGCGTTTTAGTTAAAGTAGTTGGACTCAAAAATGGTTATCTGGTTTGTGCTGAAAGAAGTGAGTTAAGAAATGGAAGGAGAAACAAGAAAAAAGTGGATGGAGGGACAGTAAAAAGGTAGGTTGTAATGAGGAAGGAAGTGTAATATTAGGGTAGAAATGATGGAAAAATAAAGAGGAAAGGTCTCCTTACTCTCGATGACCAGAAGAAACGCTGCGCTAGAACCAGCATATACATATTATTTATTGATCGTTAACTTGGTTGTCGTTAAGATCGGAGTAAACATAAGGTTTACACATCCTAGATATACCTCACGATATATCAAACGTTAAATCTATCACCGTGGAAGCAAGGAGTTTTAAACCTCTCTAGGATTGCCTTTAGATGAGCATGACGACCAATTATAAAAGATTTAGTCATATATCATACTCGGCAATAAGCGATAGATAGTAGGAAAACAGGTTATTAGTAAGTACAAAGATGCGTACCAGACAAAGGTTATAGATAGGCCAGATTCCTTTTTTGAAATTAATTTTGTTCAAGTTAGATGGGGAGTTTGTTTGTTTGTTTATTTAAAGCGTAAACAACATTTATTCTAAAAATGTATGGGGCATAATTGAATGGATACGAAAGTTAATAGACAATAAAATGGTAACAAACTAAAACACACAGACGAACGATAATCTGTATTTATCTGGAATCAATAATTTATTTTACTTTTATAACTGTACAGTGACGTGTTATTATCAGGAAATCAATTACTGAGTCCTAGGGTCAATAAAGCCGAGAGTCCTAGGGTTAATAAAGCCCAGAGTCCTTGGGGAAATGAGTTGAGAGTCCTAGGGTAAATAAGGCCGAGAGTAGTAAATAATGCCGAGAGTCCTAGGGTAAAAAGAAATAATTATACGAATGCGATCTTTGTGAACTTGGTTGATGTATCTGCCGAATGGAGTGGAGCAGGACTTTCTGTAGGCCAACTTCCAAGCGTTCAGGCGTTTAGAAACAGCCATCTTGTTAATGGTCCTTGATGCGTTAGTGAATGACATCTGTGGGATTTAATGTTTTATAGAGAAGTGGAGGGAACTTTGGAATATTGAGGAAAAAATACATTGGGCCATAAGAACGCAGCGCGGGTATTTATCAGGACAGTAAAGAAACAAACTGATTAAAGTACAAGAATATTTACAGAGTTCAGGTTAGTATAGGTATTAAAGATGCCGGCGTGTAAAAGTTCTTACCAGTCAATTTTAGTAAATTTCAACAAGGAGACATAAACAAAAATGTCTAAAAAGCGAGAACTCGTCAGGTGCAGTTCGCTCAGACCATGGGTAGGTTTCGTCTCGAGACTGCACGACCTACCCCATAAGAACTTTTACGTGGTGTTAGAGAGAGAGAAAAACCAAGTGTAAACATAAAAATACCTTGCAGTCGGTCAAATTGCGTTAAAGCGCTAGTATACAGAGAAAGGCGTATAACATCGATGGCAGCTAGGAGCGAAGTGTGAACGTGACGCAGGAATTTGAATCATTAATCTAGCCATGTGCGCTCCACACGCGCGCGTGTTAAAAACAATCGTTGGCGCGTATCAATAAGGTGTGTGGCGCAGCATCAGAGTAATACAAGTATTCGATAATGTTAATAACGAATTGTTTATATTAGACGTATCTCGTTCTCAAGAATTATCGAAATAAAAAATATTTGATTAATTATTTATAAAGATACAACAATCTTAATTAGGGTACACATGTAATAAAAATAGGCGTCGACAAATTGAGAAAACGTTCGTGAAAAGAAAGAAGAAAAGAGTTGTAGTAAGAAAGGGAAAAACAGAAGAGAGAAAAAGATAGATGAACGGCCCCGCAGACTCTCGAGAATTACGAAAGAACGCCAGTGCAAATCATTCGACTTGTCTCTCATTGTTATTTATAGCGCCACAAACCTGAAGTCCATAGCTGTCCCTATAAACGTACCTCACGATACGCTAGACGATCAGACGATCCCCGTGGAGAAAGGGGGTTTAAACCGTTCGGGAAGTGCCATATAACGAGCTTGACGACCGGTTTAAAGATCCAGTCATTGCCAAACTCGGCACGAGGGAATACGAAAGTTTATAGACAAAAAGATGGTAACAAACTGAACAAAAAAGACGAACGATAATCCATATTTGTCAGGAATCATTAATTTATTTTAATTTTATAACTGGACATGTGACGAGTTATTATCAGGGCCATTTGTAATATACATTTTGAGTAGAAAATAAAGGTATAATTATAAAACGAAAGTACTTCAACGTTCCATCAAGTTAGAGGATATTTTTAAAGAATTGTGGGTCTAGATTAACCATCAAATCGGAGGATATTTTTAGAAGGAAGTACGGGGCTAGATTAACAATCAAGTTAGATAAATTATTTTATTTTTTATTATTTTTTATTTTTTATTTTTTTATAAAGAAATTACGGGGCTAGACTAACTATCAGGTTGGGGGATATTTTTAAGAAGGAATTATGGGGCTAGACTAACCATCAGGTTGGAGTATATTTTTTAGAAGGAAACATGAAATGTACAAATCATTTTGGGTGGGGGATAATTTTTAGAAGGAAATATAAAGTAGATGAACCATCTTGGTAGACGAATCGTCTTGGTTAGGGGATAATTTTTAGAAGGAAACATGAAGTGTACAAATCATTTTGGGTGGGGGATAATTTTTAGAAGGAAATATAAAGTAGATGAACCATCATGGTAGTCGAATCGTCTTTGCTAAGGGGATATTTTTTTAGAAGGAAACATGGAGTGGACAAACCATTTTGGCTAGGGGAATATTTTTTAGAAGGGGTTATAAAGTAGATGAACCATCTTGGTAGAAATCGTCTTGGTTAGGGGATAATTTTTAGAAGGAAACATGAAGTGTACAAATCATTTTGGGTGGGGGATAATTTTTAGAAGGAAATATAAAGTAGATGAACCATCATGGTAGTCGAATCGTCTTTGCTAAGGGGATAATTTTTTAGAAGGAAACATGGAGTGGACAAACCATTTTGGCTAGGGGAATATTTTTTAGAAGGGGTTATAAAGTAGATGAACCATCTTGGTAGAAATCGTCTTGGTTAGGGGATAATTTTTAGAAGGAAACATGAAGTGTACAAATCATTTTGGGTGGGGGATAATTTTTAGAAGGAAATATAAAGTAGATGAACCATCATGGTAGTCGAATCGTCTTTGCTAAGGGGATATTTTTTTAGAAGGAAACATGGAGTGGACAAACCATTTTGGCTAGGGGAATATTTTTTAGAAGGGGTTATAAAGTAGATGAACCATCTTGGTAGAAATCGTCTTGGTGGTAGGGGATAATTTTTTGAAGGAAACATGAAGTGTACAAATCATTTTGGGTGGGGGATAATTTTTAGAAGGAAATATAAAGTAGATGAACCATCATGGTAGTCGAATCGTCTTTGCTAAGGGGATAATTTTTTAGAAGGAAACATGGAGTGCACAAACCATTTTGGCTAGGGGAATATTTTTTAGAAGGGGTTATAAAGTAGATGAACCATCTTGGTAGAAATCGTCTTGGTTAGGGGGTAATTTTTAGAAGGAAACATGAAGTGTACAAATCATTTTGGCTGGGGGATAATTTTTAGAAGGAAATATAAAGTAGATGAACCATCATGGTAGTCGAATCGTCTTTGCTAAGGGGATAATTGTTTAGAAGGAAACATGGAGTGGACAAACCATTTTGGCTAGGGGAATATTTTTTAGAAGGAAACATGGAGTGGACAAACCATTTTGGCTACGGGAATATTTTTTAGAAGGGGTTATAAAGTAGATGAACCATCTTGGTAGAAATCGTCTTGGTTAGGGGGTAATTTTTAGAAGGAAACATGAAGTGTACAAATCATTTTGGCTGGGGGATAATTTTTAGAAGGAAATATAAAGTAGATGAACCATCATGGTAGTCGAATCGTCTTTGCTAAGGGGATAATTGTTTAGAAGGAAACATGGAGTGGACAAACCATTTTGGCTAGGGGAATATTTTTCAGAAGGGGTTATAAAGTAGATGAACCATCTTGGTAGAAATCGTCTTGGTTAGGGGGTAATTTTTAGAAGGAAACATGAAGTGTACAAATCATTTTGGCTGGGGGATAATGTTTGGAAGGAAATATAAGGTAGATGAACCATCATGGTAGTCGAATCATCTTGGCTAAGGGAATATTTTTTTAGAAGGAAACATGGAGTGGACAAACCGATTTAGCTAGGGGGGTATTTTTTAGAGGGGATTATAAGGTAGATGAACCATCTTGGTAGACGAATCGTCTTGGTTAGGGGATAATTTTTAGGAGGAAAGAATGGAGGGGACAAAACATTTTGGCTGGGGGGATATTTATTAGAAACCATTTATTATTATTACGATAGCGTTTTAGTTAAAGTAGTTGGACTCAAAAATGGTTATCTGGTTTGTGCTGAAAGAAGTGAGTTAAGAAATGGAAGGAGAAACAAGAAAAAAGTGGATGGAGGGACAGTAAAAAGGTAGGTTGTAATGAGGAAGGAAGTGTAATATTAGGGTAGAAATGATGGAAAAATAAAGAGGAAAGGTCTCCTTACTCTCGATGACCAGAAGAAACGCTGCGCTAGAACCAGCATATACATATTATTTATTGATCGTTAACTTGGTTGTCGTTAAGATCGGAGTAAACATAAGGTTTACACATCCTAGATATACCTCACGATATATCAAACGTTAAATCTATCACCGTGGAAGCAAGGAGTTTTAAACCTCTCTAGGATTGCCTTTAGATGAGCATGACGACCAATTATAAAAGATTTAGTCATATATCATACTCGGCAATAAGCGATAGATAGTAGGAAAACAGGTTATTAGTAAGTACAAAGATGCGTACCAGACAAAGGTTATAGATAGGCCAGATTCCTTTTTTGAAATTAATTTTGTTCAAGTTAGATGGGGAGTTTGTTTGTTTGTTTATTTAAAGCGTAAACAACATTTATTCTAAAAATGTATGGGGCATAATTGAATGGATACGAAAGTTAATAGACAATAAAATGGTAACAAACTAAAACACACAGACGAACGATAATCTGTATTTATCTGGAATCAATAATTTATTTTACTTTTATAACTGTACAGTGACGTGTTATTATCAGGAAATCAATTACTGAGTCCTAGGGTCAATAAAGCCGAGAGTCCTAGGGTTAATAAAGCCCAGAGTCCTTGGGGAAATGAGTTGAGAGTCCTAGGGTAAATAAGGCCGAGAGTAGTAAATAATGCCGAGAGTCCTAGGGTAAAAAGAAATAATTATACGAATGCGATCTTTGTGAACTTGGTTGATGTATCTGCCGAATGGAGTGGAGCAGGACTTTCTGTAGGCCAACTTCCAAGCGTTCAGGCGTTTAGAAACAGCCATCTTGTTAATGGTCCTTGATGCGTTAGTGAATGACATCTGTGGGATTTAATGTTTTATAGAGAAGTGGAGGGAACTTTGGAATATTGAGGAAAAAATACATTGGGCCATAAGAACGCAGCGCGGGTATTTATCAGGACAGTAAAGAAACAAACTGATTAAAGTACAAGAATATTTACAGAGTTCAGGTTAGTATAGGTATTAAAGATGCCGGCGTGTAAAAGTTCTTACCAGTCAATTTTAGTAAATTTCAACAAGGAGACATAAACAAAAATGTCTAAAAAGCGAGAACTCGTCAGGTGCAGTTCGCTCAGACCATGGGTAGGTTTCGTCTCGAGACTGCACGACCTACCCCATAAGAACTTTTACGTGGTGTTAGAGAGAGAGAAAAACCAAGTGTAAACATAAAAATACCTTGCAGTCGGTCAAATTGCGTTAAAGCGCTAGTATACAGAGAAAGGCGTATAACATCGATGGCAGCTAGGAGCGAAGTGTGAACGTGACGCAGGAATTTGAATCATCAATCTAGCCATGTGCGCTCCACACGCGCGCGTGTTAAAAACAATCGTTGGCGCGTATCAATAAGGTGTGTGGCGCAGCATCAGAGTAATACAAGTATTCGATAATGTTAATAACGAATTGTTTATATTAGACGTATCTCGTTCTCAAGAATTATCGAAATAAAAAATATTTGATTAATTATTTATAAAGATACAACAATCTTAATTAGGGTACACATGTAATAAAAATAGGCGTCGACAAATTGAGAAAACGTTCGTGAAAAGAAAGAAGAAAAGAGTTGTAGTAAGAAAGGGAAAAACAGAAGAGAGAAAAAGATAGATGAACGGCCCCGCAGACTCTCGAGAATTACGAAAGAACGCCAGTGCAAATCATTCGACTTGTCTCTCATTGTTATTTATAGCGCCACAAACCTGAAGTCCATAGCTGTCCCTATAAACGTACCTCACGATACGCTAGACGATCAGACGATCCCCGTGGAGAAAGGGGGTTTAAACCGTTCGGGAAGTGCCATATAACGAGCTTGACGACCGGTTTAAAGATCCAGTCATTGCCAAACTCGGCACGAGGGAATACGAAAGTTTATAGACAAAAAGATGGTAACAAACTGAACAAAAAAGACGAACGATAATCCATATTTGTCAGGAATCATTAATTTATTTTAATTTTATAACTGGACATGTGACGAGTTATTATCAGGGCCATTTGTAATATACATTTTGAGTAGAAAATAAAGGTATAATTATAAAACGAAAGTACTTCAACGTTCCATCAAGTTAGAGGATATTTTTAAAGAATTATGGGTCTAGATTAACCATCAAATCGGAGGATATTTTTAGAAGGAAGTACGGGGCTAGATTAACAATCAAGTTAGATAAATTATTTTATTTTTTATTATTTTTTATTTTTTATTTTTTTATAAAGAAATTACAGGGCTAGACTAACTATCAGGTTGGGGGATATTTTTAAGAAGGAATTATGGGGCTAGACTAACCATCAGGTTGGAGTATATTTTTTAGAAGGAAACATGAAATGTACAAATCATTTTGGGTGGGGGATAATTTTTAGAAGGAAATATAAAGTAGATGAACCATCTTGGTAGACGAATCGTCTTGGTTAGGGGATAATTTTTAGAAGGAAACATGAAGTGTACAAATCATTTTGGGTGGGGGATAATTTTTAGAAGGAAATATAAAGTAGATGAACCATCATGGTAGTCGAATCGTCTTTGCTAAGGGGATATTTTTTTAGAAGGAAACATGGAGTGGACAAACCATTTTGGCTAGGGGAATATTTTTTAGAAGGGGTTATAAAGTAGATGAACCATCTTGGTAGAAATCGTCTTGGTTAGGGGATAATTTTTAGAAGGAAACATGAAGTGTACAAATCATTTTGGGTGGGGGATAATTTTTAGAAGGAAATATAAAGTAGATGAACCATCATGGTAGTCGAATCGTCTTTGCTAAGGGGATAATTTTTTAGAAGGAAACATGGAGTGGACAAACCATTTTGGCTAGGGGAATATTTTTTAGAAGGGGTTATAAAGTAGATGAACCATCTTGGTAGAAATCGTCTTGGTTAGGGGATAATTTTTAGAAGGAAACATGAAGTGTACAAATCATTTTGGGTGGGGGATAATTTTTAGAAGGAAATATAAAGTAGATGAACCATCATGGTAGTCGAATCGTCTTTGCTAAGGGGATATTTTTTTAGAAGGAAACATGGAGTGGACAAACCATTTTGGCTAGGGGAATATTTTTTAGAAGGGGTTATAAAGTAGATGAACCATCTTGGTAGAAATCGTCTTGGTGGTAGGGGATAATTTTTTGAAGGAAACATGAAGTGTACAAATCATTTTGGGTGGGGGATAATTTTTAGAAGGAAATATAAAGTAGATGAACCATCATGGTAGTCGAATCGTCTTTGCTAAGGGGATAATTTTTTAGAAGGAAACATGGAGTGCACAAACCATTTTGGCTAGGGGAATATTTTTTAGAAGGGGTTATAAAGTAGATGAACCATCTTGGTAGAAATCGTCTTGGTTAGGGGGTAATTTTTAGAAGGAAACATGAAGTGTACAAATCATTTTGGCTGGGGGATAATTTTTAGAAGGAAATATAAAGTAGATGAACCATCATGGTAGTCGAATCGTCTTTGCTAAGGGGATAATTGTTTAGAAGGAAACATGGAGTGGACAAACCATTTTGCCAAGCAAATGCTTCACCACAGGTTGCACATGCAAATGTTTCCTCACCTTTGATAACGCCCTCGTGACAAATCCTCTCAGGTAGATTTGTGTCCATTTTTCTGGAGTGCTTTTATATTCCACTTTACAAAATGCTGCAGACTATGAAAGCATCATTAAGGGGCCGGATGATACCCTTTTCAAGTCGTCTCTTGATTGATTACAAATCTCCTGATTCTAGACACGGCTCCGCTGTCAGTGTTGCCACCTGGAGACTGTTGAAAACAACATTTATACAGACTGATTTAGGTAAAACTTCAAAATGCTTTTTAAAGACTCATCCGGACCAAATGTACAATATGGTTGGGGTGTCTCACTGAATGTTCCTAGTTTTGGTGGGACACTCGCTGCACAGCAGGTGCCAGGTTGCAAAACCACCTGTCTTTGTATTTGAGCCACATTTATAATGCTAGGAACAACCACCCCACCAGTCCGGCGCCCCACCAGTCCGGCGCCCCACCAGTCCGGCGCCCCACCAGTCCGGCGCCCCACCAGTCCGGCGCCCCACCAGTCCGGCGCCCCACCAGTCCGAATTGGTCAGTGCATGTTGGAGATGTGATGGGGTGTGAGCTTGAATCTCCGAGTCTGATTCTGATTGGTCAATATTAGCAGCATCATAATATTAATATTCATGTGAAATATAACAGACTGCATTCCACTCACGTCGCGAACAATGCAAACGTTCGGCGACATTCGCTATTTATTTTTTTGCACGTCCAATTTTGTAGTGGAAATTGTCCATGTTGTTGGCAAACATTGGCAACGTTCACGTGAGTGCAACGTAGCCCAGTCTGGTCTCTAAAATTAAATATATTTTCCTGATCTTTCTTAATTCTAATATTAACCCTAACTCCCTACACAACAAAGGAAGTTGGAGGATTTTGAAGGAATTGTATTGTTTAATAACAATGGTGAGGGAGTTAGGGTTAAGCTTTAAGTTTGGATTTTCGAATTAAATATATTGTTTAATTACCACAAAGATGAGAATGTTAATATAAAAAATGTTTGAAAATTGATGAAATGTCTGAAAATTTCATATCTTTACACACTAGTCACTAGTAGTACTAGTAATAATAATAATACTTGTTTTTCCGAGGTTCAAAATGTCTAGATTCAGATCAATTTAAATTAAAGTCTGAACATTCTCATGCATGTTTATACTGTCTGTATAGAGTGCGACAATGATACCATGATGAGTTTGTGTGAAAAGATTATCAATAAATTCTTAAAATACAATGAGGACCAATCAGATAAAATGTGTGACTGGTACAGTGGTAGTCGGCTCCAGCATAAGTTTGCTCTATGGTTTGTACACACATTTTCATTCATCCAATCCCATCCACGATGCTTAAAAAATGTCGATAATACTTGTAATACATGATAGTGTATTATATCTCGTGTTCGAAATAACAGCGCGAATATAAACGCCGCCACGTACGGTAGGCCCCTGAAATGGTACCTTCCCTCTTTTTAACTTTGATTAAACCATATATTACATAAAGCATACTCATACCACGCAGCAGTCATTCACTTGAAACAGAAGAACAGCCCCATGGTAGCTACGAACAAATAGTTTTCGGTGGGTAATTCAACAGATATTTGTACGGTGACCACTTCTGTTCGGAGTCCTGTGAAACACGGCGCGGCGACGTCTTCAAATGCCCAAATGCCATGGGAAGAGCGCCGCTTACGGCAGGTAGGTAAACGCGCCTTTTGCTGCACTTAATTTATCCTAGAATTATAGGACTTCGATGCGGGCGGGAATTTCATCGATGATGGTGAAAACAAACTTTAAAAAAAAAAGAGTACAATAATTAAGAAAATAAAGGAATAAACAGGGGGGGGGGCGGAAGGGGGCCAACAAAGTGCGCCACCAACGTTGAAATGTATCTTATCATTCTTTCACGCTCACACGAGCCGCAAATATGTACAAGTATAGATCGCGAGCTACGTACCTCGAAGCGCACCATTGAAACACGTACAAATTTGCACTCGATGTAATGAGCCCCGTGCATCGCTTTCCAAATTCAGTGATTTCTCAAACGTCCGCAAAGCCAGGTACACAGGCACGAACGATCAGAGGAAGACCGGCGTAAACCTTCGCCTTTGAGCTGGCACTGAGAATTGGAAAAAACCATTTGGGTTTTTTTACTTAAAAAAAAGGTCAAATATCTAGAGGACGTACCGAGGGATTTTTATTAAACTTTCAGGAATGAAAGATCTATTCCTAAATATTACGTTAATGGAAAAAAAATCAGAGGATGAACGATAATTTGTTCACATTATGTCGATATTTGTAGCCATTTTAAGGGAGCAGTTTGGAAACGAAATTCCCACTTGGACCCATTCATACACGTTATCTTCTGCAATAAACCAACGAAAGATTGTTGGTAATATTTTTACACATTTTATTTAAAACTAAGCACCTCAACAATTGAAAATACTCCTACAATATAAACTATTAGGTTTTCAGTGCTGTTAAAGAGAGAATTTTAACGGTATACATAGATATATTTTTTTGTTTTGTAATGGTCATCACCTCTTTTTGTACCCAAAGTGCGACTTCTGTAAAAAATATAAATAAATATACATTATCTTAAAAGCATAAAATAATACATATATATTTAATTACATGTAACACAACACCATACCCAATCCATCTTGAGCGGGTCGCAAGAGCGCCCTCAATGGCAAGCACTGGGAAACTAAGAGGGGGTTAGGGTTAAACAACATACCCTAGTTAAGGATCCCGATATTTAAAAAAATAAATAAATAATGGTTTGTAGTTAGCCAGCACCCGTTTGCTTAGATTCCCACCAGTGTAGCATACATGTAGATCGGCTCGCCAAGTGAATGGTTTGCGGCATGTTGCCCAAACAAAATGGTTTGTTACGTTTTGAATCATGTTAACAACATTATATTATTTTACAGAGCAAAGGTATTACCGCAGGTTCCCAAAAAGAGTGTGAACCCTCCAGTGTTTGCGTAATATTAGCACAAGTTATAGTTTCTAACAGTGTGAATCCTCTTCTTATTCAGTATACATGTAATACTTTGTGAAGTAAAGGCTTTAAAGGTAGGATACACCATTTGTAATTGCTTGAATTATTATGAATGGGTGGATTTGGGGGTTGTATTTTATAGTAAATGTTGTTTAACTGACCTGTCCGAAGTTTTACAATTATGGATGCCGCGAAAAGCACAAAAACAGCATTTGTTTTCAACCAGCGTCCGGCAGTTATTCTTATGTTATTGTTGTTTTTTCGCGATCACCAACGACGATCGCGAAATTTGTTTTATCAAATTCTATTTTTCGGAATATTTACAGGTTATCTAGCGCAATCATTTTGCTGGATGCCTAGAATCATAATTTACTTTCAATTAAGTAAGATATTTCTTAATAATTTGTAGTAAATATTTTCGATACCTGCAAATGGTGTATCCTACCTTCAAAACCAAAGATAGTCTTGATTCAAGACCGAGCTAGCCGTTCATTTGTATCCGGGCTTATTGAGGGCGCCCTTAATTCGCCGTATTCGTGGTCGCATGAGGGCGCTATAAGACGCCATTTTCTGGGTACCCAACACAGGTAAAATCACGTTCAATGAAGTAGTTTAGTAACATTACTTTTATCTAAAAATATAATATTGAAAAATGTAATTTTTTGGAGCTGTAAGAATATGTAAACTGACGTGAATCATCTTCTAATCACTTTTAATTATACCCCCAATACCGTTTGCACAGCGCCCTCAACGTTCAAAAATACGGCGCATTATCGCCAGATTCGTTCCCCTAGCTTGGTCTTGAAGCAAGAGTCACGTGAACCCGCAAAATTCTGAGGACATTTTAAGCATAGCTTAAATAGCTACTCGTCCCTGCATGCGCGCTAAGTCGTTTTCGTTTAATGTAGTGTACGATTATGATACACGCTGTGTGTTTCCCATAAATTGCACACGGCACCAATGCACAAATGTGGTTTCTTACACTCCTGCAAAAAGCAAGGATGTTTTTGCTGCCATGGCACTATGATACAACCGAAAATTGTTCGCCTTTTGGGGACGTGTAAGAAACTACATTATTTTGTGCAATGGCGCCGGTCAGGTAGCCGCCGGCGACAAAAAATAGATAATGACGCAATACAAGAAGCGTAGCTATGATGATGCAACAATTCAAATGTTAACGGCTCTTAATGAAAATAGCCACTATTGCTAATGCGAGTTTTATTTTATAAACCTGGAAACACTCGAACATCCCAAACGTTAACGATAATATCTAGCCATCAATAGAACATGTTGGAAAAACTTCGGACATTTTCGGAAACTGAAGCAATTCCTCCAGTTTTTGGTCAATTGACATTGGCGGCTAAAGAATTAATGAAAAATCACAAATAGTCAGAAATATTTGGTCTGGGAACCAGACTATAATAATATAGCTATTTATAGTAGCTATTTGAGCTATGCTTGGAATGTCCTCGAAATTTTACGGGTTCACGTGACTCTTGCTCCAAGACCAAGCTAGGGGAACAAATCTGGCGATAATTAAGGGCGCCCTCAATAAGCCCGGATATGTTTATACGGACGGCGCGCCGCGGAACAAATAAACGGCTAGCTCGGTCTTGGATCAAGACTACACCAAAGAATGCCCAAATTAATGATTTTCACCAGTTTGTACAGAGTTATGGTTGGGAAATCTTATTCAGAGTTATGGTTGCGTAGATTACTTTGCACTTTGCAGGGTAAAGCCTTTACCATTAGTGTGAATCCTCTCATGCCTCTCTTTTTGGGTGAGTATTGGCTTCACCACAAGTTTAACACATGAATGGTTTCTCCCCAGTGTGAACCCTCTCATGGATGAGTAGAGTATTACGACGAGAAAAGGCTTTACCACACACACGTTGCACAAATGAATGGTTTCTCACCAGTGTGAAGCTTTTCATGTGTGAGCAGATTACATTTAAGAGTAAAGGTTTTTCCACACGTTGCACAAACGAATGGTCTCTCACCAGTGTGAATTCTATCATGTTCACGCAGACTACTTTGCTGAGTAAAGGATTTTCCACACGTTGCACAAACAAATGGTTTCTCACCAGTGTGAATCTTCTCATGTTTACGCAGACTACTTTGCTGAGTAAAGGTTTTTCCACACGTTGCACAAACGAATGGTTTCTCACCAGTGAGAATCTTCTCATGTTTACGCAGACTACTTTGTTGAGTAAAGGTTTTTCCACACGTTGCACAAACGAATGGTTTCTCACCAGGGTGAATCATCACATGTTTACGCAGAGTACTTCGCGTAGTAAAGGCTTTACCACATGTTACACAAACGAATGGTTTCTCACCAGTGTGAATCCTCTCATGATCACGCAGAGTACTTTGCCGAGTAAATGATTTTCCACATGTTAAACAAACGAATGGTTTCCCACCAGAGTGAATCTTCTTATGTTTATACAGACTACTTTGCTGAGTAAAGGTTTTTCCACACGTTGCACAAACGAATGGTTTCTCACCAGAGTGAATCATCTCATGTTTACGCAGACTACTTCGCTCAATAAAGGCTTTACCACACGTTGCACAAACGAATGGTTTTTCACCAGTGTGAATCTTCTCATGTTTACGCAGACTACTTTGCCGAGTAAACATTTTCCCACACGTTGCACAAACGAATGGTTTCTCACCAGTGTGAGTTAGGTCATGGACAAGCAGACTCCTTTTATAAGTGAAAGCTTTACCACACGTTGCACAAACGAATGGTTTCTCACTAGTGTGAATCCTCTCATGATCACGCAGAGCACTTTGCCAAGTAAATGCTTTACCACACGTTGCACAAGCAAATGGTTTCTCACCAGTGTGAGTCATGTCATGGATGAGCAGACTACTTTGATAAGTGAAAGCTTTACCACATGTTACACAAACGAATGGTTTCTCACCAGTGTGAATCCTCTCATGATCACGCAGAGTACTTTGCCGAGGAAAGGCTTTTCCACGCGTTGAACAAGCAAATGGTTTCTTACGAGTGTGAACCCTTTTATGGTCAAGTAGTTTACTTTTACTAGTAAAGGTTTTACAACACGTTGCACAAACAAATGGCATTTCACCAGTGTGAAACCTCTCGTGTTCATGCAGATTACTTTGCCTAGTAAAGACTTTACCACATGTTGTACAAACAAATGGTTTCTCATCAGTGCGAAGCTTCTCATGTTTGTGTAGGCCACTTTGCAAAGCAAATGCTTCACCACAGGTTGCACATGCAAATGTTTCCTCACCTTTGCTAACGCCCTCGTGACAAATCCTCTCAGGTAGATTTGTGTCCATTTTTCTGGAGTGCTTTTATATTCCACTTTACAGAATGCTGCAGACTATGAAAGCATCATCCAGGGGCCGGATGATACCCTTTTCAAGTCGTCTCTTGATTGATTACAAATCTCCTGATTCTAGACACGGCTCCGCTGTCAGTGTTGCCACCTGGAGACTGTTGAAAACAACATTTATACAGACTGATTTAGGTAAAACATTCAAAATGCTCTTTAAAGACTCATCCGGACCAAATGTACAATATGGTTGGGGTGTCTCACTGAATGTTTCATTTTTTGGTGGGACACTCGCTGCACAGCAGGTGCCAGGTTGCAAAACCACCTGTCTTTGTATTTGAGCCAACATTTATAGTGCTAGAAACAACCATTTTTTATATTAAACTGCCCCAACAGTCTGACGCCCCACCAGTCCGGCCCCTTAACAGTTGTGATTGGTCAGTGCATGTTGGAGATGTGATGGGGGCGTGAGCTTGAATCTCTGAGTATGATTCCGATTGGTCAATACTAGAAGCATCATAATATTAATATTCATGTGAAATATAACAGACTGCATTCCACTCACGTCGCGAACAATGCAAACGTTCGGCGACATTTGCTATTTATTTATTTGCACGTCCAATTTTGTAGTGGAAATTGTCCATGTTGTTGGCAAACATTGGCAATGTTCACGTGAGTGCAACGTAGCCCGGCCTGGTCTCTAAAATTAAATATATTTTCCTGATTTTTCTTAATTCTAATATTAACCCTAACTCCCTCACCATTGTTATTAAACAATACAATTCCTTCAAAATCCTCCAACTTCCTTTGTTGTGTAGGGAGTTAGGGTTAAGCTTTAAGTTTGGATTTTTGAATTAAATATATTGTTTAATTAGCACAAAGATGAGAATGTTAATATAAAAAATGTTTGAAAATTGATGAAATGCCTGAACATTTCATATCTTTACACACTAGTACTAGTAATAATAATATTAATGTTTTTTCCGAGGTTCAAAATGTCTAGATTCACATCTGAACATTCTGAACATTTTCATGCATGTTTATACTGTCTGTATGTACATGCATGTTGTTAGTGTTTATAGTGTGAGTGCGACAATGACTTTGTGTGTAAAGATTATCAATAAATTCTTAAAATACAATGAGGACGAATCAGATAAAATGTGTGACTGGTACACTGGTAGTTGGCTCCAGCATAGGTTTGTTCTATGGTTTGTACACAGTTCCATGATGCTTTAAAATGTTGTTAAAATGTGTGTCATGATCTTTGAAAGCGGTAAAAATTGGGCAAATATGGTGACTAGTCTGGCAAAAATGGTTGAAATTGCAACTTCGCCAATTTTGTAAACTAGTTGTCTCATATAGGCTCCGGTCTTCGGCCGTCGGGAGGATGGTGGGTTACGATTATCGCAACTACATACCACCAGTACCTAAAATGGTACCTTACCCTTTTTTAACTTTGATTCAAACCCATATTACATAAAGCATATTCATACTCATCATACTAGTCATACCGGCATATACCACGCTGCAGTCATTCACTTAAAACAGAAGAACAGCCCCATGGTAGCTACGAACAAATAGATAATTCAACAGATATTTGTACGGTGATGACCACTTCTGTTCCGAGTCCTGTGAAACACGGCGACGTACGTCTTCAAATGCCATGGGAAGAGCGCCGCTTACGGCAGGTAGGTAAACGCGCCTTTGCTGCACTTAATTTATCCTAGAATTATAGGGCTTCGCGCGGGTGTAAAATGCGGGCGGGAATTTCATCGATGATGGTAGAAACAAACTTTTAAAAAACGAGTACATTAAATAAGAAAATAAAGGAATAAACAGGGGGGGGGGCGGAAGGGGGAGCCAACAAAGTGCGCCACCAACGTTGAAATGTATCATTCTTCCACGCTCACGAGCCGAAAATATAGATCGCGCGCTACGTACCTCGAGCAAGAAGCGCACCATTGAAACACGTACAAATTTGCACTCGATGTATGAGCCCCGTGCATCGCTTCCCGAATTCAGTGATTTCTCAAACGTCCGCAAAGCCAGGTACACAGGCACGAACAAAGATCGTAGAGCACCGGAGCGCCGCTGCGCGGCGCTCTAGGGTCTTTGGGCACGAACGATCAGGGGAAGACCAGCGTAAACCTTCGCATTTTTAGCTTGCACTGAGGATTTAGCAGAAACCTTTTTTTTTAACTTAACAAAACTGGTCAAATATCTAGAGGACGTACCGAGGGATTTTTATTTAACTTTCAGGAATGAAAGATCTATTCCTAAATATTACGTTAATGGGAACAAATCAGAGGATGAACGAAAACAAATTCACATTATGTCGATATTTGTAGCCATTTTAGGGGAGACGTTTTGTAACGAAATTCCCACTTGGACCCATTCAAACACGTTATCTTCTGCAATAAACCAACGAAAAAATTTTGGTAATATTTTTACGCATTTTATTTAAACAAAAAGCACCTCAACAATTGAAAATACTCTTACAATATAAACTATTATGTTTTCAGTGCTGTTAAAGAGATAATTTTAACGGTATACATAGATTATTGTTTTGTTTTTTCACCTCTTTTTTAAAATGAAGTGTATTATGAATTAATATGAATTTGAGACCAGTTTCAGGTCGTTTAGTTTCTATTCCGGTTGGCTGAGAAATCATTGTTTGAATGAGGTGGGGTAAAATGTAATTTGTTATATTATGGCTGATGATCATTTTGCTTCGCCTATAATGCTTTGCAGGAGGGGCTTGATTGGGGAGATTACATAAGTTACACCAGGTTTTTTCTGACCATGGGTCTGACGCGTACTTTTTTTGACAGGATGGTGCAGTGGACGCCTCAGCAGAGATTGTTTGTGGTTACCGAATATGCAAGTTTAGGGAGCCTTGCATTGAACCAGTTTGCGCGGGGATTATTTTAACATCATTATTTTAACAAGCCGGGAAGCACACCCACGCATTTCCAGCCTTGCTCGCTGCTGACAGACTTTTCCGAACTTGAACTTGGCGTATTTATGCGTCATCCGTTTTAAATTTGGGGAAACATTGCGTTCATATACATATACTGACAAAGTGATGTCAAAAATTCAGAAAAAACGAGAGCTGTTTCGGCAACTGCAGAAACAGCAAAAATATTTGCTATTAAGAGGTCTAGTTAAACTTTTGGATTTTTATATGACAAATTGTGGGTTTTTGTAAAAGAAAGTTGTAAAGTTGTTAAATCATAAAATTGACTTTTCAGTGAAACTGTTTCTACTTGCAAGATTTAACTAGGAAAGCAATACGTGTAGTGCGACTGAAGGTCACCGAGTGCCGTCCAGGTCACAAATGAAATGACAGATCACCATAAATAAATAGGGTGTCAGGTCAACTCGCCCCCTGACCGACTCGCCCCTTACCTACTCGCCCCCTGACCGACTCGCCCCTTACTAACTCGCCCCCTGACCGACTTGTTTGATTTACATGTATTTTTAATTCTATAATTTGTATATTTTCCCTCGTAGAACAACTGAAAAGACGACGTGGGTAAACTTTTCCCTTGATTACTCTCTTGTTATAATTTTGATTATTTTTTATCTGAGTTTTAGAAAATACCCTTTGATGTTCGTTTCGGTGGTGGAAATTAAAGACAAAGCAGTAGGCCTAAATCCTCGAAGCCAAAACAGTTGAACTCATAACAATTTATTTATACATTTATATATTTAAAGACAATTGGGGGGGGGGGAATAATCATGTTTGGTTCTCAGTGTTTTTATGAGGTTTTTTTTCGGAGCGTAGTGGGACAAGTTGATCGCATAATTTGATGCGATTTTGTTTACTGCTTTCCAACCCATAGGGCTTTTCAATGAAGCTATATAATAATAATAATAATAATAATAATAAACCGCATTTATATAGCGCATTTTCAATCACAGATAGCTCAATGCGCTTTACAAAATAGCAACTTAATCCTTAAAATATTACACACTAATTCATTATACACTTAAAATTCATAATAATAACGCACTAATTAAATAAAAACAGACCAGCTATGACAGTTAAAACTTATGCTTAATAATAAAACAATTTTAGAACTAACAATAAACCACCAGCAGAAACTATTAAAAATTACTTAAAAAGATGTGTTTTTAGTAGGCATTTGAAACACTGCAAGGACCCTGCAAATTTGATTGTCAGTGGGAGTTCATTCCACAGTTTTGGAGCAGCGGCTGCAAAGGATCGATTACCATATGCTGTGGATGTTCTGTCAATCTGTCAATCGCTCCATCATTCTTTGTTACAAAAACCAACGCTCTAATGAGGGATTGAACTGGGTTTTACGACGCTCAGCTCTACAAAACTGTCGGCTCCCTCTGATCAGTCCGCCAAACGTGGTGAAAGATGTAATGGTGAAACACCCAGATCAAAGAGCTCACCGTGAATACAACAAAGTCTGTCGCTAATTTGACCAATGATGGCTGCTACTTTTGGAGAAAGGGGGACTGTTTTTGATATTTTGTATGTCCGATGGTGTTAAATGTGATTTTTTTTACATTTTATACATGTTGGTTTCTAGGACGTTGGGTATGTCGTGTCAGACCTGAGAATATTCAGAACATAAGAAGCACAAACTTGTTAAAGACACATCCATCAAAAACCGTTTTTATGCATGCTTTAGGGTCGGTTTTTGCGGGGCACGCGAACTATATTTGCGAAGGATGCGATCGAATGCCCCCAAAATGGCAAGGTCAACATTCGTATTTTTAAGTTTCCAAACGTTCACTAAACAGTTCGCGGATCCGGGTTCGGAATCGTCGTCATTTATTGATCACCGCCAACATACGCCACAGGTCAGCGCGCCGATGAAAACAATACGCGCTGACACTGAACTGTAGCATACAAGACTGCGCGCGCGATCATCATTTTTACCGGCGCGGTGTACGTATTATGACGCGTTTTTATGACAGTTCCCGGATGTCCGCCCCAATCTATTGTTCGCGGGAGTCTAGTCCAGTCCATCACAGTTTACTAGTTTTGTAGATTTCTCCTTAATTATATTTGAATCATTTCTTTGTAGGCCCCTATGCCTAATGTAAATAAATTTTACACAACTTTACTTGAGGAAGAATATTAGAAAGTTGTCCGTTTCCATGGATTTATTGGAAGTCGCATTCTGGCAGCCTATTTTTTGCTTCCTCTGATCAGTCCGCAAAATGTCTATGTTGAGAGTTCGTTTTTATTCTTAAAAATGACGAATTTTATGGTAACGAATATACATGTACATGTACATCGACCGTACAAGGTCCATAAATCAAACGAGGGGGCCGGGGCAAGTCGGTCAGGGGGCGAGTCGGTAAGGGGCGAGTCGGTAAGGGGCAAGTCGGTCAGGGGGCGAGTTGACCTACAATCAATAAAAGCATCATGTACGCCGAGCATGTTTTGTTTCTTTTTAAAGTTTATTTCCTTAAGAGTCAAACAGATTACAGATGTACATGTAAATCATAATTATCTAAACCACCTACATGTAGGGTGTGTGAAAAACCCATCAACAGAGAATTGAGGAATGTGAGGGTACATCATTTACATGGGTTGGTGATGTAGTTTAACATTAATATAATGGCTTAACACTAACCCTGCTGAATCCAACAGGATCCACCCAGTTGACATTTTTGTTGGAACCTGTTGAATTCTGTTGAATTTAGCAGGCAAGTCATTTGATATATTCCGGAACGCAATCAACGTATTCCGAATCGTATTCTCTGTTGGGTTACCAGTGGTAAATAATGCCAATTTAGACTCTGTTGGATCCAACAGCAAAACGAAAAAGAACACAGTGGGACCTTGTTGGATTTTAGAAGGCAAGTCATTTGATATACTGTTCAAGTAGCCAACAACGTGTTGAGTTGCATTGAGCAGTAACGTCACATGAGTCACAGTTGACTCTGTTGGATTTAGCATTTCATTCATTTCATTTCATTCGTTATTTTTCAGGATTACAAACAATAAAAATATGAATACAATTACAAAAGTTGACAAAAAATGAAAACAGGACAAAGCAAGACAGTTTACAAAAAAAAACACCCTCAAGACAATATAACCAGAACAACAACAATGCACACCCATGCATGATTGCCAGTGAGCAAACTAAATTACTATCAAGTGGCTCTCCCAAAGTGCGACTTCTGTAAAAAAATATAAATAAATATACATTATCTTAAAAGCATAAAATAATACATATATATTTAAGTACATTGCACTAAATTACTTGTTAAAACAAAATTAAGCGAACAAACACACATCCCAATTACGACAAACACACTCACAGAAACAAACACCCATAAAACCTGCCCACCTAAAAACGCCCCAAACAAGCAAAAGAATCAACTCCAACAATAAACACCCCAACAAACAAACAAATTCACAGAAACAAACACCCCTATAACCCCCCACTCAGAGCCAACAAAAACACTCCAGCAGATTAACACTCCAGACAATTAAATACATACTCGAACAACCGCTCCCGAGAAAGAAAAAAACAAGCAAAAAAAAACACCACACATACACCCCAACAAACACCATACCCAATCCATCTTGAGCGGGTCGCAAGAGCGCCCTCAATGGCAAGCCCTGAAAAACTAAGAGGGGGTTGGGGATTTAAAAAAAAAATAAAGGTTTGTAGTTAGCTAGCCAGCACCCGTTTGCTACTTTGCTTAGATTCCCACCAGTGTAGACCTTTTGGCATACATGTAGATCGGCTCGCCAAGTGAATGGTTTGCGGCATGTTGCCCAAACAAAATGGTTTGTTACGTTTTGATTCATGTTAACAACATTATATTATTTAACAGAGCAAAGGTATTACCGCAGGTTCCCCAAAAGGACATTTCTAATCAGTGTGAACCATCTAGTGTTTGCGTAATAAGCACAAGTTATAGTTTCTAACAGTGTGAATCCTCTTCTTATTCAGTATACATGTAATACTTTGTGATATGAAGTAAAGGCTTTAAAGGTAGGATACACCATTGGTAATTGCTTGAATTATCATGAATGGGTGGATTTGGGGGGTTGTATTTTATAGTAAATGTTGTTTAACTGACCTGTCCGAAGTTTTACAATTATGGATGCCGCAAAAAGCACAAAAACAACATTTGTTTTCAACCGGCGTCGGGCAGTTATTCTTATGTTATTGTTGTTTTTTCGCGATCGCCGGCGACGATCGCAAATTTTGTTTTATCAAATTCTATTTTCCGGAATATTTACAGGTTATCTAGCGCAATCATTTTGCTGGATGCATAGAATCAATATTTACTTTCAATTAAGTAAGATATTTCTTAATAATTTTGTAGTAAATATTTTCGATATCTGCAAATGGTGTATCCTACCTTTAACACCAAAGATAGTCTTGATTCAAGACCGAGCTAGCCGTTCATTTGTTCCACGGCGCGCTGTTCGTATATATCCAGGCTTATTGAGGGCACCCTTAATTATCGCCAGATTCGTTCCCCTAGATTGGTCTTGAAGCAAGAGTCACATGAACATTTCAAGCATAGCTCAAATAACTACTCGTCCCCGCATGCGCGCTAAGTCGTTTTCGTTTAATGTAGTGTGCGATTATGATACACGCTGTGTGTTGCCCATAAATTGCACACGGCACCAATGCACAAATGTGGTTTCTTACACTCCTGCAAAAAGCAAGGATGTTTTTGCTGCCATGGCACTATGATACAACCGAAAATTGTTCGCCTTTTGCGGACGTGTAAGAAACTACATTATTTTGTGCAATGGCGCCGGTCAGGTAGCCGCCATCGACAAAAAATAGATAATGACGCAATACAAGCAGCGTAGCTATGACGATGCAACAATTCAAATGTTAACGGCTCTTAATGAAAATAGCCACTATTGCTATGCGAGTTTTATTTTATAAACCTGGAAACACTCGAACATCCCGAAGGTTAACGATAATATCTAGCCGTCAATAGAACATGTTGGGAAAACTTCGGACATTTTCGGAAACTGAAGCAATTTCTCCAGTTTTTGGTCATGTGACATTGGCGGCTAAATAATTAATGAAAAATCACAAATAGTCAGAAATATTTGGTCTGGGAACCAGATTATAATAATATTATAGCTATCTATAGTAGTTATTTGAGCTATGCTTGGAATGTCCTTGAAATTTATAGGTTCACGTGACTCTTGCTTGAAGACCAAGCTAGGGGAACGAATCTGGCGATAATTAAGGGCGCCCTCAATAAGCCCGGATATGTTTATACGGACGGCGCGCCGCGGAACAAATGAACGGCTAGCTCGGTCTTGGATCAAGACTACACCAAAGAATACCCAAATTAATGATTTTCACCAGTTTGTACAGAGTTATGGTTGGAAAAATCTTATTCAGAGTTATGGTTGCGTAGATTACTTTGCACTTTGCAGGGTAAAGCCCTTAACATTAGTGGGAATCCTCTCATGCCGACACAGCCTTTTTGAGGCGAGTATTGGCTTCACCACAAGTTTAACGCACGAATGGTTTCTCACCAGTGTGAACCCTCTCATGGATGAGTAGAGTACTACGACGAGAAAAGGCTTTACCACACGTTGCACAAATGAATGGTTTCTCACCAGTGTGAAGCTTTTCATGTGTGAGCAGATTACATTTAAAAGTAAACACTTTACCACACGTTGCACACACGAATATCTCACCTGTGTGAATGAATCCTCTCATGTTTCTGCAGACTACTTTGCTGAGTAAAGGCTTTACCACAGTTAAACAAACAAATGGTTTCTCACCAGTGTGAATACTTTCATGTTCACGCAGACGACATTGCCGAGTAAAGGATTTTCCACACGTTGAACAAACGTATGGTTTCTCACCAGAGTGAATCATCACATGATTACACAGAATACTTCGCCTAATAAAGGCTTTACCACATGTTACACAAACGAATGGTTTCTCACCAGAGTGAATCATCTCATGATCACGCAGATTACTTTGCTGAGTAAAGGTTTTTCCACACGTTGCACAAACGAATGGTTTCTCACCAGAGTGAATCATCTCATGTGTACGCAGACTACTTCGCTCAATAAAGGCTTTACCACAAGTTGCACAAACGAATGGTTTCTCACCAGTGTGAATCTTCTCATGTTTACGAAGAGTAGCTTGCAGAGTAAACATTTTTCCACACATTGCACAAACGAATGGTTTTTCACCAGTGTGAGTTAAGTCATGGACGAGCAAACTCCTTTTATAAGTGAAAGCTTTACCACACGTTGCACAAACGAATGGTTTCTCACTAGTGTGAATCCTCTCATGATCACGCAGAATACTTTGCCGAGTAAAGGCTTTACCACACGTTACACAACCAAATGGTTTTTCACCAGTGTGAACCCTTTCATGGTCGAGTAGTTTACTTTTACTAGTAAAGGTTTTACCACACGTTGAACAAGCAAATGGCATTTCACAAGTGTGAAACCTCTCATGCTCATGCAGATTACTTTGCTGAGTAAAGGTTTTTCCACACGTTGCACAAACGAATGGTTTCTTACCAGAGTGAATCATCCCATGTTTTCGCAGACTACTTCGCTCAATAAAGGCTTTACCACATGTTACACAAACGAATGGTTTCTCACCAGTGTGAATCTTCTCATGTTTACGCAGACTACTTTGCCGAGTAAAGGCTTTTCCACACGTTGCACAAACGTATGGTTTCTCACCAGTGTGAGTTATGTCATGGACGAGCAGATTCTTTCTATAAGTGAAAGCTTTACCACATGTTACACAAACGAATGGTTTCACACCAGTGTGAATCCTCTCATGTTCACGCAGAGTACTTTGCCGAGGAAAGGCTTTTCCACACGTTGAACAAGCAAATGGTTTCTTACGAGTGTGAACCCTTTTATGGTCAAGTAGTTTACTTTTACTAGTAAAGGTTTTACCACACGTTGCACAAACAAATGGCATTTCACCAGTGTGAAACCTCTCATGTTCATGCAGATTACTTTGCTGAGTAAAGACTTTACCACATGTTGTACAAACAAATGGTTTCTCATCAGTGTGAAGCTTCTCATGTTTGTGTAGGCCACTTTGCCAAGCAAATGCTTCACCACAGGTTGCACATGCAAATGTTTCCTCACCTTTGATAACGCCCTCGTGACAAATCCTCTCAGGTAGATTTGTGTCCATTTTTCTGGAGTGCTTTTATATTCCACTTTACAAAATGCTGCAGACTATGAAAGCATCATTAAGGGGCCGGATGATACCCTTTTCAAGTCGTCTCTTGATTGATTACAAATCTCCTGATTCTAGACACGGCTCCGCTGTCAGTGTTGCCACCTGGAGACTGTTGAAAACAACATTTATACAGACTGATTTAGGTAAAACTTCAAAATGCTTTTTAAAGACTCATCCGGACCAAATGTACAATATGGTTGGGGTGTCTCACTGAATGTTCCTAGTTTTGGTGGGACACTCGCTGCACAGCAGGTGCCAGGTTGCAAAACCACCTGTCTTTGTATTTGAGCCACATTTATAATGCTAGGAACAACCACCCCACCAGTCCGGCGCCCCACCAGTCCGGCGCCCCACCAGTCCGGCGCCCCACCAGTCCGGCGCCCCACCAGTCCGGCGCCCCACCAGTCCGGCGCCCCACCAGTCCGGCGCCCCACCAGTCCGGCGCCCCACCAGTCCGAATTGGTCAGTGCATGTTGGAGATGTGATGGGGTGTGAGCTTGAATCTCCGAGTCTGATTCTGATTGGTCAATATTAGCAGCATCATAATATTAATATTCATGTGAAATATAACAGACTGCATTCCACTCACGTCGCGAACAATGCAAACGTTCGGCGACATTCGCTATTTATTTTTTTGCACGTCCAATTTTGTAGTGGAAATTGTCCATGTTGTTGGCAAACATTGGCAACGTTCACGTGAGTGCAACGTAGCCCAGTCTGGTCTCTAAAATTAAATATATTTTCCTGATCTTTCTTAATTCTAATATTAACCCTAACTCCCTACACAACAAAGGAAGTTGGAGGATTTTGAAGGAATTGTATTGTTTAATAACAATGGTGAGGGAGTTAGGGTTAAGCTTTAAGTTTGGATTTTCGAATTAAATATATTGTTTAATTACCACAAAGATGAGAATGTTAATATAAAAAATGTTTGAAAATTGATGAAATGTCTGAAAATTTCATATCTTTACACACTAGTCACTAGTAGTACTAGTAATAATAATAATACTTGTTTTTCCGAGGTTCAAAATGTCTAGATTCAGATCAATTTAAATTAAAGTCTGAACATTCTCATGCATGTTTATACTGTCTGTATAGAGTGCGACAATGATACCATGATGAGTTTGTGTGAAAAGATTATCAATAAATTCTTAAAATACAATGAGGACCAATCAGATAAAATGTGTGACTGGTACAGTGGTAGTCGGCTCCAGCATAAGTTTGCTCTATGGTTTGTACACACATTTTCATTCATCCAATCCCATCCACGATGCTTAAAAAATGTTGATAATACTTGTAATACATGATAGTGTATTATATCTCGTGTTCGAAATAACAGCGCGAATATAAACGCCGCCACGTACGGTAGGCCCCTGAAATGGTACCTTCCCTCTTTTTAACTTTGATTAAACCATATATTACATAAAGCATACCAGTACCACGCAGCAGTCATTCACTTGAAACAGAAGAACAGCCCCATGGTAGCTACGAACAAATAGTTTTCGGTGGGTAATTCAACAGATATTTGTACGGTGACCACTTCTGTTCGGAGTCCTGTGAAACACGGCGCGGCGACGTCTTCAAATGCCCAAATGCCATGGGAAGAGCGCCGCTTACGGCAGGTAGGTAAACGCGCCTTTTGCTGCACTTAATTTATCCTAGAATTATAGGACTTCGATGCGGGCGGGAATTTCATCGATGATGGTGAAAACAAACTTTTAAAAAAAAAAGAGTACAATAATTAAGAAAATAAAGGAATAAACAGGGGGGGGGGCGGAAGGGGGCCAACAAAGTGCGCCACCAACGTTGAAATGTATCTTATCATTCTTTTACGCTCACACGAGCCGCAAATATGTACGTGTATAGATCGCGAGCTACGTACCTCGAAGCGCACCATTGAAACACGTACAAATTTGCACTCGATGTAATGAGCCCCGTGCATCGCTTTCCAAATTCAGTGATTTCTCAAACGTCCGCAAAGCCAGGTACACAGGCACGAACGATCAGAGGAAGACCGGCGTAAACCTTCGCCTTTGAGCTGGCACTGAGAATTGGCAAAAACCATTTGGGTTTTTTTACTTAAAAAAAAGGTCAAATATCTAGAGGACGTACCGAGGGATTTTTATTAAACTTTCAGGAATGAAAGATCTATTCCTAAATATTACGTTAATGGAAAAAAAATCAGAGGATGAACGATAATTTGTTCACATTATGTCGATATTTGTAGCCATTTTAAGGGAGCAGTTTGGAAACGAAATTCCCACTTGGACCCATTCATACACGTTATCTTCTGCAATAAACCAACGAAAGATTGTTGGTAATATTTTTACACATTTTATTTAAAACTAAGCACCTCAACAATTGAAAATACTCCTACAATATAAACTATTAGGTTTTCAGTGCTGTTAAAGAGAGAATTTTAACGGTATACATAGATATATTTTTTTGTTTTGTAATGGTCATCACCTCTTTTTGTACCCAAAGTGCGACTTCTGTAAAAAATATAAATAAATATACATTATCTTAAAAGCATAAAATAATACATATATATTTAATTACATGTAACAACACCATACCCAATCCATCTTGAGCGGGTCGCAAGAGCGCCCTCAATGGCAAGCACTGGGAAACTAAGAGGGGGTTAGGGTTAAACAACATACCCTAGTTAAGGATCCCGATATTTAAAAAAAAAATTAAATAATGGTTTGTAGTTAGCCAGCACCCGTTTGCTTAGATTCCCACCAGTGTAGCATACATGTAGATCGGCTCGCCAAGTGAATGGTTTGCGGCATGTTGCCCAAACAAAATGGTTTGTTACGTTTTGATTCATGTTAACAACATTATATTATTTTACAGAGCAAAGGTATTACCGCAGGTTCCCAAAAAGAGTGTGAACCCTCCAGTGTTTGCGTAATATTAGCACAAGTTATAGTTTCTAACAGTGTGAATCCTCTTCTTATTCAGTATACATGTAATACTTTGTGAAGTAAAGGCTTTAAAGGTAGGATACACCATTTGTAATTGCTTGAATTATTATGAATGGGTGGATTTGGGGGTTGTATTTTATAGTAAATGTTGTTTAACTGACCTGTCCGAAGTTTTACAATTATGGATGCCGCGAAAAGCACAAAAACAGCATTTGTTTTCAACCAGCGTCCGGCAGTTATTCTTATGTTATTGTTGTTTTTTCGCGATCACCAACGACGATCGCGAAATTTGTTTTATCAAATTCTATTTTTCGGAATATTTACAGGTTATCTAGCGCAATCATTTTGCTGGATGCCTAGAATCATAATTTACTTTCAATTAAGTAAGATATTTCTTAATAATTTGTAGTAAATATTTTCGATACCTGCAAATGGTGTATCCTACCTTCAAAACCAAAGATAGTCTTGATTCAAGACCGAGCTAGCCGTTCATTTGTATCCGGGCTTATTGAGGGCGCCCTTAATTCGCCGTATTCGTGGTCGCATGAGGGCGCTATAAGACGCCATTTTCTGGGTACCCAACACAGGTAAAATCACGTTCAATGAAGTAGTTTAGTAACATTACTTTTATCTAAAAATATAATATTGAAAAATGTAATTTTTTGGAGCTGTAAGAATATGTAAACTGACGTGAATCATCTTCTAATCACTTTTAATTATACCCCCAATACCGTTTGCACAGCGCCCTCAACGTTCAAAAATACGGCGCATTATCGCCAGATTCGTTCCCCTAGCTTGGTCTTGAAGCAAGAGTCACGTGAACCCGCAAAATTCTGAGGACATTTTAAGCATAGCTCAAATAGCTACTCGTCCCCGCATGTGCGCTAAGTCGTTTTCGTTTAATGTAGTGTGCGATTATGATACACGCTGTGTGTTTCCCATAAATTGCACACGGCACCATTGCACAAATGTGGTTTCTTACACTCCTGCAAAAAGCAAGGATGTTTTTGCTGCCATGGCACTATGATACAACCGAAAATTGTTCGCCTTTTGGGGACGTGTAAGAAACTACATTATTTTGTGCAATGGCGCCGGTCAGGTAGCCGCCGGCGACAAAAAATAGATAATGACGCAATACAAGAAGCGTAGCTATGATGATGCAACAATTCAAATGTTAACGGCTCTTAATGAAAATAGCCACTATTGCTAATGCGAGTTTTATTTTATAAACCTGGAAACACTCGAACATCCCAAACGTTAACGATAATATCTAGCCATCAATAGAACATGTTGGAAAAACTTCGGACATTTTCGGAAACTGAAGCAATTCCTCCAGTTTTTGGTCATGTGACATTGGCGGCTAAATAATTAATGAAAAATCACAAATAGTCAGAAATATTTGGTCTGGGAACCAGACTATAATAATATAGCTATTTATAGTAGCTATTTGAGCTATGCTTGGAATGTCCTCGAAATTTTACGGGTTCACGTGACTCTTGCTCCAAGACCAAGCTAGGGGAACAAATCTGGCGATAATTAAGGGCGCCCTCAATAAGCCCGGATATGTTTATACGGACGGCGCGCCGCGGAACAAATAAACGGCTAGCTCGGTCTTGGATCAAGACTACACCAAAGAATGCCCAAATTAATGATTTTCACCAGTTTGTACAGAGTTATGGTTGGGAAATCTTATTCAGAGTTATGGTTGCGTAGATTACTTTGCACTTTGCAGGGTAAAGCCTTTACCATTAGTGTGAATCCTCTCATGCCTCTCTTTTTGGGTGAGTATTGGCTTCACCACAAGTTTAACACATAAATGGTTTCTCACCAGTGTGAACCCTCTCATGGATGAGTAGAGTATTACGACGAGAAAAGGCTTTACCACACGACGTTGCACAAATGAATGGTTTCTCACCAGTGTGAAGCTTTTCATGTGTGAGCAGATTACATTTAAGAGTAAAGGTTTTTCCACACGTTGCACAAACGAATGGTCTCTCACCAGTGTGAATTCTATCATGTTCACGCAGACTACTTTGCTGAGTAAAGGATTTTCCACACGTTGCACAAACAAATGGTTTCTCACCAGTGTGAATCTTCTCATGCTTACGCAGACTACTTTGCTGAGTAAAGGTTTTTCCACACGTTGCACAAACGAATTGTTTCTCACCAGTGAGAATCTTCTCATGTTTACGCAGACTACTTTGCTGAGTAAAGGTTTTTCCACACCTTGCACAAACGAATGGTTTCTCACCAGGGTGAATCATCACATGTTTACGCAGAGTACTTCGCGTAGTAAAGGCTTTACCACATGTTACACAAACGAATGGTTTCTCACCAGTGTGAATCCTCTCATGATCACGCAGAGTACTTCGCGTAGTAAAGGCTTTACCACATGTTAAACAAACGAATGGTTTCCCACCAGAGTGAATCTTCTTATGTTTATACAGACTACTTTGCTGAGTAAAGGTTTTTCCACACGTTGCACAAACGAATGGTTTCTCACCAGAGTGAATCATCTCATGTTTACGCAGACTACTTCGCTCAATAAAGGCTTTACCACACGTTGCACAAACGAATGGTTTCTCACCAGTGTGAATCTTCTCATGTTTACGCAGACTACTTTGCCGAGTAAACATTTTCCCACACGTTGCACAAACGAATGGTTTCTCACCAGTGTGAGTTAGGTCATGGACAAGCAAACTCCTTTTATAAGTGAAAGCTTTACCACACGTTGCACAAACGAATGGTTTCTCACTAGTGTGAATCCTCTCATGATCACGCAGAGCACTTTGCCAAGTAAATGCTTTACCACACGTTGCACAAGCAAATGGTTTCTCACCAGTGTGAACCCTGTCATGGTCGAGTAGTTTATATGGAGTGGTAAAAGCTTTACCACACGTTGCACAAACGAAAAGTATCTCACCAGAGTGAATCTTCTCATGTTTACACAGACTACTTTGCTGAGTAAAAGTTTTTCCACACGTTGCACAAACGAATGGTTTCTCATCAGTGTGAGTCATGTCATGGATGAGCAGACTACTTTGATAAGTGAAAGCTTTACCACATGTTACACAAACGAATAGTTTCTCACCAGTGTGAATCCTCTCATGTTCACGCAGAGTACTTTGCCGAGGAAAGGCTTTACCACACGTTACACAACCAAATGGTTTTTCACCAGTGTGAACCCTTTTATGGTCAAGTAGTTTACTTTTACTAGTAAAGGTTTTACAACACGTTGCACAAACAAATGGCATTTCACCAGTGTGAAACCTCTCGTGTTCATGCAGATTACTTTGCCGAGTAAAGACTTTACCACATGTTGTACAAACAAATGGTTTCTCATCAGTGTGAAGCTTCTCATGTTTGTTTAGGCCACTTTGCCAAGCAAATGCTTCACCACAGGTTGCACATGCAAATGTTTCCTCACCTTTGCTAACGCCCTCGTGACAAATCGTCTCAGGTAGATTTGTGTTAATTTTTCTGGAGTGCTTTTATATTCCACTTTACAAAATGCTGAAGACTATGAAAGCATCATCAAGGGGCCGGATGATACCCTTTTCAAGTCGTCTCTTGATTGATTACAAATCTCCTGATTCTAGACACGGCTCCGCTGTCAGTGTTGCCACCTGGGGACTGTTGAAAACAACATTTATACAGACTGATTTAGGTAAAACATTCAAAATGCTCTTTAACCCTAACTCCTTACACAACAAAGGAAGTTGGAGGATTTTGAAGGAATTGTATTGTTCAATAACAATGGTGAGGGAATTAGGGTTAAAGACTCATCCGGACCAAATGTACAATATGGTTGGGGTGTCTCACTGAATGTTTCAATCTTTGGTGGGACACTCGCTGCACAGCAGGTGCCAGGTTGCAAAACCACCTGTCTTTGTATTTGAGCCACATTTATAATGCTAGGAACAACCATATATATTTAACCGCCCCACCAGCCCGGCGCCCCACCAGCCCGGCGCCCCACCAGCCCGGCGCCCCACCAGCCCGGCGCCCCACCAGCCCGGCGCCCCACCAGCCCGGCGCCCCAACACTCCGGCGCCCCAACACTCCGGCGCCCCAACACTCCGGCGCCCCAACACTCCGGCGCCCTTATAGTTGTGATTGGTCAGTGCATGTTGGAGATGTGATGGGGGCGTGAGCTTAAATCTCCGAGTATGATTCCGATTGGTCAATATTAGCAGCATCATAATATTAATATTCATGTGAAATATAACAGGCTGCATTCCACTCACGTCGCGAAAAATGCAAACGTTCGGCGACATTCGCTATTTATTTTTTTGCATGTCCAACTATGTAGATGAAATTGTTCATGTTGTTGGCAAACGTTCACGTGAGTGCAACGTAGACCGGCCTGGTCTCTAAAAAGTATTTTCCTGATCTTTCTTAATTCTAATATTAAGCTTCAAGTTTGGATTTTTTTTAATTAAATATATTTTTAATTACCACAAAGATGAGAATGTTAATTTTGGTAATGTCTGAAAATTTATGAAATGCCTGAAAAATGCATATCTTTACACACTAGTAATTTTCTTTTTCCGAGGTTCAAAATGTCTGAATTCAGATAAAAGTCTGGAAATTAACATGCCTGTTTAAACTAGTCTAGTAGTCCGAGTAACTTGGACCCAAAAATCACCTTTTTTAACATTTGGACATGGTCGGGTGATTGCCCTTTTTAGGGGAGGTATTTGTTAACGTCGTTTGGGTATTTGTGCACAATCTCCATGTGCATCAACGGTACGTCAACGTTAATTTTGTTCGACTGCTTTTTTCATTTTCAATACAATTTTTGTCATTGGATGACAATTAAGGTAAATAACAACCTTTTTTCAACTACAAAAGACAAGATGTTAAGATTGGATGCCAAAAACTCTATTTTTCGTGTGAAAATTGTTCCCCCTATTTTGAGAATCGTCGGTACCACAGCGTTTCGCAATCACAGCCTCGAAGGGCACACCCCCCCCCCCCCCTCTATCCCCCCCTATCCCCCCCTCTATCCCCCCCCCCTATCCCCCCCTCCCCCCGGATGGGTACTTTATTTGACAAGATGGTGCAGTGGATGCATCAGCAGAGATCGTTTGTGGTTACTGAATGATTGTGCTAGATATCCTGTAATATTATTCTGAAAAATTGAATTTTATAAAGAAAAATTCGCGATCGCCGTCTCGTAAAATCACAAATAATATAAGAATAACTGCTCGACGCCGGTTGAAAACAAACGCTGTTTTCGTGCTTTTCTCGCCATCTATGATGGTAAAACTTCGGACAGGTCAGTTAAACGATATTAACTATAATACAGCCCCCCACATATACCCATTCATGATAATTTAGGCAATTACCAATGGTGTATCCTACCTTTAACTAGGAAAGTAATACGTGTAGTGCGACTGAAGGTCACCGAGTGCCGTCCAGGTCACAAATGAAATGACAGATCACCATAAATAAAAGCATCGTGTACGCAGAGCATGTTTTGTTTCTTTTTAAAGTTTATTTCCTTAAGAGTAAAACAGATTACATTATGTACATGCAAATCATAATTACCTAAACCACCTACATGTAAGGTGTGTGAAAAACCCATCAACTGAGAATTGAGGAATGTGAGGGACATGGGTTGATGATGTATACTTTAACCCTAACCCTTAAAATATACAGGTAATGCTTAACCCTAACCCTCCAGGGTATTTTGGCTAGAAACCCTGCCGGACGCAGCAGATTGCATACTTTGTCACATTGGCTTTAACACCAAAGACTGCCCAAATGAATGATTTTCACCAGTTTGTACAGAGTTATGGTTGCTTAGATTACTTTGCACTTTGCAGGGTAAAGCCTTTACCATTAGTGTGAATCCTCTCATGCCGACACAGCCTTTTGGAGTGAGTAAAGGTCTCACCACAAGTTGAACAAACGAATGGTTTCTCACCAGTGTGAACCCTCTCATGGATGAGTAGAGTACTACGACGAGTAAAGGCTTTACCACACGTTGCACAAATGAATGGTTTCTCACCAGTGTGAAGCTTTTCATGTGTTAGCAGATTAAATTTAAGAGTAAAGGCTTTACCACACGTTGCACACCCGAATAGGTTTTCACCAGTGTGAATCCTTTCATGTTTCTGCAGACGACTTTGCTGAATAAAGCCTTTACCACAAGTTAAACAAACAAATGGTTTTTCGCCAGTGTGAACCATGCCATGTTTTAGTAGACCATTTTGCCGAGCAAAGGCTATACCGCACGTTGCACAAACGAATGGTTTCTCTCCAGTGTGAATCCTCTCATGGAAAAGTAGACTACTAAGACGAGTAAAGGCTTTACCACACATTGCACAAACGAATGGTTTCTCACCAGTGTGAATCCTCTCATGGATGAGTAGAATACTACGACGAGTAAAGGCTTTACCACACATTGCACAAACGAATGGTTTCTCACCAGTGTGAATCCTATCATGTTCACGCAGACTACTTTGCCGAGTAAAGGATTTTCCACACGTTGCACAAATGAATGGTTTCTCACCAGAGTGAATCATCTCATGTTTACGCAGACAACTTCGCTCAATAAAGGCTTTACCACACGTTACACAAACGAATGGTTTCTCACCAGTGTGAATCTTCTCATGTTTACGCAGAGTACTTTGCTGAGTAAAGGCTTTTCCACACGTTGCACAAACGAATGGTTTCTCACCAGTGTGAGTTATGTCATGGATGAGCAGACTACTTTGATAAGTGAAAGCTTTACCACATGTTACACAAACGAATGGTTTCTCACCAGTGTGAATCATCTCATGTTCATGCACTCTACTTTGCCGAGTAAAGGCTTTACCACACGTTGCACAACCAAATGGTTTCTCACCAGTGTGAATTCTTTCATGGTCGAGTAGTTTACTTTGAAGAGTAAAGGCTTTTCCACACGTTGCACAAATGAATGGTTTCTCACCAGTGTGAATCCTGTCATGGACGAGTAGAATACTACGACGAGTAAAGGCCTTACCACATGTTGTACAAACAAATGGTTTCTCATCCGTGTGAAGCTTCTCATGTTTGTGTAGGCCACTTTGCCAAGCAAATGCTTCACCACAAGTAGCACATGCAAATGTTTCCTCACCTTTGCTAACGCCCTCGTGACAAATCCTCTCAGGTAGATTTGTGTCCATTTTTCTGGAGTGCTTTTATATTCCACTTTACAAAATGCTGCAGACTATGAAAGCATCATCAAGGTGCCGGATGCTACCCTCTTAAATCTCTCTCCTTGATTGATTACAAATATCCTAATTCTAGACACGGCTCCGCTGTCAGTGTTGACACCTGGAGACTGTTGAAAACAACATTTATACAGACTGATTTAGGTAAAACATTCAAAATGCTTTTTTAAAGACTTATCCGGACTGAATGTTTCATTCTTTGGTGGGACACTCGCTGCACAGCAGGTGCCAGGTTGCAAAACCACCTGTCTTTGTATTTGAGCCAACATTTATAATGCTAGGAACAACCATATATATTTAACCAACAGTCCGGCGCCCCAACAGTCCGGCGCCCCAACAGTCCGGCGCCCGAACAGTCCGGCGCCCGAACAGTCCGGCGCCCGAACAGTCCGGCGCCCGAACAGTCCGGCGCCCGAACAGTCCGGCGCCCGAACAGTCCGGCGCCCGAACAGTCCGGCGCCCGAACAGTCCGGCGCCCGAACAGTCCGGCGCCCGAACAGTCCGGCGCCCGAACAGTCCGGCGCCCGAACAGTCCGGCGCCCGAACAGTCCGGCGCCCGAACAGTCCGGCGCCCGAACAGTCCGGCGCCCGAACAGTCCGGCGCCCGAACAGTCCGGCGCCCGAACAGTCCGGCGCCCGAACAGTCCGGCGCCCGAACAGTCCGGCGCCCGAACAGTCCGGCGCCCGAACAGTCCGGCGCCCGAACAGTCCGGCGCCCGAACAGTCCGGCGCCCGAACAGTCCGGCGCCCGAACAGTCCGGCGCCCGAACAGTCCGGCGCCCGAACAGTCCGGCGCCCGAACAGTCCGGCGCCCGAACAGTCCGGCGCCCGAACAGTCCGGCGCCCGAACAGTCCGGCGCCCGAACAGTCCGGCGCCCGAACAGTCCGGCGCCCGAACAGTCCGGCGCCCGAACAGTCCGGCGCCCGAACAGTCCGGCGCCCGAACAGTCCGGCGCCCGAACAGTCCGGCGCCCTTATAGTTGTGATTGGTCAGTGCATGTTGGAGATGTGATGGGGGCGTGAGCTTGAATCTCCAAGTCTGATTCCGATTGGTCAATATTAGCAGCATCATAATATTAATATTCATGTGAAATATAAAAGGCTGCATTCCACTCGCGTCGCGAACAATGCAAACATTCGCTATTAATTTTTTTGAAAGTCCAAATATGTAGATGAAATTGTTCATGTTGTTGGCAAACGTTGGCAACGTTCACGTGAGTGCAACGTAGACCGGCCTGGTCTCTAAACAACTATTTTCCTAATCTTTCCTAATTCTAATAAGGGAATAAATGTGTGTTGGAGAGGTTTTAATCACTCTGTTTATAAATACCGATTGGAGTCTGGGTGCTGATAATTACCCGAGCCGAAGGCGAGGGTAATTATCAGCACCCAGACTTCAAGAGGTATTAAACAGAGTGATTAATACCGACCGAACACACATTTATTCCCATTCATAAATACCTTTTTTGTAAAATTCAGCCCCAAAAGATTTACTGTGAACCAGACTATTACTGCCATTGGAAACCTCGTTCCCAAGGTGTCGAGCTGTACGCGCTCAACACTACCCGCTCTTATTATTGGAGACGAGGTACTGTTCAGGGTTGGAAATAAAGTGAGCCCTGGGGACGGAATGTTGTTTCCATCTATGTTTAAACACTTCCAGCCATGTCTTTATCGTCCGTTTAATACCGGCCACGTGACGGGCTCTCGACCAATAGAAATGCCTAAACTGTCCCAGGTATTTATGAATTAAGCTTTAAGTTTGGATTTTTGTAATTAAATATATTTTTAATTACCACAAAGATGAGAATGATAATTTGTTTAATGTCTGAAAATTGATGAAATGTCTGAAAAATTCTTATCTTTACACATGTACTACTACTAGTAATAATAAATACTGTCTTTCTGAGGTTCAAAATGTCTGAATTCAGAACTAAGTTCGGGTAAGTCTGAAAATTCTCATGCCTGTTTATACTGTAGTGTAAGCTGTTGTTAGTGTTTCTAGTGCGACAATGTGTGGAAAGATTATCAGTAAATTCTTAAAATACAATGAGGACGCATCAAATAAAATGTGTAACTGGTATACCCCTAGAACTCTGGGTCTCCCGACGCCCGTAGGGCGGAGCCCCATAGATAGAGAGGGTTTTTACAGGTTAACCGCCGTTAAACAATAAGGTTGTTTCACGTTCCGCGGCCATCTTGGATTCAGCGCAAAAAGGGGTACGCAACTTACCCGGATGATAGCGTGTTTATATGGGTGATCCCCTCTACAACATGTAGTAGGCCTACAGAGGGCGCTCTACTGAGCATGCGCAATTGGAACGTGAAACAACCTTAGGCCATGAGAATGAAAGTATGAGTTTACCGTCCACCGCCCGCATGGTCGTGGCGCCACCGCATGAAAAATTTCATTATTTAAAAAAATTTCATTATTTCTCAAAAAAAGTTGCACAGTTTTATCCCAAAAGTCTGTTTCACTTATTCCCTCCAAAAACGAGGAATTCTACACCTACGATCATGGCGTTGTTCAGGGAGACATCTAGGCCGAGTTCGGGCGGTCTGTTCTTGACACGCGAACTCTGTTCTCGCGCTCGAACGGCGGGAACGCGACCCGTGAACATTGCACTCGGAACAAGAACACACACCACCTATCCATCAGGGTTTTGCAAGAACAATTTACGCGTGTCAAGAACAGACCGCCCGAACTCGGCCATAGCGACTTGTAGTTACACTATTACTGGGCGCCAAACGTGTCAGCCAATCACCGTCGTCCTCTTTCATCGGCTTGGCAACGCTTGGCCGGGACCCGGATGTTGCTTACCGATTTGCCGATTTCGTGTGGGATTTCCCGTGTTGCATGTGCGTAAGTATTTTCATCATATCGAGCATTAAAACGATGAAAAGTCATAAATACGCAAATGAAAACCTGAATAATGTTTTGATGAATCTCGTAGATGTAATTACATCAAACGATGGCACAAATCTAACACGATATCTTGCGATTTTTGAAGGACCCAGCCGCAGCAGACGAATGCTCGCGTCATGATACAATAAATAAAATACGCGTCGCGTCAATAAATAAAATACAATTTAAATCAACTATCTTCTGCCTTTTGTTCATTTATTGTGCATTTTTATTCAGTTAAAAATTAACAAAATAAGTGCATGTTCCTACCTCTCTACCTGATTCCGTGATTGTCGGTTCTATGTATAAACTTAATTCGCTTGAAAAAAGGGTTAACAAAAATAATGAATAATGAAATAATGAAAAATATTGAATAATGAATAATGAATAATGAAAAAAAGCCTCATCACTTTTCAAAAAGTCTCGGACGGTAAACTCATACCTAAGTTCTCATGGCCTTATAAACCGTGCACAAATTCCGGGCAATAACTCCATACTGCCGCACGGTCTACCCCAACTGATAATTTATATGAGTACTTTATCAACTCACCCAGCTGTGGCCAACCAAAAACCGGTCGAATCTCGGCCAATTTCTGTAAAAAAGTGAAAACTATGCCCGTTCCGCAAACGCGACTGTTAGTAACACAGTGTTACAAGATGGCGCGGATAAGGACGTTCAATGAACTGTTGGTACCGTGACCCCGGCCGGGGTCAGTGCGGACCAATCACATGGCTTCTCTGAACGACAATGACTGGGCTGTTTTCCAAACCCTGGCTTCGGTCTTTTGTGGCTGTGCCTCCGGCGCATTGCTTAACTGTATGAATAAGGCCTGTAAGATGAAGTTTGTGTTTCAAAAACGGCTAATGCGCGGCGGCTGCAGCTTGAAATTACGCACGAGTTATGTCAGCTTCAATTTGAGACCTGGGCCCAATTTCATAGCGCTGCTTATCAGTTAGCGGAAAAGTTGTGCTAACTTTAGCAGAAAAATTTGCTAACCTTAAGCGCTATTTCACGGCGTTTTTGTGCTAACGTTTGCGCGCGCATGGAGATTCTATTGTTACGTCACTGATTTAAGCAAATTTTTCCGCTAGGTTAAGCGTGCCTTTTGCTGTGCTTACTGCTTACGGTCCCCATGAAATAGACGGAGGCTCGGTTAGCAGAAAAGCGTGTGCTTAGCAGCGCTATGAAATTGGGCCCAGTTCCAGGTACTAGGTCGTTCAGCCTTTCCGGTTGGCTGAGCAATCATTGTTTGAATGAGGTGGTGTAAATGTCATTTGTTATATGTTTTGTAAATGGCTTGACCGTGACGATCTTTTGGCTTTGCCTATAATGCATAAGTCCAAATGTCTTAAATGCTGTATAAAAGAATCGCCACAACCACAATAATACTTAACAAAATACCTCAAAATCGCCTACAAAAGCCTTCCAAATGTGTCCAAGATTAACTTCCGGGGCTTCGGGGATACTCACAATCAATTCTTGACCTGCAAATCAAGATAAGCATCGACTATTTCATAACATGGCACAAGCTGTACTGTGGCTGCATGCTGAGGAGACACCAAGCGTTCTTAGGCATCCGCATCCAAGAAGCAATTATAATTTACCATTTTATTTCACTTAACCGAGAATATTATTATTGTTTTGTTATTATAATTATTTTGAGAATCATAATAATGATTACATTATTATAATCCTTACAATTTTAATTACAAATTACAAGTTCTGAAAACATGCTTTAATGCATGTTCTAAAAATAGCCCAAGGGTGACATTTAAAACATTTAATTTTTTTCTCAAGTAAGGGCAAGGATGATACTTTGTAATGATATATTTGATTTTGTGAAAAAATTGTGTATTTTGGCTGGGTGATTTTGTTAAAAGCAAAAAAAATGTTTTTGCGGCCCCAACACTGGCAAAAAAATTCCTAAAACACAAAATAGTCCGTTACCATGGCAACGGGCAATAGAACAAAAAAATATTTCAATTTTTGTTACTTGCTTACCAAGTCCTTTCATATCAAAAAAAAAATAAAAAATGCCGAGGACACTTACATGAAATATTTACGTGGACCCACTCTTAAGATCTAAATATTAGGCCCTCTTAAATTTTTTGATTTTTACATTTCATCAAAAACGTGCACCTTTGTCTTCTCATTATTAAAGGGCACGCAAGGTCCCTTTTTCTCTCACACTCAACAGATTGGAAGAATATAAAATACAAAGACAATAAGACAAAATTCCTGAACTTAAATCCTACTCATTCCAAATCATTTATTTTTGTAAATTTAATCCTGCAATAGTTAATAAAAAATAATTATGCACAGATAAAACTTCTGATGATTTAGTTCAAATTAAAGGGTGAGACAGGGTTGATAACAAATCTTCCTTTTTTTTAATAAAAAGGATTAAATATTATTCAACTTTCAATCCGATTTTGGTTAAAACATTAAAGTTGGTGTGTCCGTGCTATAAATAATAATCTTTAAAGGGGGTTGCACCCTGAAAAAATGATTTTCAAATTGAATTGAAAATTTTTAGCATTAAATTTAAATTTTGAATTTGGAGCGTCTCGCTTCTAATTTGTGGGGATCCCAGTATGCACAACTGAACTGGAGCGCGCAATTTGCGCGATGATAAAAATATGTAAAGGCCTGCCGATGCAATTTTTTTTAAAGCACGGACAACCCAACTTTAACCACCTTGAAGGTTGAAAATTAAATTTTGTTTCTCCAAATTTAGATTTTTTTGGAATAACAGATCTTTAATGCTGCATTAATAAAAGCATTATTTTTATAACTTTAAAATTAAACTGACAAACAATATCTCTGTAATAGTTTTCTCGTGGAAATTCTCTGTCTAATTATCCAAATAGACATTTCATAGCTTGTGGGATTTCCCAAATTGCCTACATTGCAACATCATCAAATCACACAGTGCATTTCCACACATGATTCAGTAAACATAACAAGTTTGGAAATGGGCTCTTCACCAAGTAACCATGTCAACAGGTAGAAAAGGTGATCCAATATGGACTAATTTTGAGTAAAATAAGGCGAGTGTCAAAGGAAAATATGAAAAACAATACTTGTCATGATGACTTAAATGTAGGATACACCATTTGCAGATATTAAGAAATATCTTACTCATTTGAAAGTAAATAAAGATTCTAGGCATCCAGCAAAATGATTGCGCTAGATATCATGTACTTATTCTAAACAATTTAATTTTATAAAGAAACATTTGCGATCGCCGTCTGGCCGGTTCGCCGGTTGAAAACAAACGCTGTTTTTCGTGCTTTTCTCGGCATCAATGACTGAAAAACTTCGGACAGCTCAGTTAAATAAAATGGTATTTACTATAAAATACATTAATACAACCCCCCAAATCTACAAATTCATGATAATTCAAGCAATTACCAATGGTGTATCCTAAACAGTTTTTAAAAACATTCCAAGTACATGCCTCTCACCCCCCATAGTTTTATGTTAACTTTGTTTTAGTATGATGTTGATCTAACTATAGTACAATTCCAGAATTGTTTGCCTACCAATTAGTATTGTTACCTTGAAAGTGTTTTATTTATAAGATAAAAATAGTTAGAAAAATAGCTTAGAAAAATACTTTGTCTGAATGAGCCATAAACCTTAACCCATCTCAATCCTCAAAAATCTTCTTTGCAGTTTTAGAGGATTTTCGAAGATTGAGGATAAATGTCAAAGTGACAGTTGATTTTGGAGGATGCAATGGTTCAAGATCGTAGGTTGTACCCAGCTTTTTTTATGTTAAGCCATGCATAATGGAACCTTCATGCTCAATACCACCCTCGCTGCTTCGTATGTCATTGGCACCAATGACTGAACCCATAGCAATGGTTTAAAGAGGATTTTTGAGGATTGAGGCAGTGGTCACCCGATTATTCTGAAGGATTGAGGATGAATCTAATTTTTACATACTGGTAATGAAGATTTGAGAAATTGAGGACGGTTCCAAGCCAAAAGGGCATAGGGGTTGGGGTTAATGCTGTATGAGATTGGTAATTATATTGGTAATTTAATTACTTTGCAGTTTGCAGGGTCAAGTCTGAACCAACAGAGTGAATCTTCTCATGTTTACAGAGACTACTTAGCTGATTAAAGGTTTTAGCACATGTTGCACAAACGAATGGTTTCTCACTATTGTGAATCTTCTTGTGGTGTTTCAATAGATTACTTTGACAACCAAAGGCTTTACCACAGGCTGCACAAACGAATCGCTTCTCACCAGTGTGAGTCCTCTCATGGTCGTTTAGACTATTTTGACTACTTAAGGCTTTACCACACTTTGCACAGACGAATGGTTTCTCACCAGTGTGAACCCTGTCATGGATGAGTAGACTTTTGGGATGAGTGTAGGCTTTACCGCATTTGTTACAAACGAATGGCTTCTCACCAGTGTGAATCCTTTTGTGGCTCTGTAGATTACTTCGATAACCAAAACCTTTACCACAGGTTTCACAAACGAATAATTTCTCACCACTGTGAATCCTCTCATGTTGGCGCAGATTACTTTGCTGATTGAAGGCTTTACCACACATTACACACACGAATGGTTTCTCACAAGTGTGAATCCTCATGTGTCTCAGTAGACTACTTTCACAACCAAAAGCTTTACCACAGGTTGCACAAACGAATGGGTTCTCATCAGTGTGAATCCTCTCGTGTTCACGCATACTACTTTGATGAGTAAAAGCTTTACCACACGTTACACAAACGAATGTTTTTTCACCTGTGTGAAACCTATCATGGACGAGTAGTTTATTTTGACTAGTAAAGGCTTTACCACACTTTGCACAAACAAATGGTTTGTCATCAGTGTGAATCCTCTCATGTTTATGAAGCCTATTTTGCTGATTAAAGGCTTTACCACACGTTGCACAAACAAATGGTTTCTCATCAGTGTGAAGCTTCTGATGTCTACACAAACTACTTGGATGTTTAAAGGCATTACCACAAGTTGAACAAACGAATTGTTTCGAAGTGTGAATCTTCTGGTGTCTCAGTAGACTCTTTTCATAACCAAAAGCTTTACCACACTTTGCACAAACAAATGGTTTGTAATCGGTGTGAATCTCCTCATGTTTACGTAGACTACTTTGATGACTAAAAGCTTTACCACAAGTTGAACAAACGAAAGGTTTCTCACCAGTGTGAACCCTATCATGGTCGAGTAGTTTATCTCGTCTAGTAAAAGCTTTACCACACTTTGCACAAACAAATGGTTTCTCACCAGTGTGAAACCTTTCATGTTTACGTAGCCTACTTTGCTGATCAAAGGCTTTACCACGAGTTGAACAAACGAATAGTTTTGTGTGAATCCTCTTGTGTTTTAATAGATTATTTCGACAACCAAAACCTTTACCACACGTTGCACAAACTAATGGTTTCTCACCAGTGTGAATCTTCTCATGTTCACGCAGATTACGTTGCAAATTGAAGGCCTTACCACACGTTGCACAAATGAATGGTCTCTCAGTGTGAATCCTCTCGTGTTCACGTAAACTAATTTGCTGGGTAAAAGCTTTTCCACACGTAGCACAAATGAATGACTTCTCATCAGTGTCAAGCTTGTCATGTTTGTGTAGGCCACATTGCTGAGCTATCCCTTCATCACAGGTGACAAATACAAATGGTTCCTCTCCTTTCCTCACCCTCTCATGACAAATTGACTCCAGTCGATTTGTGTCCATTTTTCTGGATTCCATATTGACGGTCGATTCAGCCCTAATATTGTCAAAAATTCTGCAACCATCCACGATACAGAATGCTGGAGACTGTTTCCTACCTCCATGATGAAAGCATAATTAAGGCGCTGGATGCTAAAGTCTCTCCTTGATCGAGTCAAAATCACCTGATTCTAGACACGGCTCCGTTGTCGGTGTTGAAAACTGGAGACTGTTGAAAACACAAAATGTAAACATACCGATTTCAGTAAAAACCTTCAAAATGTTTTTTAGGACACATCTGGACCAAATGTACTTCATGGTTGGTGTGTACGCGTCTCTAAATGCTTTAAACTTTGGTGGGGGCATTCACTGCATATTTATTTATTTATTTGTTTTATATTACCAAGGCAGCCCCCTATCAGTTATCTAAGAACTGTTCTCACGGGGGCACATCAGGCGCCAGATTGAAAAACCACCTGCTCCTCGGGGTGGTTGGGTGTGTGGGAGGAGGGGGGGGGGGGGGGGCGGCAAAAATTCCCCCAAAACAATTCAGAAGATGAAGTCACCAGGCCCAGAGGAATAACAATAACATACTCAATATTGCTCTGGATAAATAGTACTTGGGAGTTGGGGTGGGAATCGAGCCCACGACCTCCTACTTTCAATGTACTTCGGGGGTACTCACGATTCAGCACTCGTCGTGCACTCTTCCTGATCCTGTTCGCCACGATGATAAAAATAGATGGTGCATTATGGGGCGCCTGTGATGTCACAGGTCAACAGGTCAAAGTATATGAGCGGAGAGCGGCGCGCGCGAGGCCGGGTTGCAGAGCAACGACTGTTTCATGACATGGCACAAGCTGCAGTGCTAGTCTTTGGGCAAGTTGTTGCTCAATCCGCAGCCACGAGAGGGCGCTATCGCTATCGCGACAAACCATCATCAATCGCAACGTCCCTCGGGGGAATAGACGTGCTCAGTGACCGAATCATGCCAGTTCATGTGTTTTAAAAACACCTCGGTTCAAAACCTCTTTACATAGACAACATCCAAATATTCACCAATTGCGCCTTTTTCGTCATGTGATTAATTAAATCGTACTGACCTCGTACTGGCGTCTTGCGAAATCGTACTGACGCCGTAGTACAATCTTGGCATTTCGTAGAACGCCGTGACAAACTTCGACGATGTCGCAACTCTATCGTAATACCGTCGTCGCATTATCGCACTACTGCTATACCAAGTCTTGGTAGAGTTTTGACAAGACGTATAATTCGATCGACCTTGAACTTTGAGTGCGAATTGCTTTGGTACAATGAATCGTCCTCTATACCGTGGCAAACTTCGTGTATATGGGAAAGGGGCATTAGGGGGGAAAGTACCACATGTAAATGTTAAGTATGCACATACTACATATAATGAAGCATTATTCACGAAGCGCTCTTAAATGTTTTTTACTAAGAGTGACTTACGAAGAAGTTACGAGGACTTTGCGAGGGCTTTGGAAGCGTGCTAATAAGTGGTACTCTTGAATCCTTTATAACATGCACTTTAATTACCGAGATCTTAACTTACGTGGTTGTTAATTAAATAAGATCTGATGGTCCGTGGCATTCGTTACGCTGGCGGTGTTACGCAATGCAAAGTTATTTAGGGCGGCGCCCGGCCGACTGCCGTGCACAGACACATTCTCCACAGATCAAGGAACGTGACCACTGAAAGGATGGCAGAGTAAAACAAATAAGCAGAAGCGTGCACGCAAAGCAAACTACAGCGGAGATAAAGAGGACAAGCTGGTTGGCCTCGTTAGGTTAACTACAAAACACTTGTCAGTAAATTCTGCGACACAGCAATTTTAAAGTCCAAAAACGACACCTGGGCTGAAATTACGCGAAAAATAAACGCGATATCAACTTGTTTGAGAACCACCGAAGAGGTGAAAAAAAAATAGGAAGACTTAAAAACGAACAAAAGGCTGCCAAGGTGATGGCCGAACTTGGACTATTAGACTAAAGTGGACGTTATTAGGGAGCTCAGACCTCTGCAAGTTACGATGACTCTCCGCACGCTCTTAACATTTACGAAGGGGTGATGGTGAATACCACGAAAATTACCAAGAGGGACTTGCGATGCGAGCGGCTTACGAGCTCTTAAGCCCTAAGAGCGCTTCGTGAATAAGGCCCCTGGAAAGTTATACTGCTGAAATGCTGGCGTGGAGGCCAATGCGAGCCATTTAGTCCACGTTTCCGGCCTTTTTCATTTGCCTTTAGAGGCCTTGCAATATGTGACCGGCTCCACAAAAAGGGTATTGTGTATTATCATGTAATGGCCCACTAAATGTTGATAGGTTGAACATTTCGTCCAAATATGATTTGTTGTCAAGATCGACATCTTTATTACCTACAGTTTCAGGGGTTTTTCCCACATAATTGTTATTTTGATGAATAAAGTAGGGAAAAATAACTATTTTGTATGCATCGTTCTGAGATCCGAACAGAGCCGGTTATTTTAAAGCCTGTTTTCTCAGTTGCGTAATTTAAATTCCAAGGAACTTTTTTGTCAAACATGTCATATCTCCAGAACGGGGTGGGCTATGGAGATCTATATATACCAAATGAAAACTGACTTGGTGGGCTTTCAAACCTTGTGTATAACTCAATTTCAATTATGTGCACCATAATACCCTTTTTTGTGGAGCGGGTCACATATTGTTGCACTCCAGGTTCACTCGAGAGATTAGACCCCAGTAACACAACTGTATTGTGTACATTGGAGGATTTTTTTAACCAGTTCGCGCCAGAGGACGTATATATGCATACAAAGTTTTCCCCGAGATCCAAAATGGATGACGCATAAACACGTCACTAGCGAGGCCGGAAATGTCTGTCAGCAGCGAGCAAGGCCAAAATGCGTGGGTGTGCTTCCCGGTACCATCCGCCTGAACCTGCCTCGGATCGAGTTTCGTTCAAAATAATCCCGCGCGATCGGCTGGTAAATGTTAAAATAATCCTGGCGCGAACTGGTTAAATAATGTGAAAGGGAGTTACATCATGAGCATACATAACAACTGAAATACAGACAAAAATTTCAAGGACTTTATTCATCTTGATAACTGCATCGTGATATTTTTGGTAATGATCATCAATCATGTGCACCTCTTTCCGTCTTCAAACATGCACAAGTCTAAGAAAGGTCCTTTTTTATCAGCCATACTCAATAGAGCCTGAAAGTGCGTCCTTTTGTCTTTGATCTTCCGGACTCCTCCTGAGCCTTCTATATGGATATCTTACACGGGGTTGTACAATTCTCTTGGTATAATTTTTAACGGAATGATTTCTAACCATACCTACTGTGAGATACAAAAATAGAATGCATACAATGCATCCTTTCACGAGTCCACATGTATATTAGATTTTCAAAAGAGTTAAATTGTTGGCTTGATATTTCTCTTTTGCGTCATTTTTACAAAGGCCAATTTTAAGGGTTATTTTTCTTTAGAAATACATGTACTAAAATAATTTCAAAATCTGACTTTTAGGCGCTAATTTTTCTTTTCGACGGGTCCAGAAAGCTCGCCACCAGGAGTCAACTTTCAGGCTCTATTTGATATATATTAAATACTATTATATACATATATATTAAATGATAGACAATTATTATAGTAAATTATTTTACAGGTTTTAAACACAATTATCCTTTCGTTGTCAGTAGAATACTGTCAAGTAAAGGCTTAATATGAAGCAAGAAATGGGACAGAGGGAACCCTCCTCTTTTGTGGTCATTTTTTTCGTGGAAACTCGGGTTTTTTTTAGAGGGAGATGTACATTGTAGATAACAATAGTCTAGAAAGTGTTTAGCTATGGGGGATTAAGGAGGGGAACCCTTTCCGATTCTTGCTGGATATACAAGGCTTTTACACCACAGACTCCATGTCCAAAATAATGGTTTTCACCAGTAACCCAATCATCATATTTGCGTAGATTACTTTGCAGGGTAAAGGCTTTACTACAGTACCAGTGTCAATCTTCTCATGTTGACACAGTGAACTGTTGTGTCTGAGTAGATTACTTCGACAACCAAAATGTTAGCACAGGTTGCAAAACAGATGATTTCTCACCAGTGTAAATCCCTGACATTGTATATTGCGAGTGCAACTAGTAAAGGCTTTATCATGTTTATTTTACCATGTGTGAAGCCTTATGTTCCCGCAGATTACTTCGCTGAGTAAAGGCTTCCCCACACCTTGCACAAACGAATGGTTTCTCACCAGTATGAATCCTATCATGTTCACGCAGACTACTTTGCCGAGTAAAGGATTTTCCACACGTTGCACAAACGAATGGTTTAACACCAGTGTGAATCTTCTCATGTTGACGCAGACTACATTGTTGAGTATAGGCTTTACCACACGTTGTACAAATGAATGGTTTCTCACCAGTGTGAGTCATCTTATGTTGAAGCAGATTACCTTGCCGAGAAAAGGCTTTACTACACGTTTCACAAACGAATGGTTTCTCACCAGTGTGAATCATCTCATGTTCACGCAGACTACTTTTCTTAAGAAAGGCTTTACCACACGTTGCACAAACAAATGGTTTCTCACCAGTGTGAATCCTCTCATGTTCACGAAGAATACTTTGCTTGGTAAAGGCTTTACCACATGTTGCACAAACAAATGGTTTTTCACCAGAGTGAATCATCTCATGTTGACGCAGACTACTTTTCTTAGTAAAGGCTTTACCACACAGTGCACAAACTGATTTCTCATCAGTGTGAACCATATCGTGGGCGAGTAGTTTATTGCGACTACTAAAGGCTTTACCGCATGTTGCACAAACGAATAGTTTCTCACCAGTGTGAACACTAGCATGTTTGAGTAGATTACCTTTAAGGGTAAATGCTTTACCACAGGTTGCACAAACGAATAGTTTCTCACCAGTGTGAAGCTTCTCATGTTGACTAAGACTACTTCGCTGGGTGAAGGCTTTACCACACGTTGAACAAATGAAAGGTTTTTCACCAGTGTGAATCCTGTCATGTTGACGCAGACTACTTTGCTGATTAAAGCCTTTACCACACGTTGCACAAATGAATAGTTTCTCATCGGTGTGAAGCTTCTCATGTTGAAGCAGATTACATTGCCGAGAAAAGGCTTTACCACACGTTGCACAAACAAATGGTTTCTCACCAGTGTGAATCATCTCATGTTGAAGCAGATTATCTTGCCGAGAAAAGGCTTTACCACATGTTTCACAAACAAATGATTTCTCATCACTGTGAATCCTTTCATGTTGACGCAGATTCTTTTGTCGAGTAAAGGCTTTACCACACGTTGCACAAACGAATGGTTTCTCATCACTGTGAATACCTTTATGGTCGAGTAGCTTATTTTGTCTAGTAAAGGCTTTACCACACGTTGCACAAACAAATGGTTTCTCACCAGTGTGAATCCTCTCATGTTCACGCAGAGTACTTTGTCGAGTAAAGGCTTTTCCACACGTTGAACAAATGAATGGTTTCTCACCAGTGTGAATCCTACCATGGTCGAGTAGTTTATATGGACTGGTAAAAGCTTTACCACACGTTGCACAAACGAATAGTTTCTCACCAGTGTGAATCCTCTCATGTTCACGCAGATTACTTTGCCGAGTAAAGGCTTTTCCACACGTTGAACAAACAAATGGTTTCACACCGGTGTGAATTCTTTCATGGTCGAGTAGTTTACTTTGAAGAGTAAAGACTTTACCACATGTTGCACAAACAAATGGACTCTCATCAGGGTCAAGATTCTCATGTTGGGGTAGACCACATTGCTGAGCAAATGCTTCACCACAGGTTACAAATACAAATGGTTCCTCATCTCTGTTGCCCCTCTCGTGACAATTTGGTTCAGGTCGATTTGTGTCCATTTTTCTAGATTCCATATTGACGGTCGATTTAGGCTCAATATTGTCACAAATTCTGCAACCATCCACGGTACAGAATGCTGCAGACTATAAAAGCATCATCAAGAGTTAGACGCTGGATGCCCCCCTCTTAAAGTCTCTTCTTGATCGAGTCAAAATCCCCTGATTCTAGACACGGCTCCATGTTGCCACCTGGAGACTGTTGAAAACACAAAATGTAAACATACCGATGCGTGTTGGTCGCGCGTGGTACCAACACGCATCGCATACCGACACGGCTGCAAAGTGCCAAGGCATGAGCTTGCGGAATTAAGCTGGAAATTTCTCTTTTTATCCGAATCGTAAGTTAGTAAACCTAATTAGTACCACAATCTTATTCGTCAATGTGTGCTTGTATCTGAAATGGCTTATCAAGTACTTTTGTGGCCGTTTTGAGGGTGAAATCAATGGACAAAGTGACATTTTGATTTAAATGTAGAAAAACCAATGCCAATGGGACTCCCTAGCCTTAGAACCCTACTATCGCAAGAATCCAAGATCATGTCCAGATGCTAAAAAAGCGATATTTGGGTCCTACTCCTAGTTACTCGGACTAGTATTACAACTAGTATTATTTTTCAAGATAGAATTTTTATGCTAAGCAAATGTTGGTGCTTACTTGTCCGAGTAACTTGGAGTCTTGGACCCAAATATCACCTTTTTCAACATTTGGACATGGTCGGGTGATATAAAAGCCAGTTCGAAATTCCCGCTGCGCGTGTGCACATGGAGATTTGACGATTTTTTCCTTCGAGATAAACATTTCAGCGATTGCGTGCAAAAGCATAGCGGGGTACCAGCAAATTTAAAGAGATCGTCGTGTTCTAAACTGTTACTAAGTAACATTTTTTTTTACGTTTTGGTGTTTTCAATTTCAGGTGTTTTGTGTGGCCAAACTTTTGTTCAAACAAAGTTCCCATCGTCTTTTCGATTTCACAAGAAAATGCACAAAATGCGGATTCGGGTGTGCATTTGTCTGCCGTGTTTATCCCAAGAGAAAAATTGTTGAATCTTGTTGTGCACATGCGCAGTTGGAATGTCGAAGTGGCTTATTCCAAACATGGAGAAATTATTCCTCCATGTTCCATTTCCAAGCAAGAGCCCTTTGCGCTTTGGATGTACATTTCGTACAGCGATCCAAATTGGATCGCTGTACGAAATGTCTGCACATCGATCCCCCGGGCCATGACGGAAAACGACCACTTACAAAAATGCTGCTTGTCCCCAGTAGGCACTAAGTATCAAGGAAGACACTAACACTATCGGTGTGTTCTTACCATGGTTCTTACCTTTCAAATAAGTGAGAAAATCAGGCCTCAAAATGCTGAGCAATGTTCGCCGATTCGTAGCCATTTTTGAGCAAATTCATGACGTCATTCTTGTTGACAACGCGCCGTCGAGCGAGCAACTCCGGTGGCATAGTCAACGGCCGTTACCTGTTTCGTGCACTGTGCTGTAGTGGATGGCGGGTTTGCTCGAGAGAATAGTGTTTGTTTTCAACCGGCGTCCGGCAGTTATTCTTATGTTATTTTTGTTTTTCATTTTTCGGAATAATTATAGATAACTAGCGCAACCATTTGGCTGGATGCCTAGAATCATTATTTACTTTCATATAAGTAAAATATTTCTTAATAATTTGGTAGTACATGTAAATATTTTCGATATCTGCAAAAATGGTGTATCCTACCTTTAAATGTACGAACCTCTGTCGTCCATCTATAACGTTTGATACAGGTTTTGGGCACAAAAAACGAGGCTTCCAAAATCCATAATGTATCGTCAGTCCCTCTAAATCCACGCTGTCCTATTTCTACGCATTCACATTTAAGTTTACGTTTGGCAACAAGCGCGCGCGCATGAGCGTTAGGTGCGCAGATTACGGAGGATCGAGGATACGTAAGGCGCAGACTTGAACAAAATGTTCGTACGTGACGTGCGTCCAGGAACACGCGCGCATTACATTTATTTTATTTACTTAAAATCTTCACGTTATATTGTTATAGTGCTACGCAGCTCCCTATTTAGGAATTGCAGTTTACAAATTACGCGCGCAGTACCAGTTACGCAGTACGCACTGAATAGCCAGTCAGCGTCTTTTACGCCTAGCCTGCGTAGCGCCTGCGCTGCGCTAGTATAGTGCGCGCGAGTTGCGATGCGACGGCTGTTTTATGTACAAGAAGCTTGCACGGGCGCTCCCCCGGCAATACAAGTACATTTGTTGTTAAGATAGTAACGTTGTATTACATTCCTCCTCACCATCCTCCTCATTCAAATCATATTCATCCTTCTGCCATCCTCCTCTTCCTCCACATCTTTTTTCTCTCCTTTCTTATCTTCCTCTTTTTCCTCATCATCTTTCTCCTTATCACCCTCATTATCATCCTCATCTTCTTCCTCCTCACCTTCCTCGTCTTCTTCGTCATCCTCCTTATCATCCACATCCTCTTATTATTTCTCATCTTCCTCTTATTCTGCCTCATCTTCTTCACCTTCCTTCTCCTCATCCTCCGTACCTTTCTCCTTCCCCCTCATTCTCTCCTCACATTCCTCATCATCTTTCTCTTCGTCCTCATTGCCATCTTCATCGTCATTCTTATCGTCGTCTTCACCTATCCCAACCTCCTGTTACGTCTCATAATAACTGTCATCGACCACTTTCACCATCCTTGCCATCATTTGTTGTTTTTTTCTTTGTTTTTTTCTTGCAATTTTATCTCTTCCTCTTTCTGTAAATTTTTTTTAATTGGAAACATTTTGTTTGTAAATGAAATACAGTATAGTTAAATATTAGTAAGCAGATAAAAAAAAAAAAAATTGTAAATAGGAACAAAAGATTCTAAACATCTATATAATACATTTTCCATACCTGTGGAGTGTGTTTTGGTTTTGTTTTTTTGGGTGTTTTTATTGGGGGGTGGGGGGGCTGGGGTTTGGGGAGGGGGAGTAGTGGGCAACAGTATAACTAGTCTTGGTTCCAAGACCTTCGTGTTGTTTATTTCGCGATCACTGACACAAACCACCGATGTTATAGAGGGCGCTATTTCACGACGAACCCCCACCCGTGAATTGGACCCTGTCGAAGGTCTTGGACAAGTTGGCACATCGTGGGCGTGGTCAGACTATTGTAATATATGCAGTATTCATATCACGTGATAATGATGGACGGTTAAGCAAATACGTGCAGACCTGAGGGTTATTGTGTCGCGCAAAACATGTCCAGACTCGCCGCGATTGACCTGTGTACACATGTCCAGACTCGCCGCGATTGACCTGTGTACACATGTCCAGACTCGCCGCGATTGACCTGTGTACACATGTACATGTACATTGTACATCGACACAGCAAATCATGGCTGCCCCGGAGTTTATTTGTGACTGCGGGTGCAGAGGTATTTGTCTTTGGTGTTTAAATTTGTGATGAGTGAAACCACGAAACGAATGATAATGTTTCCTTTGATTTCAGGGAAACGTAGCCAAAATTACGTACGTTCGACTTCGATCTGTTTCTTTCTCTATGGTTCGATACACTTGTGGAATAAAAAAAAACCTTCCGTTCTCCGCGGCACCACATTACTAACGAGATGCTGCAGCGGGACTCGACAAGATCGGTACGGGTACAATGCGTCCAGGCCGCGCCGGTTGGCGGCTGCAGCTAGCTTGCACTAGTAGCACTGCCCCGGAAGATCGGCCACACAATGCTATTAAGTCTGCATATTTCGCGCAATGCATACTATACGTGCATTGAGTCGCCATCACATACACTGTACATGTACACAGACATTACATGTACACTGTGTACACACAACAAGTCATATCCTGTATTTGTGTATAATGAATAATTCATGATGAGGCTCAAACTCGGTCGCTGATTGGATCCCTCGGAAAAGCGAGGGAGAATCGTCGAAAACTAAGGTTAAAGTTAACAATTGCTAGCCAACTAGTGCTAGACCCTTCTGGGAATCCAAAATCATGTACGTTTGTCAAACGTCGGCTCCAGTGCGAACATGGATCCAGCCGCATTTTGTAAACTACGCATGCGTAAGACCAGAACGCACACGAAGCCGGGATTTGAAAAAGAGACAGCGTTAACGAATCTGCGCGCGTGGTGGGCGCCGAAATAACACAAGGGTCTAGGGCTAGACTACAGTATAACAAGAAAGGGGTGCAAAAAGAAAATGGACAGGATAAACCAGAGGAGTGAGAACAAACAAACCAAAAAAAAAAAAAAACAGTCCTGGCAGGGAATTATCATGAAACAGATTTATATGGGAAGAAAACAAATTAAGTTATTCATTTCCTAGTTGGATGTTGAGCCCAAACCAGTGCCAATCAGCCTCGGAAATATGCAAACTTACATGTAGCAAACAACTTTTAGGGAAACCCCTGTGCCCTCCTAAGCCTTCTAATTTATTAAGCCTTCTAATTTAAGTGTCCTGCAATGCACCCCAGCAGTGAAATCAGTTGTCTGGTAATGCAAAGAATCCTCTAATGCACTGCAGCTGGTGTGCATTGGCATATGTACCCCTGGGCCCTGCCCCCGACTTGCAGTAAAAAACTCTCATAGAGGAAGAGTACGGGTTAAGTGCTCACTGGTGAATTGGGACTTGATGTACATGTACCATCTGTAAATGTCACACCCTAGCAGCATAATCATGAATCTTATACTCGATATCGATTATTGTTCGATTACCTGTACCACTAAAACTACGAGGCAGTACAAATATAAGGTTTTTGACTATTTTATTATTCCTCAATTATCCAATCAGTTTGCATGTATAATGTTCACCCATGTCACAAGAAAGCGCAATTTTTATTTTTTTATATGAATATTAATTATATGTCACGATTCACCTCCCCTCATGTAAAACCGCTTATGTATGATATTATAGCTTGCTATCGAGTTGTATGTGTGGTATCCCGAATGAGAGAATAGCTGGAATATTCGAAATAGTTTTGGCGGTTCTTATTACTTTGCATAACATTGAAAGGGGTTCTTGGAACGTTAAGGCTGGTTAACTTTCTTGACAGAGACTCGAGGAGATCGGTGATGCGGTAGCCCATTTTGTAGAGCATTTGCTCGAGATATTTTGAGAAAAAAATTGTTTCCCCAAAAGGAGTTATTTGATCAGCGACAGCTGTAGATAAAGTAGATTTTTTTGTCCAGTCGAGGGAGTCAGGCTTTTAGGACAGCTTTAGTCTTAAAAACTGTAAGTTCCTTGGATGTTCCTTGGATATGGATGTTTGATTTTTGATCGTTTTGCTTTGAATATTTTTCGATATTTCAATGCTAAACAAGTCAAATACTGTTCATTTGCAATATTTAGTTATGTCTCTATCTACAAATTCATGATGACTTTATTATAATAGCATTTGTATACAGGGCTCCAGGGTTTACATGCTTGACATAGCTGTTTGTCAACGGCAACGCCCCGTTGCATAAGTTATTAGATTGTTATTGTAATGTAGATTGATGTAGTGGGTCACAGCACATTATTCATAGTATGTTTTCATACTCGGCAAAAGCCTCACTTTTATTAGCCAGATTTATTGATTTTTTGACCCATATTGCACAATTTGGCAATGCACTTATTTTTATAAATGTATAATTTCCAGGGCTTTCTTTAGTGGAGTTACAGTTTTAGCTGCCAAACACTGAGGGAAGAGTTTACGCGTACTTGGATCCCAACTGTGACGGCGAGGGACACCCTCCGAAAGAATCTCCGTTCACGGGCCCACATCACCAGTGGTTTGCCTCAGATGCATGCATGCACCATTACCAAAAATACAAAAATTTGCAGATTTCGGTTGTAATATCAAAGTAAATCAAACTAGGCGATAGATTTTGTTTGTGCAAAATTTACCAGATTTACACTTGTACATAATCATTATTGTAAATAAATATTTGGTTTTCTTCTTTTTGTGAATATCATCGTTTGTTTCTAAAGATAAATGTTGTCAGTGACGTGTCCAATACAACAAATACTTGCTAGATAGAACCCGGTTTGTGACAACCCACTTAAGGTTTAGAAGGAAAACACTTTCTCAGTTTTGCTATTGGGGTTGGTCTTTATTCATTTTCACAATCATAAATTATGTGGACATTTTCAGTTTCCATAAATCTTGAAGCTAGTAACAATTTTACAAAGACTTCTTTTCAGAGCGTTATTTTCTTTAGTAATCAATGCACCAACAACTTTTACATGCAAATTTATTTTTACAGAGTAAAAGTATTACTTTACTATGCACCAACAATAATTAAAAAATTCCGACTTTTACAATTACATGCAAATTTATTTTTACAGAGTAAAAGTGTTACCACAGGTTCCAAACACATGAATCCTCTCGTTTTTAGTAGAATACTTTGTAAGGGAAAGAAAGATTTGGGACGCAAGAAGCAAGATATGGGACGGAGAAACCCCCCCCCCCTTCTTTTGTTCATTGTGTTGAATTTTTTTTTTTTTAAATATGGGGGGTGGGGGGGTGTGTACGTATGGAGGACTAAGGGGGAAGTCCCTCCGTTCCATATCTTGCCGAGTATAAAAGGCCCAAATGAATTGTTTTACCAGTATGAACACAGTCTGATGGTTGTGTAGATTGCAGGGAAAAGCCTTTATCATCAGTGTGAATCCCCTCATGCTCACACAGACTACTTTGCTGAGTAAAGGTTTTTCCACACGTTGCAAAAATAAATGGTTTCTCACCAGAGTGAATCTTCTTATGTTTACGCAGACTACTTTGTTGAGTAAAGGTTTTTCCACACGTTGCACAAACGAATGGTTTCTCACCAGAGTGAATCCTCTCATGTTCACGCATACTACATTGTTGAGTAAAGGCTTTACCACAAGTTGAACAAACGAATGGTTTCTCACCAGTGTGAACCTTGTCATGTTTGAATAGATTACTTTTAGAAGTAAATGCTTTACCACAGATTGCACAAACAAATGGTTTCTCACCAGTGTGAACCCTCTCATGTTGAAGCAAACTATTTTGATGAGTGAAGGCTTTACCACAAATTGCACAAACGAATGGTTTCTCACCAGAGTGAATCCTATCATGTTTACGCAGACTACTTTGCTGAGTAAAGGCTTTACCACACGTTGAACAAATAAATGGTTTCTCACCAGTGTGAATCCTCTCATGTTGATGCAGATTACTTTGATGAGTAAAGGCTTCACCACAAGTCGAACAAACGAATGGTTTCTCACCAGTGTGAACCCTCTCATGTTGAAGCAGACTACTTTGAAGAGTAAAGGCTTTACCACACGTTACACAAATGAATAGTTTCTTGCCACTGTGAATCCTTTCATGTTGACACAGATTTTTTTGCCAAGTAAAGGCTTTACCACACGTTGCACAAACGAATGGTTTCTCACCCGTGTGAATCCTTTCATGTTGAAACAAATTCTTTCGTCGAGTAAAGGCTTTCCCACACGTTGCACAAACGAATGGTTTCTCACCAGTGTGAACCCTATCATGGGCGAGTAGTTTATTGTGACTAGTAAAGGCTTTACCACATGTTGCACAAACAAATGGTTTTTCACCAGTGTGAACCTTGTCGTGCTTGAGTAGATTACTTTTAAGAGTAAATGCTTTACCACACGTTGCACAGACGAATGGTTTCTCACCAGTGTGAAGCTTCTCATGTTGACACAGACTACTTTGTTGAGTGAAGGCTTTACCACACGTTGCACAAACGAATGGTTTTTTACCGGTGTGAATCATCTCATGTTGAACCAAATTACCTTGCCGAGAAAAGGCTTTACCACACGTTGCACAAACGAATGGTTTCTCATCACTGTGAATCTTGTAATGTTGACGCAGATTTTTTCTTCTAGTAAAGGCTTTACCACACGTTGCACAAACAAATGGTTTTTCACCAGTGTGAATCCTTTCATGGTCGAGTAGTTTACTTTGACAAATAAATGCTGCACCACATGTTGCACAAACGAATGGTTTTTCACCAGTGTGAATCATCTCATGTCGACGAAGACTACTTTGCTGAGTAAAGGTTTTACCACAAGTTGAACAAACAAATGCTGTTCTTTCATCAGTGTGAATCGTCTTGTGTCTCAGTAGATTACTTTCTTGAGTAAAGGCTTTGCCACACGTTGGCATTGCACAGACGAATGGTTTTTCACCAGTATGAGTTCTGTCATGGATGAGTAGACTACTTTGATGAGTAAAGTCTTTACCACACGTTGCACAAACGAATGGTTTTTCACCAGTGTGAACACTTTCATGGTTGAGTAGCTCATTTTGAATAGGAATTGCTTTACCACACGTTGCCCAAACGAATGGTTTCTCATCACTGTGAATCTTCTCATGTTCACGCAGACTACTTAGCTGATTAAAGTCTTTACCACATGTTGCACAAACGAATGGTTTCTCACCGGTGTAAACACTTTCATGGTCGAGTAGTTCATTTTGACTAAGAAAGTCTTCACTAATTGTTGCACAAACAAATTGTTTCTCATCAGTGTCAAGCTTCTCATGTTTGTGTAGACCACATTGCTGAGCTATCCCTTCATCACAGGTTACAAATACATATGGTTCCTCACCTTTGTTATCCCTCTCGCGACAAATTGGCTCATCAGGTTGATTTGTGTCCATTTTTCTAGATTCCATATTGATGGTCGATTTAGGCTTAATATTGTCAAAAACTCTGCGACCATCTACGGTACAGAATGCTGCAGACTACGAAAGCATCATCAAGACGCTGGATGCTACCCTCTTAAAGTCTCTCCTTGATCGAGTCAAAATCCCCTGATTCTAGACACAGCTCCGCTGTCAGTGTTTCCACCTGGAGACTGTTGAAAAGACAAAATTTAAACATACTGATATCAGTAAAAAACCTTCAAAATGATTGTTGTGCAATATGGTTGGTGTGTCTCACCAAATGTTTCAATCTTTAGTGGGACACTCGCTGCGCAGCAGGTGCCAGGTTGCAAAACCACCTGTCCTGCAATGTGGGGCAGACAAAAAGCCTCACAAGAAATAGCTTCAGAAGATAAAGACAAAAATAACCACAAAACACAATTTCTTTCATGGCTCTATAGTCACCAGGCCAAGAGGAATGAATGTAGTATATTTGTTAATTCTGTGCCAACATCATAGCTGAAATGTCATTCATGTCATTGGTGGCACCCTCTTTTTGAATCCAAATTCACTGCAACTGATCAAGTAAAGAAGTTAGCACGGCAGATGAATAAGTATGTGCTTGTAACGTGCTTAATTATCTGCTTTATCTGCCCGAAGAAGTTAGCACGCCAGAGAAGTAAGACCATTACACCGTTCAAGTGAACTGCATCTGTGCATGCGCGTTGGTAAAGCAGAGACTGACTACTGGTCAAACTGAAGTTGGCACCCAAACTTGCAGTATGATGGAAAAATCACCACTCTAAACACGTATGCAAATGCTGTCCGTCTACAAATCCACCTACAGAGGCAGGTTAACTGGTCAGAGTTACTGGACTCTAGTAATCGCTTTTTTAACACTAGAGTAGCGCCAGATCATGTCAAAATGTTAAAAAAGCGATAACTATAGAGTCTAGTAACTCGGACTAGTTTACACTGGATCATAGGGACCACAACAGGAGGAAATGGCTGTACTTTTACATGATGTGCTGGTTCACAATTCTAGGTTTTAACACATCTCATTATTGTCTTGTGCACCATCCAAATTTTGCCAAAGTTTGCGAAATTTTGCAAAATTTATCGCAGATTGCCCACTTGAGTCCTAAGCAAGCGAACACCCATGTGCATTTCTCAAATGGGGACCAATTGGGCAAAATTGGGCCCCATTCGAATCCCAGTTTGCCCAATTAGGTCCCAGTCAAGTTGTCCAACCATGGAGAAATAAAGCCCTGTTCGCACTGGACTTAATTTGGGCAAACTAACCGAGCCAATGGGTAACTTATCCATTTCAAGTCCAGTGCGAACAGCCTGGGTAACTTTCCTCACAGGTAATTTACCCACGCCGCGTGGGTAGTTTAACCGAGCCAAAGGTGCCCAGGAAGATTGACCAGGTCAGTTTAACCGAGCCAGAAAATCCAGTGCGGACGCGACGTCTGGTGATGGAAGATTTAATGTTGAGAGCTATAGTCGGGAACAGACGATCCGGTCGTCAAGTCAAGGTCATAGGTCACGCAGGGCGCCCTCTTTATTGTTTTGAAGCCAGCTCGGTTAGTTTACCTATGGTCTCGGCAATTCTACCCGCGTCAATTAAATCCAAGTGCGGACGGTGGGAAGATTAACCCATCGGAATCTTACCCGGCGTCATGGTACAGTTACCCAAAATGTTTATCCAGTGCGAACACGGCTTTTGACACAGCCAACACTGCATGGGCTTCAATTGCTTTGCCCAGTTTTTTCCAATTGTTACCCAACTAGCCTAGGTCCCAATTGTTTTGCTAGCTGTGGTACGACTACGATCGAGTCTAGCATGTAGACGGACCGTTTTCCAAACCCCAGCTTTGTCTCCATTTGGCTTCGTTCATGCAGTTTAGCATTAGCCAATGGTGATGGAGCCGGTGAGGTGATGTGGCGTTGACTTGGTTGTAATTACAGGCCCGTACGCAGGGGGGGTGCGACGGGTGCGTACGCAGCCCCCCAAATTACTAAAAGGTCCACATTTTCCGGATAAATAATGGTATTTTGATGTAGAAATAACTGTACTGCAGGCACACAAACAATTTTGGTCCCATCAGTACAAATTCGCCCCCCAAATTACCAAAAGGTCCACATTTTCCGGGGTAAATAATGGTATTTTGATGTAAAAATAACGATACTGGCTAGAAAATTTTTGGTTTCATTTTTGGTCCCATCAGTACAAATTCGCACCCCCCCATAAAAAAATCCTGCGTACGGGCCTGAATTATACGTACGACCATAGACATGGATTAATTTTTTTATTCATCATCATGTGGCATGTCTACGACAGTAATTTCGCACTTGCAAGTTGCAGCTCAAAAACGTCGCCAACACCACGATAATACTTAACCAAATCAAAATCGCCTTAATTAGTAGCCTTCCATAGGCCTATGTGTCCAAAATAAACTTCCAGGTTTCAGGGGTACTCACGAATAATTATTGACCTGTATTTCTGCAAATCCAGGGAGTTCGACGCACCACTGCACTCTTCCTGTTCGCCATGATAAAAATAGATGAGATGGCTCATTATTAGTACGGGGCGCCTGTGATGTCACAGGTCAACAATCAAGCGCACGGTTGGGTTGCAGAGCAACGACTGTTTCATGACATGGCACAAGTATGGCGCACCATACATTCGCGCCGCTACAGGACATTTTAGGCAGTTCCTCGATCAAACCAAAAAACCGGCAAATGTGAATTTGCCAATAACATAGGGTCAACTGACCATGATGGCGAGGTGGAAGGTAAACATGGTTTCCGAACCAGCGACTCCGGAATCCCGGACCGGCGCTCTACCAACTGATGAGCCATCTTGCCCGTCTCCCAAAATTCACGGTTAACTATTTTTATACAAAATTTGGCCGCAAGAGGGCATATACAAGTTGAAGCACGGACAAACAAACAAACAAACCTAATTGTCACTTTCCCTCAAACTGATCCCCTCATGGTCTTCAATCGAATATTTTCGAATATAAACAAAAATCATTCATACTTAATTGGCTTGGCGTCGTCAGCTAAGAAACAATTATAAGCAATTTGTATCTACGCAGGAACAAATTATAATTCGTCTCTTCGTGAAAACTGAAATTATAATAATAATAATAATAATAATGAGATTTGTAAAGCGCACATATCCACCCTGCAGGGTGCTCAAGGCGCTGTAGACAACAAGTAAACTAAGTAAGTAAGTAAATTAATTCTTGAAAATTTGTGACATCAAGTAAGTCTTAAGAAGCGATTTGAACCTAGTTAACAATGGCATGATCTGAGTTCAAGTGGCAATGAATTCCAAAGTCGAGGAGCTGCAACAGAAAAAGATTTGGCGCTCCATGTTCGTTTAGCAATTGGTTCCTTGAGAAGTCGCTGGTGACTTGATCTAAGAGTTCTTGCTGGAGAATATTCATGTAGTAGTTCCTTAATGTAGTAGGGAGCCTTGTTGTTTAGAGCTTTGTGGACCAGAAGCATGAGTTTGAAAACAATCCTTTGGGAGACAGGAAGCCAGTGTAGTTCCTTCAAAATGGGGGTTATGTGACAGTTCCTCCTAGATAAGGTGATGATGCGGGCAGCAGTATTCTGAAGTCGTTGAAGACGGTATATTTGATTCTGAGGGAGTCCGTAGAGTAGTGAATTGCCGTTGTCTAGTCGTGAAGTCACAAATGCATGGATAATGTGCTCGGTAGCACTTCTATTCAAATACTTGCGAATACGACCAATGTTTCTAATTTGGAATGATGCCAAACGGACAGTGTTAGCAACGTGAGATTTAAATGTCATTGCGGAATCAAATATAACCCCCAAGTTCCGGGCCTGCAACGATGGGGCTATCTGTGCATCACCGATTGTCATAAATGGCACAGGCACCTTTTTTAATTGTTGGCGTGATCCAAACAAGAGAAACTCCGTTTTTTCCTCATTCAGTTTTAGAAAGTTGTTTTTCATCCAGCATCGGATCTCAGAGATGCATTGCTCCAGTCTTGCAATCGAAGAATCGGCAGGCTCCTGTAAAGACTTGAAGGATATGTAGAGTTGAGTATCGTCAGCATATAGACATGGTAGTTCAGATGATGTTTCAAGATGATATCGAATGGCAAGGTGTAAAGAGTAAACCACTAGCACAGACCCTTGTGGTACAGAGTACTCTAAAACAACAGGATCTGATATTGCATTGCCAATGCTGACATGCTGGGTTCTATTTGAGAGATAGGACCTGCACCATTCGAGAGCCGTGTCGTGTATACCGAGATAGTTTTGAAGTCGAGATAAGAGGATGCCATGATCAACGGTATCGAATGCTGCACTCAAATCGAGCATAACCAGCGCAGTGATATCGCCATTATCCATCGAAGACAGGATATCATTACTGACCCTAACAAGCGCAACTTCCGTCCCGTGGAATGGCTTGTATGCAGACTCACTGGAAAACGTCCGAAAGCTCATGGTCTTGAATGTGGTCAGAGATGCGGGATGAGACAATACGCTCGATGGTTTTTCCCAGGTACTTCAGGTTTGAGACGGGTCTGTAGTTTTTCAGAATCTCCTTTGTCCAGGCTGGACTTCTTTAGAAGTGGCCGAATGTAGGAAACCTTTAGGTTGTCCGGAAAGCAACCAGAATCCAACGATTTGTTCACCACTTCAGTAATAAAAGGAGCAAACACATCAATGTGTTGCTTTATCATCATAGTTGGAATAGGGTCAAGTTCGCAAGATTTTGACGGCGAGTTCATGATGACACGCTTAATTTCGTTAACATTTGTAGGCTCAAAATAAGACAGTCTGCACTTGGGATCTGCATGTGGCTCTACTAGTGGCTCTACTAGTGGGACGGGGTTGGACACCGGCATCAATGAGGATCGGATGTTCGTAATCCGCTTGGTGACAAAATAATCTGAAAATGCATTTGCAAGGTCCTGGTCAGAAGTTGAGGACGGAAGGACTGGGGACGTAGACTTGTGTAATAGCTTGTCGATAACCCTGAACAGCTTTTTCTGGTCTCCAGAGCTTTGCTGCACCAGTGATGAAAAGTGACCCACTTTCGCTTGGTTGATCATGTCGTTCACAACATTGCATATACCACTTGGATGAAATTTCCCCCTGTATGATTTTCGTAATCTTAATGATTCAAACTGATTTTGACAATATTAACCTCGCCAGAATGTTCTTTTGTATCTACTTTATCAATCATCTCAGCCACATAAAAAAAAAAGTGATTTTGACCAAATTCAGTCTTTTCGTGAAAACGCTGACGCATGTTCGTGGTCCACCGTAGCGCACCGTAGTGGAACGTGCATGATGCCACAAAATGCACTGTGAAGGAGCACGACCTTTTCAGAACGTTAAAAAAATTATCTAGGCCTAACGTTGTAGTCGATAAAAACCACCGGTCCACCCATGGAGGAATAACCGCAGCAGCACTGTACAAGTCGTAACGTTGTTGTGACGTTGTTCGTGGGCATGTCGTGACGGCGTCTTGTTCTGCTGGGTTTACACAAATTACACTGGGCCACGATTCCAACGATCGCCACGATTTGAGAGAATTGTGATAAGCGTGGGATCGAATCGTGATGATCTTGAGGGCCGGAACTTGGTGCACGGGACCGTGACGATCTTGACGATCGTGACAAATCATCACGATCATTCCGTGCACTAAGTTCCCTCAAAATCATCACGATTTGATGCCACGACCCGACCCCCCCCCCCCCCCCCCCCCCACGTACGCACAATTCTCTCAAATCATGGCGATCGTGGCCCAAAGCCCAGCATTAATTCATTCGTACTCATTCGTAGTGGCCACAACACCCACGTACGGCAAGCCAAGACTTCGCTACGTTGCTGACTAGATGCCACTACGGTGGTGCTGCCACCACTATAGCACGATTAAAACAAGACACCACGCCAAGAACATATTTTGTATCACGTGACTCTTGTTGATCGTATTGTTTGTTTCCATCGTAGCAAAAATTATGACACACACGCTGCCATGCCGAACTTGAGAAAAACGCGCAAAACTGGCTCCCATCTGTGAGGATCGAAAAACCTCCTTCCATGGACAACATCCAAAATATATTCCCCCATTGCGCCTTTTTCGTCATGTGATTAATTAAATCTTACAGTGTATTTTTAAATCGTACTGGTGCCGTAGGAACGTTGTAGTCATCCTGAGCATACCTATATTTTCAAAAGGGGAAATCTGTGAAGGCCCTAAAGTCAGACAAATACCCTTCTCATGACATACATGTACATGATTGTGTGCCAACTGCCAAAAGTGAATAATCTCTTTATAGCTCCATGTCCTGAGCCACGCATGAGTTTAACGGGCTCTTGAATTGTCGTAGTTATAAGCCCGTAAAAGCGCTGCATGGCCCAGGATGCGTTGTACAATGTAGTACAATCTTGGCATTTCGTAGGGTAACGGGGCAATTCGTAACTTCGTCAACCTGTACCTTTACCTTTGCACCATCAAGCCAACTCGTACAATTGGACAACTCGTACCTTCAGTTAAGACAACTCGTACCGCCGGCGCCAAGCATAAGTCAAGTCGTACCGAATATCTGAAGCCGGCTCGATCGACTGGGACATTACTGATTGTAGTGAATTTTGTTCTTACATAAAACAATTTATGTTCTTCGTTTTATCCGTAATAAGTTCGTCTAAACGAGTTTGATACACATTAATTTCAGGGTTTACTAGATTGTATTATTGTACACGTGTAAATCGTGCGGTCATTTTTTTTGATTTCGTATTACATTGTATATACCGGTAGTAAACGTCCTTTTTCTTGGCGCACACAACGATTAGGGCATAACAGGGTTAGGACCCGGTCATTATTGCGTGATAATTGACCGGGTTGGGGGATGACCGATGGTAATGGACCGAGCCGAAGGGTCCTCACCCTGTTATTTCCTTTATTAAATACCTTTTTATTTAGGAAGTAAAGGGTGAATTTGTTCCATTTTTTTAAGCCAGGGCAATTACTACAAAATAATTTCCTCAACGTGATCGAGTCTCCAACAATCAGAAGTTATCAACTCTCCTTGGTATTTATTAAACGGACCTATTCTTTGTACTTTATTTTCGATTTTGCTAGAAAAAGAATTTATGAAATTAAGTACATAAAAACTGGTTAAAAACGTAAACCACGATATTGTAAATTATATAGAAATTGATACTTCTTGTCTTATCAATTTAACTTTGTTGTTCATTAATTAAAGTTAGCAGTTTTAATATATGATAAGTGCCGCGTTCTGAATTTGTTGAATGGTAACACTTTACCGATGCATAAAAGTATTTTTTAAAAACACACATATTGTTGTGAAAATTATCAAGTTTGAGAAAATTAATGTTCTTCAACAGAAAGAAAAAATGGCAATGAGTGCATGCACTTTTCAAATTCCTTACAAAAACCAATCTCTCTGATCGGACATAAACTTTAAAAGATCAAAGTCCGACGCGTCTCGCTTAGAGGTTTTATTGCCGGTGTCAGCAATTAAAGGTAGGATACATCATTGGTAATTGCTTGAATTATAAGGATTGGTTTGATTTAGGGGTTGTATTCCGAAGTTTTACAATCATGGATGCCGAAAAAAAGCATGATTAACGGCATTCGTTTGTAACCGTAGTCGAGCAGTTGTTCTTGATGTTCTTTTTTTTTTCGCGATTACCATCCGGCGATCGATAATTATGTTATATAATTTTGTAACAATTACAGGATATCTAGCGCAATATTTTGCTGGATGCCTAGAATTTATTATTTACTTTCAAATAAGTAAGATATTTCTTAATAATTCGGTAGTAAACCAGTGTGAATCCTATCACCAGTGTGAATTCTATCATGTTCACGCAGACTACTTTGCCGAGTAAAAGATTATCCACACGTTGCACAAACAAATGGTTTCACATCAGAGTGAATCTTCTCATGTTCATCTTCTCATGTTCATCTTCTCATGTTCACGCAGACTACATGCTTTACCACACGTTGCACAAACTTATAGTTTCTCATCAGTGTGAACCATATCGTGGGCAAATAGTTTATTGCGACTAGTAAAGGCTTCACCGCATATTGCACAAACGAATAGTTTCTCACCAGTGTGAACACTAGCATGTTTGAGTAGATTACCTTTAAGGATAAATGCTTTGCCACAGGTTGCACAAACGAATAGTTTCTCACCAGTGTGAATATGCTTCTCATGTTGATTAAGAATACTTCGCTGAGTAAAGGCTTTACCACACGTTGAACAAACGAATGGTTTCTCACCAGTGTGAATCCTGTCATGTTGACGCAGATTTTTTCGTCGAGTAAAGGCTTTACCACACGTTGCACAAACAAATGGTTTCTCACCAGTGTGAATCCTTTCATGGTCGAGTAGTTTACTTTGACAAGTAAATGCTGCACCACATGTTGCACAAACAAATGGTTTCTCACCAGTGTGAATCATCTCATGTTGACTAAGACTACATTGCTGACTGAAGGCTTTACCACACGTTGAACAAACGAATGGTTTCTCACCAGTGTGAATCATCTCATGTCGACGCAAACTACTATGATGAGTAAAGGTTTTACCACAAGTTGAACAGACGAATGGTTCTTCACCAGTATGAGTTCTGTCATGGACGAGTAGACTACTTTGATTAATAAAGTCTTTACCACACATTGCACAAACGAATGGTTTCTCACTAGTGTGAACCCTGTCATGGGCGAGTAGTTTATTGTGACTAGTAAAGGCTTTACCACATGTTGCACAAACAAATGGTTTTTCACCAGTGTGAACCTTGTCGTGCTTGAGTAGATTACTTTTAAGAGTAAATGCTTTACCACACGTTGCACAAACGAATGGTTTCTCACCAGTGTGAAGCTTCTCATGTTGACACAGACTACTTTGTTGAGTGAAGTCTTTACCACACGTTGCACAAACGAATGGTTTCTTACCCTTGTGAATCATCTCATGTTGAACCAAATTACCTTGCTGAGAAAAGGCTTTACCACCTGTTGCACAAACGAATGGTTTATCATCACTGTGAATCTGTTTATGTTGACGCAGATATTGTCGTCGAGTAAAGGCTTTACCACACGTTGCACAAACAAATGGTTTCTCACCAGTGTGAATCCTTTCATGGTCAAGTAGTTTACTTTGACAAGTAAATGCTGCACCACATGTTGCACAAACAAATGGTTTCTCACCAGTGTGAATCATCTCATGTTGACTAAGACTACATTGCTGACTAAAGGCTTTACCACACGTTGAACAAACGAATGGTTTCTCACCAGTGTGAATCATCTCATGTCGACGCAAACTACTTTGATGAGTAAAGGTTTTACCACAAGTTGAACAGACGAAAGGTTTTTCACCAGTATGAGTTCTGTCATGGACGAGTAGACTACTTTGATTAGTAAAGTCTTTACCACACGTTGCACAAACGAATGGTTTTTCACCAGTGTGAACACTTTCTTGGTCGAGTGGTTCATTTTGAACAGAAAGGGCTTTACCAATTGTTGCACAAACAAATCGTTTCTCATCAGTGTCAAGCTTCTCACGTTTGTGTAGACCACATTGCTGAGCTATCCCTTCATCACAGGTTACAAATACAAATGGTTCTTTATCCTTGTTCTCCCTCTCGCTACAAATTGGCTCGGGTCGATTTGTGTCTATTTTGCTAGATTCCATATTGATGGTCTAATATTGTCAAAAACTCTGCGACCATCTACGGTACAGAATGCTGCAGACTATGAAAGCATCAACAAGACGCTGGATGCTACCCTCTTAAAGTCTCTCCTTGATCGAGTCAAAATCCCTGATTCTAGACACAGCTCCGCTGTCAGTGTTGCCACCTGTTGAAAACACAAAATGTAAACGTACTGATATCAGTAAAAACCTTCAAAATGATTGTTGTGCAATATGGTTGGTGTGTCTCACCAATTGTTTCAACTTTAGTGGAACACTCGCTGCGCAGCAGGTGCCAGGTTGCAAAACCACCTGTCCTGCAATGTGGGGCAGACAAAAAGCCTCACAAGAAATAGCTTCAGAAGATAAAAACAAAAATAACCACAAAACACAATTTTTTTCATGGCTCTAGTCACCAGGCCAAGAGGAAATGAATGTAGTATATTTGTAAATTCTGTGCCGAAATCATAGCTGAAATGTCATTCGTGTCATTGGTGCTACCCTCTTTTGGAATCCTAATTCACTGCAACTGAGTGAAGAAGTTAGCCGCATGGCATATAAATAAGTATGTGCTTGTAACGTGCTCAATTATCTGCTTTATCTCTCCGAAGAAGTTAGCACGCCAGAGAAGTGAGACCATTACACCATTCAAGCGAACTGCATCTGCGCATTGGTAAAGCAGACTGACTACTGGTCAAACTATAGTTGGCGCCCAAACTTGCTCACCGAGTCTACTCTAGTGCGGGCCATAGATTACATCTACATAGGTCTAGATTCTCTAGCAAAACTGTTGATCCACATCCCACTAGAGTTGGTATGTCGCGGAGCTAGAAAATCTCATTTCGGTAATCCCCTTGAAGAATGTAGTCAGCAACGGCGGTCATAAATAGGTCTAGTTTGGTCATGTTGATGATCGATTTAGGTAGAGCATTCCAGTGAGGTATCCCAGCTATCCCAATTGGGACCTAGGGTTGTGTAAAAATTGGAAAAAACTGGGCAAAGCAACTGAAGCCCATGCGCAGTGTTGGGCAACTTGACTGGGACCCAATTGGGCAAACTGGGATTCGAATGGGGCCCAATTTTGCCCAACTGGTCCCCATTTGGGAAATGCACATTGGTGTTCGCTTGCTTGGGACTCAAGTGGGCAATCTGTGAAAAAAATTGCAAAATTTGGCAAAATTTGTCAAAATTGGGATGGTGCACAAGACAATAATGAGATGTGTTAAAAGTAAAACCTAGAATTGTGAACCAGCACATCATGTAAAAGTACAGACATTTTCTCCTGTTGTGGTCCCTACGAGTATGATCATGTCCGCGTGTAACTGGACTCTAGTTATCGCTTTTTTAACATTTGGACATGATCTGGCGCTACTCTAGTGTTAAAAAAGCGATAACTAGAGTCCAGGTAACTCTGACCAGTGAACCTGCCTCTAGTAGGTGGATTTGTAGACGGAGAGAATTTGCATGTTTTTGGTGTTTTTCCATAATGCTTTCCAAGCTGCTCGGGCAAAAAGAAAGATTATATAGTTTAGTTTGTGACATAATTATTGACAAAATATATATTTTTGTTTATTTCCTTATACATTGTAAAATGCAATTCATAGAATATGAAATGTATCCCTAAAAGGTCACATGACCATAATTTACAACCAGACTGGGTCTCACTTGGGTCCAACTTTGGGTCCCACTAATTAATTGGGACCCACTTGAGAATATGCGAGCACAAGTTGCCCAAGTTGCCCGACCCAGTCGCACAAACATTGCCCAGATTTGCCCATATAAACCAGTTCATCATGCCCACTGTACTTCGGACCCATTTGTAAAAACTGGGACTCATTTGTGAAAACCCAACTGGGTCCCAATTGTTTTGCTAGCTGTGGTACGACTACGATCGAGTCTAGTTGACGGACCGTTTTCCAAACCCCAGCTTTGTCTCCATTTGGCTTCGTTCATGCAGTTTAGCATTAGCAATGGTGATGGAGCCGGTGGGGTACTTGATGTGGCGTTGACTTAGTTGTAATTATACGTACGACCATAGACATTACCCCTAGAACTCTGGCTCTCCCGACGCCCGTAGGGCGGAGCCCCATAGATAGAGAGGGTTTTTACAGGTTAACCGCCGTTAAACAATAGAAACCGTGCACAAATTCCGGGTAATAACTCCATACTGCGGCACGGTCTACCCCAAGTAAAAATTTGTATGAGTACTTTATCAACTCACCCAGCTGTAACAAACCAAAAACCGGTCGAATCTTGGCCAATTTCTGTAAAAAAAATTGAAAACTATGCCCGTTCCGCAAACGCGACTGTTACAAGATGGCGGATAAGGACGTTCAATGAACAGTTGGTACCGTGACCCCGGCCGGGGTCAGTGCGGACCAATCACATGGCTTCTCTGAACGACGATGACAGGGCTGTTTTCCAAACCCTGGCTTCGGTCTTTTGTGGCTGTGCCTCCGGCGCATTGCTTAACTGTATGAATAAGGCCTGGCAAGATGAAGTTTGTGTTTTAAAAACGGCTAATGCGCGGCGGCTGCAGCTTGAAATTACGCACGAGTTTATCCGCCATCTTGTAACAGTCACGTTTGCGGAACGGGCATAGTTTTCATTTTTTTTTTACAGAAATTGGCCAAGATTCGACCGGTTTTTGGTTTGTTACAGCTGGGTGAGTTGATAAAGTACTCATACAAATTTTTACTTGGGGTAGACCGTGCCGCAGTATGGAGTTATTACCCGGAATTTGTGCACGGTTTCTATTGTTTAACGGCGGTTAACCTGTAAAAACCCTCTCTATCTATGGGGCTCCGCCCTACGGGCGTCGGGAGACCCAGAGTTCTAGGGGTACATAGTTATAGACATGGGGTTGTTTTTTTATCCATGTCTATACCTTCTTATTATTCCTTATACGACAGTTGCACTTGCAGCTCCAAAACGTCGCCATTAATAGCCTTCCATATGTGTCAAAAATAAACTTCCAGGTTTCGGGGGTACTCACGAATAATTCTTGACCTGTATTCCTGCAAATCCAGGGAGTTCGACGCACTCACTCTTCCTGTTCGCCACGATAACAAATATATGAGATGGCTCATGTGATGTCACAGGTCAACAATCAAGCGCGCGGTTGGGTTGCAGAGCAACGACTGTTTCATGACATGGCACAAGTATTATTATTCTGGTTTATTCGTATTAAAACACGAGGTAGGCAGCCACAAAAAAGTAGCTGAAATGACCACGTTTACACTTTACAATAATTAAAAATTGTTACATAACAGTTAAAAAGAATGGAAGTATAAAATTACCACAAAGTACTCACCAGTTGCACCTATATTGTAAACAATTAAGAATTACAAAAGTTTAGCTAAAACAGGAATTGTGGAATACATGAATCTATCAGGCTGTTATGTAGGATTTCAAAGTTGTGCATTTTTTTTGGCTAAGGATGCTTTTTTGGTTTCATTGGAAAGAGTAGACATCCAGGTTTCAGAAAAGTATTGGTAACATTTTTTCCATTAACCGTATGTCCGCCATCTTGGATTTCAAAATGGCCGCCATTTGTTAACCAAATGTTTAATAAATCAAAGTATTAATGCTATGCGAAGTTCATTTTACTGACAATTACTTCAATTTATTAAGCCAAGGAGTTACAGATACAATTAGTATTGATTGATACCATCTCACTGGTTGGTAGCCATCTTGAATTTCAAAATGGCCGCCACTTTAGGACAATGTTTTTTAACCCAGGATTGGAATTTCGTATGATGATCTCCATTTTTGGGCTTAAGTTCTTCACGCTCATTCTTCGTCCACACGGGGCTGCCAGTACGACTATGGCGCCCCCAATGCGTCCAGGGCGATGTTATGGAGCTTCCTGTACGATCACAGTGTGATTATACTGCGATTATACTGCGTGTACTACGTTCTGACTTTGACATGCGTAATTAAAGGCCACAAATGGTATAAATACAATCTATATCCTCCACACAACATACTTAGTAATGTGCATCTCCTCTTCACCATGGCTGTAGAGAGGCAGAACATAAACATTGTACAACAGATAGCAATTAATATCCAGCAACATCGAGCTCGCTGTATTTATAGTCGCCGCCGCACGAACGCGGTACAAACGCACAGAGCGTAGTGGGGATGTATAGTGAGAGCGTCGTAAGGTCGTAGCGAGGTCGCCTTGGTCGAAGCAAAATCACGTAGAGCGTAGTAGGAGCGCAGTGAGAGCGCGGCGATGATCAAATTTGGGAACGCACTGAGGTCGCAGTGAGAGTGCAGTGAGCGAGTCAAGAGCGTACTATGAGCTACCTACCTCATAGATTTCAGTATTCAGTTTTGCCAGTTTTCGGCGACCCCACTGCGTTTTTGATGAAAACTGCATCGCAGTAAGGTCGCCGTGGGATCGCACACCGGTCTGACAGGGGTTAAGATGAAAAGTCTTAAATTTCAAAATGGCCTCCATTTTAGATTCAGTTTGCTTAAAAACTTAGGATGTGAATGCTATAATCAACATTGAGTTTGCCAAGAAGATGCAATATTAATTGCCGGACAGCTGTAGACATGGATGTCCTTGTATCTGTCATTGGGGTCAGGTAAAGGATCCCTGTTGATGGCAATGAGCTCGTGGCCGGGAATTGTGTACATCATAATGTTGGTGGCTGCTTCCTTTCTAGCTTGAAGTGAAGGCCCCTGCAGATTCTGTAGCATTGCAGTAAAACTTTCATTGCGCTGATAGATGTTCTGCACAAATCTAGCTGCTCTCCTCTGGATGGCTTATACTTGATTTATGGGGTTTGATGATGGGGATTCCAAACTGTTGAGCAATATTCTAAATGTGGCCTGACCAGAGAGGTGTAAGCTTGGCTTTTTTCTGCAGCCGTGGGTTACAGTGCCTTAGATTCCTCTTAATTAACCCTAGCATCCGGTTGGCTTTCAAAGTGATGATATGGGTGTTTTCCAGGAAAGTTTGGAGTTGAAAGATAGTCCCAGCATGGATGTTCATCAACTGATGTCCGTACATCATAACCCAAGAGGTAGTCAAAGCCGATGTTGTTTTTCAGGTGGGAAACTTGCATCACATGGCATTTGTCGATGTTAAACTTCATCTGTCATTTGGCTGACCAAGAATGCAGCTGAATCAAGATCTTTTTGAAGAGCTCCGCATTCATCCACCTTGTTAATAGAACGGTGCATAAAACAACCGATGTGATGAAGATTGATATACCATTGGTGAATGTGATAAATAACAATGGCCCTGAACACCGTGCCTTGGGGAACTCGGAAAGAACATCAGTGACCACTCCGAAGCTTCGCCATCCACCACAACTCGCAGGCTTCTTTGGGTGAGGAAATTGTTGAACCACTTCAGAAGAGAGCCACAAACTCCGTGATGATATAGTTTTAATAAGGAAGAGCCTTTAGTAGGGTACTCTATCAAAAGCCTTAGAGAAGTCAAGAATGATAAAATCTGTTTACTTTCTGTCATCCAAGGCCTCATCAGCAAGTTCATGAGTTGTAATGATAAGCTGTGATTTTTCAAAAGAGCGGCCAGGGCAAATGCCATGTTGACTTTCAAAATAAAATGCGAGTTTCATAATGATCCATCACACGGCTACAAATAATATGCTCAAGTATTTTACATGATATTGATGCGAGTGATACGGGTCGGTAGTTGGCGGCTTCACTGCGATCACCTATCTTTATTATGGAAACCATGTTTGCAATCCTCCAGTCATGAGGGATTTTACCCGACTTCAACGACTGTTGAAAGATGGATGACAAGATAGGAGATATTTTTTCCGCCATGTCATTTAAAAATCGAGCTAAAATGGAATCTGGACCTGTTGCCTTGATAATGCTATTCTTCTCAAGGAGTTTACGCACGCCACTCACTGAGATCTCAATGTGCTCGGCATCAGGAAACGAAGACTCGCCCATTGAAGGCAGATCAGACAGACTCTCGGAGGTGAAAACAGACATGAATTTCATGTTCAAAATTCTAGCTTTACCTTTGTTGTCTGAGATGATCTTGTTATTGTGTGTAAAGGGTGAGATACCAGTATTATCTAGCGCCAGAAATTATTGTTATGTTTGTCATTAGGATGCGGTTAGTGTATGACCAGTAGGAGGCTAGGATCTTTCTTCATTGCGGAATGACTTAAAATGATCCCAGTCATCCTTGGAGTTGGAAGCTTTTGCCTTCTTGTACATTCTGGCCTTCTTTCTGATCATACGTTTGAGGGAAGGTGTAATACATGGCCGGTTGCCACGAGATCCTACAAACATTATTCTTGAAAGGTTACAAAATCCGATCTCACACTCCTTCCATGTCACATTTGCTGTAAAAACAGATTCTTTTAGGTGCCTTCTTGTTTACTGCAGGCTGAAAGTCAATGTCACTCAATACCGCCTCATGATCACTAATAATACCTTCCACTATCCGAGTGTTCTTGGTGGAGTTTTGATGCGATGACAGGGTTAGATCCAGAATGTTGCTGCTGGGGGGGGGGGGGGGGGTTGATAGCCTGAGGCTGGCATTGGTACATACAGGGTTAAGTAAAAACAGCATCCAAAGCAAATTATTATTGTCAAGTTTATAATTTACATTATAGCTGCATAATTACACCTGCCAGCCTAACATTGCTGACAACATAGCTATACATTTTATTGCCACCAAGTTTGACTTATGTTGCTCAGAACTAAAGTTATAGGGCAAAATCCTCTAGAAATGGCCGCCATTTTGAAATCCAAGATGGCGGTCATACGTATATAGCTATAAACCTAATTATGATATTATTGAACTCCCTGATATTGAAAACATAGGCTTTGCCACCAAGTTTCAACTCCATATGTTGCTCAGAACCAAAGTTGTAGGGCAAATTCTTTTGAAAACGGCGGCCATTTTGAAATCCAAGATGGCGGCCATATTTTTAACGGAAAAAAATGTTACCAATACTTTTCTGAGAGCTGAGAGTCTACTCTAGCCAATGAAACAAAAAAAAAGCATCCTTAGCAAAAACAAATGCAAATATACATAACATCCTACACTATTGGGTACAACAAGCGTAGACGTGGAACTGTTTCTGAGTATTCTGGTACTAGTTGTGTTATTCAATTTAGGGGGGAGCATATTTCTAAATCTGTTGGAATGTAATAGTTTAGTGCCAACGTTATACAGTAAGGTGTCTCTCCTAGTTTAAAGGCTAGAAATACCTAGAACTTCCAAAGCATTAGAGTAACTGTGATACCGATGATAGCCTAACATAATGCGACAAGCACGTTTTTGTACATTTTCAATTCTATTAGCCAGTTGTATGGCACCATTCGCGCCGCTACAAATGAATGTAGGACATTTTAGGCAGTTCCTCGATCAAACCAAAAAACCGCAAATGTGAATTTGCCAATAGGGGTATGGTGATGTTTTGGATGGGTCCAACTGACCATGATGGCGAGGTGGAAGGTAAACACATGTGTTCCGAACCAGCGACTCCGGAATCCCGGACCGGCGCTCTACCAACTGAGCCATCTTGCCGTCTCCCAAAATTGTCAGTAGAGAGTTTCCCTTCATGGTTTATTTGTGTAATACAGAAAGCGATTGAAAAGACGTCCTCCGGTGTTACTATTTTTATTACAAAACGTACAATTTGGCCGCAAGAACTCATTCTTCCCTAGAACCATCCGTGATTGGAATAGGCTACCCGTTGACATTACTATACGCGACCGACCCTTGTTAATTTTAAAGCTGTCCTCACGAACTAGACATCGTTTACACCCCGCGGCTTCATGGAACTTTTAGTTCTGTTGCCCGTGTACCAAGTGATGATGATGATGCTGATGATGATGAAGAGGGCATTTTATACAAGTTGAAGCACGGACAAACAAACCTAATTGTCACCTTCCTCAAACTACCCCTCAAATGGTCTTCAATCAAATATTTCGAATATAAACAAAAATCATTCATACTGAATTGGCTTGGCGTCGTCAGCTAAGAAACAATTATAAGCAATTTGTATCTACGCAGGAACAAATTATAATTCGTCTCTTCGTGAAAACTGAAATTACCCACTTGGATGAAATTTCTCAGGCCCGTACGCAGGATTTTTTATGGGGGGGGGGGGGGGGGGGGGGGGGGTGCGAATTTGTACTGATGGGACCAAAAATGAAACCAAAACTTTCTGGCCAGTATCGTTATTTTTACATCAAAATACCATTATTTACCCCGCCGGAAAATGTGGACCTTTTGGTAATTTGGGGCGAATTTGTACTGATGGCCGACCAAAAATGGACCAAAATTTTTCGTGTGCCTGCAGTACAGTTATATCTACATCAAAATACCATTATTAATTTATCCGGAAAATGTGGACCTTTTTAGTTAATTGGGGGGGGGGGGGGGGGGTGGAGGGGTGGCGTACGCACCCGTCGCACCCCCCCCCCCCCCCCCCCGCCCCCCCCCCCCCTGCGTACGGGCCTGATTTCTCTCTGTGTGATTTTCGTAATCTTAATGATTCAAACGGATTTTGACAATTATTAACCTCGCCAGGATGTTCATTGATATCCACTTTATCGATCTCAGCCCAAAAAACGAATTAAAAAAAAATAATGATTTTGGCAAAATTCAGTCTTTTTCGTGAAAACCCATGACGCATACATGTACATGTATGTTCGTGGTCCACCGTAGCGCACCGTAGTGGAACGTGCATGATGCCACCGTGAAGGAGCACGACTTTTTTAGAATGTTAAACAAAAATTGGTCTACCGTTGTGGTCGATAAAAACCACCGGTCCACCACAGCAGTATGGAACGCAAAGAGGCATAAACCCCGTTCAACGCATCGATCGGTCTTTTACATCGACCGATCGGTCTTTTACATCGACCGATCGGTCTTTTACATCGACCGATCGGTCTTTTACATCGACCGATATCGGTCTTTTACATCGACCGATCGGTCTTTTACATCGACCGATCGATTTTTTGCATCGACCGAATCGTTCTTTTTACATCGACCTATCGGTCTTGTACATCGATCGATCGTTTTTTTACATCGACCGATCGGTCTTTCTACCGATCGGTCTTTTACATCGACCGATCGGTCTTTCTACCGATCGGTCTTTTACATCGACCCGATCGGTCTTTCTACCGATCGGTCTTTTTACATTGGACCGATCGGTCTTTTACATCGACCGATCGGTCTTTTACATCGACCGATCGGTCTTTCTACCGATCGGTCTTTTACATTGACCGATCGGTCTTTTACATCGGCCGATCGGTCTTTTACATCGACCGATCGTGTCTTTCTACCGATCGGTCTTTTACATTGACCGATCGGTTCTTTTACATCGACCGATCGGTCTTTTACATCGACCAATCGGTCCTTTCTACCCCCCTCCCCTCCCCCCTCCCTCCCCCCCTCCCCTCCCTCCCCCCCTCCCTCCCCCCCCCCCCCCCGCCAGGCGTAACACAGACCATAATTATAACAAAGACCATAATTATAAACAGGACCATAATTATAACAAAACACTGAAAGGGAAACTCTACCTTTTTTGGCAGTAAATATACAAACAAAAGGGGTTCTCCAAAATTTGTTATCATTTATTATTTCTGGTTTATTAAAAAAAAAATGTAGCAGCCAAAAGCGGAAATAAAATGGCTTAAATAAAACAGAGTAGTATTTTTTATGAAATTTAGTGTATTTGGCATAATTATGGTCTGTGTTACGCCTGGCGGGGGGAGGGGGGGGGGGTTTGACCACCACTTTTGGCGTCGTCGGAGAAGGCCGCTGAGGCTATTATCAT